>LR738712.1:684211347-684461484 GCA_902687465.1 Secale cereale
CGTGCGCGCACTCGCTCGCCATCTCCTCACTCATGTTCTGCAAAAATCCTTTCATCGCTGGCCTAGCGAAATGCTGGTGGTCACTTCTTATTATTATCAACTGCCACATCATCAGATCAGATCAAAGCTATATACATAGAATCCACTGAGAATTGCCCATTCCCATGTAGGTTCCAACGAAATACATCGAACCCCTCTGATAACTGTACCGTGGTTAACCGTTGGAGTAGTATGTTCCACGAATGGAGTCTAGGTCCAATTAAATCCCTTCTGAACATCACATTTGGTGGAAATGATTCCAAAACCTTGGCAATAGTATCACCCTTGTGACGCACAATATTGTATAGAGCTGGATATTGTTCCCGGAGAGTAGCATTACCTAACCACTTATCCTCCCAGAATCTAATTTCCGAGCCATCCATAATTGAGAAGGACCCATAGCGGAAGAAATATTTCTTCGTTCCCATTAGTCCCGCCCAAAAATGTGAGTCCCCGGGCTTCCAGTATACCTGGGATACCACCTTTGAACCCACATATTTTCTCGTAAGGAGGGTTTGCCATACATCATCTTCAGTCAACAACTTAAACAACCATTTGCCAAGGAGGGCCCTATTCTTAACCTCAAGGGCATGAATGCCCAACCCGCCTTGGTCCTTGGGACGACAAACCACACTCCATTTAGCCAGCCGATATTTCTTTCTCTCACTATCTCCTTGCCAAAAGAATCTCGATCGGAAGTAATCCAATTTATGTAAAACTCCTTTCGGCAACTGGAAGAAGGAAATCATATATAGTACCATGTTGCTTAGTACTGAATTTATGAGGACCAACCTCCCACCCAGAGATAGCAGTTTACCTTTCCAACTACTCAGTCTTTTTTGTAGTCTCTCCTCGACGTGTTTCCATTCGACATTTGTGAGTCTCCGATAATGTATCGGTATCCCCAAATAAGTGATCGGAAACTGGCCCAATCCGCATCCAAACAGGTCGGCATATAGATGGGCCTCGTCTTGAGCCTCGCCAGAACAAAACAATTCACTTTTATCGAAATTTATCTTAAGCCCTGAGAGTTGCTCGAATGCTGATAAAATAAATTTCAGATTTCTTGCTTTATCGAGGTCATGATCCATAAAGAGAATTGTATCATCGGCATATTGAAGGATAGAGAGGCCACCATCCACTAGATGATTTACTACCCCATCAATTTGGCCATCAACCTTGGCACGCTCAATTATGACCGCTAACATATCCGCCACTATATTGAATAGCATGGGCGATACTGGGTCACCTTGTCACAATCCTTTCTTCGTTTGGAAATAGTTGCCAACATCATCATTGACTTTAATGACAACACTACCTCCAGTCATGAAACTATGGATCATTGCGCGCCACTCTGCAGAAAATCCTTTCATTCTGAGAGTCTGTTGAAGAAAAGACCACTTGACTTTGTCATAAGCCTTTTCAAAGTCGATTTTAAGAACCACCCATTCAGTTTTTTCCGATGCAATTCGTGAACTGTTTGGTGAAGGACAACAACCCCATCTAGGATGTTTATGCCTTGCATAAAAGCAGTTTGAGAAGGACGAACCACATGTTCGGCAACCGAATTGAGTCTGATCACCGCTACCTTAGTAAATATTTTAAAACAAACATTAAGAAGGCATATTGGACGATATTGTTGTATCCTTTCGGCCTCATTAACCTTAGGTAATAAAATAATTTCACCGAAGTTTAAACGAAATAGCTCATGGAGGCATGGAGGTCCGGCGGCCATGGCATCCTGTGAAGGAAAGAGATAGAGAGGTGAAAGATTGAACTGGAGGGAGGGGAGTGAAGGAGAGAAGTGTGGGGCGGAGGGCCTGTGAGGTCCAGGCGGCGGGAGGAACGACAGGGAGGGCATGCGTGAGTCCTGCGCCGCCGCGACTGGAGAAGGTGCGTCTGGATAAGATTCAGGAAAGGAGCTCGGATTGAATTCTAATAAATTCAGGGGTCAATTTGTAAAAACAAATCATTTTCTACGTATCACTTAAAGTAGGACTGCGGGTGCATTTTTTGGAAAACGGGAGGGCTTATTTGCAAAATGACCGCGGCGGGTGAACGGGCGGAAGCAATAGCTGGTACTGCGGGTTAATTTCTTATAAACTAAGGGACTTTTATGCAAAATTGCTAACGACGATGCGTTCAAACGGGAGAAAATATCATAAGACATAGTGCAATAAACATAACCCAATAATATGTGCATGCCTTAATAGTTGAACATAGGTACCCATATGTATCGTTCACTTAAAAAAACGTGTTATGGCACTGCTAATAGGACGTTATAGCATTCTGAGTAATGTCTCGCTAATAGCACGCTATTGTTCCTTATCCTCATTGTCTCGCTGATCAGTGGTCATGGTATACACTTGCCAATATAACAAATGTACCTCACTACATATACGGTGAATCAAGGAACTTCTGCAATTGACATGAGCAGATGAACAATATATGCTCACCTCAAGGAAGAAAGTCAGGTCCATTTAGATGCTACCTCCAGGTTAATATGCCATAGCGTCACACCTTGTGAAAGGAACATTGCGTTAAACCGTGACCCACAAGCAGTCTAGTTTATTGACATAATTAAAGAATTAATTATTTTATTTGTTCTAGAGCCTATGCAAGGTAGCCAACCGTTGCAGACCTCTATTCCCTATAAATAATTGAAAGTAGACATAATTTTAGGGCAAAAAGTCTAGTTTATTGACATAATTAGAGTAAATTAATTGTTTACTTGATCCAGAACCTATGCAAGGTAGCCATCCGTCGCAAACCATTTCTATAAATAATCTGAAGAAGACAAATTACCATGTTTTGGGCAAGCAAATTACCGTTGAAACGGTGCCGTTATAAATATTCTCAAGTGGTTGCTTGTTTTATTTTTGATGAAATGCAACAGGCACCGCTTTTCATCCGTTAAGAGGGAAACATACATGTTATAGGGTATATAGGCCATTGTAAAGTGACCGAAACAGAAGAGAAAAGTCAAACACTATTAGTTACAAGCTAGAAGGTTCACTGTAGTGTTGGAAATATGCCCTAGAGGCAATAATAAAAGAGTTATTATTATATTTCCTTGTTCATGATAATCGTTTATTATCCATGCTATAATTGTATTGATTGGAAACTCATATACATGTGTGGATAAATAGACAAACTTTGTGTCCCTAGTAAGCCTCTACAGGACTAGCTCGTTGATCAAAGATGACCGCGGTTTCCAGGTCATAGACATGAGTTGTCATTTGATAACGGGATCACATCATTAGGAGAATGATGTGATGGACGAGACCCAAACGTTAAACATAGCTTTTGATCGTATCAGTTATCGCTATAGTTTTCTGCATGTCAAGTATAAGTTCCTATGACCATGAGATCATGTAACTCACTGACACCATAGGAGTGCTTTGTGTGTGCCAAACGTCGCAACGTAACTGCGTGACTATAAAGGTACTCTACAGGTATCTCCGAAGGTGTCTGTTGAGTTGACATGGATCGAGACTGGGATTTGTCACTCCGTGTGACGGAGAGGTATCTCCGGGCCCACTCGGTAATACATCATCACAATGAGCTCAAGGTGATTAAGTAGTTAGTCACGGGATTATGTATTACGGTAACGAGTAAAGAGACTTGCCGGTAACGAGATTGAACTAGGTATAGAGATACCGACGATCGAATCTCGGGCAAGTAACATACCGACGAGACAAAGGGAACTGTATACGGGATTGCCTGAATCCTTGACATCGTGGTTCATCCGATGAGATCATCGAGAAACGTGTGGGAACCAATATGGGTATCCAGATCCCGCTATTGGTTATTGACCTGGGAGTGTCTCGGTCATGTCTGCATGGTTTCCGAACCCGCAGGGTCTACACACTTAAGGTTCGATGACGCTAGGGTTGTTAGTGAGAACAGTGCATGGTTACCGAAAGTTGTTCGGAGTCCCGGATGAGATCCCGGACGTGACGAGGGTCTCCGGAATGGTCCGGAGACGAAGATTGATATATAGGATGAAGGTGTTCGGAGTCCGGAAGTGTTCCGGGGAGTATCGGGAAATCGGCGGATGACCGAAAGGGGTTTCGGGGGTCCCGGAAGGGGTTTCGGGCCTAATGGGCCACAAAGGGGGACACAACAGCCCTCATAGGGCTGTGCGCCCCCCCTGGGCCCTCTCCTCATGCGCCAAGGGGAGTGGCCCCCCCTAGGGCTGCCGCACCCCCCTAGGCTTGGGGGGCAAGGCACTTGGGGGGGGGGGGAAACCCTAGCCCCAGGGGGCGCCGCCCCTCCCCATCTGCCCTGGCCGCCGGCCCCTAGGGGAAACCCTAGGGCGCCCCCTCTCCTCTACTCCCCTTATATAAAGAGAGGCAGAGGGAGGGCAGCCACACACGTTCGTGCCTCGGTGCTGCCCTCCCTCTCCCGTTACAATCTTCGTTTTCCCGCGGTGCTTGGCGAAGCCCTGCTGGAATCCTCCTCCACCATCTCCACCACGCCGTCGTGCTGCCGGTGTCTCCATCAACCTCTCCTTCCCCCTTGCTGGATCAAGAAGGAGGAGACGTCCCCGAGCTGTACGTGTGAAGAACGCGGAGGCACCGTTGCTTCGGTGCTAGGATCTTCGGCGATCTGAATCGCGGCGAGTACGACTCCATCAACCGCGTTCTTGAATGCTTCCGCTTAGCGATCTACAAGGGTATGTGGATCCAACTCTCCCCTCGTAGTTGCATCTCCTAGATTGATCTTGGTGAACGTAGAGAAAATTTTTTGTTTCCCATGCAACGTTCCCCAACAGTGGCATCATGAGCTAGGATCTTGCGTAGATGCTTTCACGAGTAGAACACAAAAGGGTTTGTGGACGTTGATGTTTAGATTGCTTCCCTCCTTAGTCTTTCTTGATTCAGCGGTATTATGGGATGAAGCGGCCCGGACCAACTTTACATGTCCACGTACATGAGACCGGTTCCATCGACAGACATGTGACTTTTGTTGCATAAGATGGCTGGCGGGTGTCTGTCTCTCCTATCTTAGTTGAATCGGAACAGAACAAGGCGGTCCTTGTAGAAGGTTAAATAGCAACTTAAATATCACCATTGTGGCTTTGCGTAGGTAAGAAGCGTTCTTGCTAGATACCCATAGCAGCCACGTAAAACATGCAACAACAAATTAGAGGACGTCTAACTTGTTTTTGCAGGGTATGTATGTGATATGATATGGCCAATGACATGATGAAATATATTTGATGTATGAGATGATCATGTTGTAATAGTTAATATCGACTTGCATGTCGATGTATACGGCAACCGGCAGGAGCCATAGGGTTGTCTTTAATTTTTGTATGACCTGCGTGTCAACCATTAAGCGCTTTGTAATGCTTTACTTTATCGCTAAGCGGTAGCAATAGTAGTAAGAGCATGGTGGGCGCGCGACAACCCCGATGGCGACACGATGATGGAGATCATGATGATGGGGATCATGGTGTGGCGCCGGTGACGATGGAGATCATGCCGGTGCTTTGGAGATGGAGATCAAAAGCACGAGTTGCTGGCCATATCATGTCACTTATGATTTGCATGTGATGTTAATCCTTTTATGCATCTTATTTTGCTTAGGACGACGGTAGCATTATAAGATGATCCTTCACTAAAATTTCAAGATAAAATTGTGTTCCCCCCGAGTGTGCGCCGTTGCGAAGGTTCGTCGTTTCGAAGCACCACATGATGATCGGGTGTGATAGACTCTACGTTCGCATACAACGGGTGCAAGCCAGTTTTGCACATGCAGAACACTCGGGTTAGACTTGACGAGCCTAGCATGTACAGACATGGCCTCGGAACACGGAAGACCGAAAGGTCGAACATGAGTCATATAGTAGATATGATCAACATGTTGATGTTCACCATTGACACCACCTCATCTCACGTGATGATCGGACTTGGGTTGGTGGATTTGGATCATGTCACGCTCAAATGACCGGAGGGATGTCAATTTGAGTGGGAGTTATAAATAATTTGATTAGGTAATAACTCACTTATCATGAACAATAGTCTAAAATGTCTTTGCAAATCTTTTGTTGTAGATGGCTCGCGCAGTAGCTCCCCTGAATTTTAATGCGTTCCTAGAGAAAGCTAAACTGAAAGATGATGGGAGCAACTTTGCGGACTGGCTCCGCAATCTGAGGATCATCCTCACAGCTGCCCAAAAGGTTTATGTCCTAAATGCACCGCTAGGTGAACCCCCCGCTCCTCAGGCCTCTGCGGACGTTATGAACGCCTGGCAGTCGCGTTCGGATGACTACTCAGTAGTGCAGTGTGCCATTTTGTATAGCTTGGAAGGAGGACTTCAAAGGCGTTTTGAACGTCATGGAGCATATGAGATGTTCCAGGAGTTGAAGTTCATCTTTGAAAAGAATGCTAAGATCGAGAGGTATGAGACCACCGATAAATTCTTTGCTTGCAAGATGGAGGAGAATTCGTCTGTCAGTGAGCACTTACTGAAGATGTCTGGGTACTATACCCGCATAGCTGATCTGGGACTTGTGTTCCCGGACGAGGCTATCATTGACAGAATTCTCCAGTCACTCCCGCCTAGCTACAAGAGCTTCGTGCAGCAGTATAACATGCAAGGGATGAACAAAACCATCACCGAGCTGTTTTCGATGCTGAAAGTCGCTGAGGCAGACATCCAGAAGGAGTATCAAGTGTTGATGGTCAATAAAACCACCAGTTTCAAGAAGAATGGCAAGGGCAAGAAGGGTAACTCTAAGAAGGGTGGCAAGGCAGTTGCTAATCCAGTGAAGAAACCCAAGGCTGGGCCTAAGCCAGAGACTGAGTGTTTCTATTGCAAGGGGAGCGGCCACTGGAAGCGGAACTGCCCCAAGTATCTGGCAGACAAGAAGGGGGCCAACAACAACAACAAGCAAGGTATATGTGATATACATGTTATTGATGTGTATCTTACCAACTCTCGTTGTAGTGCCTGGGTATTTGATACCGGTTCGGTTGCTCACATTTGCAACTCTAAACAGGAACTGCGGAATAAACGGAGGCTGGCGAAGGACGAAGTGACGATGCGCGTGGGAAATGGTTCCAAGGTTGATGTGATCGCCGTCGGCACGCTCGCTCTTCGATTACCATCGGGATTAGTTATGAACCTGAATAATTGTTATTTAGTGCCTGCGTTAAGCATGAACATTATATCTGGATCTTGTTTGATGCGAGACGGTTACTCATTTAAATCAGAGAATAAAGGTTGTTCTATTTATATGGGTAATATCTTTTATGGTCATGCACCCGAAGTGAGGGGTTTATTCTTATTGAATCTCGATAGTGATAATACACATGTTCATAACATTGATGCCAAAAGATGTAGAGTAGTTAGCGATAGTACCACTTACTTGTGGCACTGCCGTCTGGGTCATATCGGCGTAAAACGCATGAGGGAGCTCCATGCTGATGGACTTTTGGAGTCTCTTGATTTTGAATCACTTGACACATGCGAGCCGTGCCTCATGGGCAAGATGACAAGGACCCCGTTTTCAGGAACAATGGAACGGGCAAGTGACTTATTGGAAATCATACATACTGATGTGTGTGGTCCGATGAGTGTCACGGCGCGCGGTGGATATCGTTATTTTCTCACCTTCACTAACGACTTAAGTAGATATGGGTATATTTACTTAATGAAGCATAAGTCTGAAACTTTTGAAAAGTTCAAGCAATTTCAGAGTGAAGTTGAAAATCATCGTAACAAGAAGATCAAGTTCCTACGATCTGATCGAGGGGGAGAATATCTGAGTTATGAGTTTGGCAATCACTTAAGAAAATGTGGAATCGTTTCACAGTTGACGCCACCTGGAACACCACAGCGTAATGGTGTGTCCGAACGTCGTAATCGAACCCTATTAGATATGGTGCGTTCTATGATGTCTCTTGCCGATTTGCCACTATCGTTTTGGGGATATGCGTTAGAGACAGCTGCATTCACTTTAAATAGGGCTCCATCTAAGTCCGTTGAGACAACATCGTATGAACTATGGTTTGGTAAGAAACCTAAGTTGTCTTTTCTCAAGGTTTGGGGTTGCGATGCTTATGTCAAAAGGCTTCAGCCAGAAAAGATCGAACCCAAATCGGACAAGTGTGTCTTCATAGGATACCCAAAAGAAACTGTTGGGTACGCCTTCTATCTCAGATCCGAAGGCAAAGTGTTTGTCGCTAAGAACGGGTCCTTTCTCGAGAAAGAGTTTCTCTCGAAAGAATTGAGTGGGAGGAAGGTAGAACTTGATGAGGTTATTGAACCTCTGCTTCAACCAGAGAGTTGCGCAGCACAGAAAGATGTTTCTGTGGAGCCTGCAGCAGTTGAAGAGGAAGCCAATGATGATGATCAAGAAGCTTCTGATCAAGTTACTACCGAACCTCATAGGTCGACAAGGGTACGTACTGCACCTGAGTGGTATGGTAACCCTGTCTTGGAGGTCATGTTGTTAGACAACGGTGAACCTACGAGCTATGGAGAAGCGATGGTGGGCTCGGATTCCGACAAATGGTTAGAGGCCATGAAATCCGAGATGGGATCCATGTATGAAAACAAAGTGTGGACTTTGGAAGTATTACCTGAAGGGCGGAAGGCCATTCAGAATAAATGGATTTTTAAGAGGAAGACGGACGCTGACGGTAATGTCACCGTGTATAAAGCTCGACTTGTGGCAAAGGGTTTTTCACAAGTTCAAGGGATTGACTACGATGAGACTTTCTCACCCGTTGCGATGCTTAAATCCGTCCGAATCATGTTAGCAATAGCTGCATATTTCGATTATGAAATTTGGCAGATGGATGTCAAAACAGCGTTCCTTAATGGTTTTCTTAAGGAAGAGTTGTATATGATACAACCGGAAGGTTTTGTCGATCCAGAGAATGCTGACAAAGTATGCAAGCTCCAGCGTTCCATTTATGGGCTGGTGCAAGCATCTCGGAGTTGGAATCTTCGCTTTGATGAGGTGATCAAAGCGTTTGGGTTTGTACAAGTTTACAATGAAGCTTGTATTTACAAGAAAGTGAGTGGGAGCTCTATAGCGTTTCTGATATTATATGTGGATGACATATTGCTGATTGGAAACAATATAGAATTTTTGGATAGCGTGAAGGGGTATTTGAACAAGAGTTTTTCAATGAAGGATCTCGGTGAAGCTGCTTTCATATTGGGCATCAAGATCTATAGAGATAGATCAAGACGCTTGATAGGACTTTCACAAAGTACATACCTTGATAAAGTTTTGAAGAAGTTCAAAATGGATCAATCCAAGAAGGGGTTCTTGCCGGTATTGCAAGGTACAAAGTTGAGTAAGACTCAATGCCCAGTGACTGCGGAAGATAGAGAAAAGATGAGTGTCGTCCCCTATGCTTCAGCCATAGGCTCTATCATGTATGCAATGCTGTGCACGAGACCAGATGTCAGCCTTGCCATAAGTATGGCCGGAAGGTTTCAAAGTAATCCTGGCATGGATCACTGGACAGCGGTCAAGAATATCCTAAAGTACCTGAAAAGGACTAAGGAAATGTTTCTCGTTTATGGAGGTGATCAAGAGCTCGTCGTAAAGGGTTACGTCGATGCAAGCTTTGACACTGATCCGGATGACCCTAAGTCTCAAACCGGATACGTATATATTCTCAACGGGGGAGCGGTAAGCTGGTGCAGTTCCAAGCAGAGCGTGGTAGCCGATTCTACATGTGAAGCGGAGTACATAGCTGCCTCGGAGGCGGCAAAGGAAGGTGTCTGGATGAAGGAGTTCATGACAGATCTTGGAGTTGTGCCTAGTGCACTAAACCCAATGACTCTGTTCTGTGACAACACTGGTGCCATTGCTCTAGCCAAGGAACCAAGGTTTCACAAGAGGACCAGACACATAAAGCGACGCTTCAATTCCATCCGCGATTCAGTCAAGGAGGAGGACATAAACATTTGCAAAGTACGCACGGATTTGAATGTTGCAGATCCGTTGACTAAGCCTCTTCCACGGGCTAAGCATGATCAACACCAAGACTCTATGGGTGTTAGATTCATTACCTTGTAATGCTAGATTATTGACTCTAGTGCAAGTGGGAGACTGTTGGAAATATGCCCTATAGGCAATAATAAAAGAGTTATTATTATATTTCCTTGTTCATGATAATCGTTTATTATCCATGCTATAATTGTATTGATTGGAAACTCATATACATGTGTGGATAAATAGACAAACTTTGTGTCCCTAGTAAGCCTCTACAGGACTAGCTCGTTGATCAAAGATGACCGCGGTTTCCAGGTCATAGACATGAGTTGTCATTTGATAACGGGATCACATCATTAGGAGAATGATGTGATGGACGAGACCCAAACGTTAAACATAGCTTTTGATCGTATCAGTTATCGCTATAGTTTTCTGCATGTCAAGTATAAGTTCCTATGACCATGAGATCATGTAACTCACTGACACCGTAGGAGTGCTTTGTGTGTGCCAAACGTCGCAACGTAACTGGGTGACTATAAAGGTACTCTACAGGTATCTCCGAAGGTGTCTGTTGAGTTGACATGGATCGAGACTGGGATTTGTCACTCCGTGTGACGGAGAGGTATCTCCGGGCCCACTCGGTAATACATCATCACAATGAGCTCAAGGTGATTAAGTAGTTAGTCACGGGATTATGTATTACGGTAACGAGTAAAGAGACTTGCCGGTAACGAGATTGAACTAGGTATAGAGATACCGACGATCGAATCTCGGGCAAGTAACATACCGACGAGACAAAGGGAACTGTATACGGGATTGCCTGAATCCTTGACATCGTGGTTCATCCGATGAGATCATCGAGAAACGTGTGGGAACCAATATGGGTATCCAGATCCCGCTATTGGTTATTGACCTGGGAGTGTCTCGGTCATGTCTGCATGGTTTCCGAACCCGCAGGGTCTACACACTTAAGGTTCGGTGACGCTAGGGTTGTTAGTGAGAACAGTGCATGGTTACCGAAAGTTGTTCGGAGTCCCGGATGAGATCCCGGACGTGACGAGGGTCTCCGGAATGGTCCGGAGACGAAGATTGATATATAGGATGAAGGTGTTCGGAGTCCGGAAGTGTTCCGGGGAGTATCGGGAAATCGGCGGATGACCGAAAGGGGTTTCGGGGGTCCCGGAAGGGGTTTCGGGCCTAATGGGCCACAAAGGGGGACACAACAGCCCTCATAGGGCTGTGCGCCCCCCCTGGGCCCTCTCCTCATGCGCCAAGGGGAGTGGCCCCCCTAGGGCTGCCGCACCCCCCTAGGCTTGGGGGGCAAGGCACTTGGGGGGGGGGGGAAACCCTAGCCCCAGGGGGCGCCGCCCCTCCCCATCTGCCCTGGCCGCCGGCCCCTAGGGGAAACCCTAGGGCGCCCCCCTCTCCTCTACTCCCCTTATATAAAGAGAGGCAGAGGGAGGGCAGCCACACACGTTCGTGCCTCGGTGCTGCCCTCCCTCTCCCGTTACAATCTTCGTTTTCCCGCGGTGCTTGGCGAAGCCCTGCTGGAATCCTCCTCCACCATCTCCACCACGCCGTCGTGCTGCCGGTGTCTCCATCAACCTCTCCTTCCCCCTTGCTGGATCAAGAAGGAGGAGACGTCCCCGAGCTGTACGTGTGAAGAACGCGGAGGCACCGTTGCTTCGGTGCTAGGATCTTCGGCGATCTGAATCGCGGCGAGTACGACTCCATCAACCGCGTTCTTGAACGCTTCCGCTTAGCGATCTACAAGGGTATGTGGATCCAACTCTCCCGTCGTAGTTGCATCTCCTAGATTGATCTTGGTGAACGTAGAGAAATTTTTTTGTTTCCCATGCAACGTTCCCCAACATGTAGACCATAAGACGACTACCCCGTCCATTTCACTCCTTTCATTCCCTGCATGAAGGAAGGCTCAAAGCTCTTCCGAGATTGAGGTGAATCATTAACCCACATGCCACTGCTATCTAAAATAAAGATCAATGGCACCAACGTTTTGTTGGGCTTGGCACTAATTTTAAAAATTATTAACATGCATGATAAATAGCATATTTGGAATCTACACATTTTTTCTGATGAATTTTCATATATGACATGTTAGATTTGAAGCTAGGATTTAAAAGGTATGAATATTTTTAAAAGTATTTGATCATTTAAAAAAAGAAAAGAAAAAGGTTGCAAGGGGATTTGGACCCACGTTCTCCAACGTGGTAGCCAAAGGCTCCAACCACTGGGCTACATGCATGGTTGTTTTATTGAATGGGATTCCGACTTATTGACCTAAGCTGACCTTGGCAAAATAAATATAAGAAACGAAACATTTTTTTCTACTTATCGGTGGCATGGTGGGTAATTATTCATAACTTCGGAGGTAATTTAGATGACGGACGACCAGAAACCCTATTTCCTTTATTATTCTATTAGGTAGAGATTTTTTTTATTTTCTCTTCTTTTTATTATTTTCTGTTCTTTTTCTTTTCAAGTTTAATTTTCTTTTTGAACAAAGGTTCATACAATAGATAAATGTTTGAATTTTTAAATTTTGTTCACATATTGGAAGTATGTTCCTATTTTCCATTTTTTCAGCAATTGCAAAAAAGTTTACAATTTAAAAAATTGCTTGCTTTTTCCAAGAACTGCTTGAAAATTCCAAAGAGTTTAGAACTTTTTTTTAAATGATAGTATTTTAAATTTTTGTGAAGAAATATGAGTTTTACAGAAATTTTAAAAAATGTTCCTCTTTTCGAATTTGTTCACACATACCAAAAATGTTCCTATTTTTCTAAATTTGTTCATCAATTCATAAAAATTGAAGTTTTGTAAAAAATGTTTGTGGTTTCAAAAAATTGTTCGCATGTTTAAAACTATTCTTGTTTTTTTTTTCAAAAATGTTTGATGTTCCCCAAAAAAGTTCAAGTTTTCAGAAAATGTTCCTGTTTTCAAATTTTGTTCACATATTAAAATATATTCTATTTTCATTATCTACTCAAAAATTTAAATAATATTTTTCAAATTTCCTAAAATGTTTGCGCTTTGAAAAGTGACTTAGTTTTTGAAAAATGTATGTTTTGAAATTATGTTTCTGTTTTACTGTTTTACTGAAATGATCTCATATTCAAAAATTTGTTTGCAAATTTTAAAAATGTTCTCATTTTCATTTTAGTTTCTTTTTTCATATTCCGAAAACATTCTTTTTTATTTTTGTTCAGAAATTGGAAAGTGTTCACATTGTTAAAAATATTGTTCTATTTTTTCAAATAATGTTCTTAGTTTCAATTTTGTTCCTTTTTTCCCAAAAATTGTTTGTGCTTTTGAAAAATTGTTCCCATTATCAAATTTGTGTTCTCATAATTATATAAATGTTCATGTTTTCGGCAAATGTTCAGGAATTTCAAAAACAAATCTGTCGAAAAATCTTCACGTTCTTTGTTTTATTTTTTGAAAGTTGAAAATATGCCCGAGCTGTTAAATTTTTATCCTTTTTTGAAACATTGCTCGTTTGTAAAAAAATCACACTTTCGAAGGAAAGTTGACAAAATTAAAAAAACTCTCTGGATTCTTCCTTGGTATTAGTTCTTATACTAGCACGCTTCCATTTTGTTAAGAATAATTAACATATTGTTAATTGGGGGATAATCCCCGCTCTCCCTTGCGTGTTATCCCACGACATGGGAACCGTCATAGCGGTTTGTCCATGGAGCATCGCTCCAGGAACCGTCGTCTCCTTTGGAACCGTCGTCTCCTTTGGAGGCGCCTGTACACCTTGTATATAAGAGATCCAAAACTATCAATAAAGGATGACTTGATTCATTTTGTTGTCTCTCGATCTCTCTCTCAACACGTTATCAGCACGCTCCTCCTGAGCAACTCAGGCGAACAGAATCGATCACCGATGGTAAAATCCGGGGTGACCCGGTGTCGTATCCGCCAAGGCGGAGCGACTCCCAGCGTGGATCCCCCGGTAGACCCGTCTCTGCCGACGGCAGAGAAGGACGGACGAACTGCAGCGTCCTCGGCGGAGAGCGGCGGCAACGCCAACGAACTCCACAAGAGGAAAATCCAGAGTGAAAGAAGAACCGAATCCGAATCAAGCACCACGCAAATAGCAGTGTCTACATCTAATTGCTACGAACAAACAAGGTGCTATTTTTCTAATTCTGTTCATGGCTACAAAATATTTGTTTTACCACGAATGGAAGCCACGTAGCAAATCACAGAGAAACAGACGGAGAAGAAGGTACAACCTACGACGACTTACTCATTCGCTACAAGGACATTGGTCGCCGTTCGTACCTGTCCTATCGCTGGACCGCGGAGGTATGATGATGGACGTGAGGCCGCATCTTGCATCCTCGCGGCGTGGCAGAGCCCACGACTGCTGCTACGCGGTCGCGTCGACCCGCCCCTACGCTCCAACTGGCATCCACGGCTCCATCGGCGACGGCCGCGGCGCTCGGGGCCTCGCAGCCGGCATCGCCCAACACTCGTCCGTCCGGCCGCCGCGCCCGGACACGGCCTCCGCGCCTTCCAACCCGCGCTGCGCCGGCCGCCAACCGCCCGGCCTCCGCCCGGCCACGCGCCAAGAACGCTCGGTTGTGCCTGTGGCCGCCGCCCTCCAACCGCCGGCGGCGGCGGCGTGTAGGATGTGGGGATCTAGCGGAGTGGTTACGGCTTCGGGTCTTCGACCCGTATCCGTAACCGCCACCTCCTCTCTCTCTTATGCGGTGTGGCTGCGGGTGGGCCGGCGAAAGGCCGTGGAGGCCCAGGCCCAGGCGCCTGGCGTGACCTCCGGCCGCCTTCTCTGGGCTGGATTTCATTGATTTTTTTCTCTATGTTTTATCAACAGTACTAATTACTGTATTTTATGTTGAGTTTAAAATTCCAGAAATACGTGTATGTTGATACTTGACATGTTCAATGTGTTTACCACATATCATATTCTCTGGAACATGTTTTCTGCGATTGAGATTAAATTTTTCTCGCACAACAATATAGATTTGCGATTGAGAATTATTATTTTCTCGCAAAACAATATCATTGCGATTGGGATTAATCTTCTCTCGCAAAATAATAATTCACTTTGCTGAATTATCTTGCAACTCGATACAATATCATCTCATTTAATTTGAGATCTATACAATTCAAGTTTTCACTTGAATATCAAATTTGCAACATCATTACTATTCATTACAATAGTAGTGTATTTCTATTGAATACGATGTATTCCGGAATGTATGTATCTCCATGTTCACTACATGTCGAGAATAGTACATATATATTGCAATCGAGATTTTCAATTTCTTGCAAATACATATGCAAAATTAAAGGTGTAATCCTTAACAATTTGAGATTCACACTAATGATTTCGAGCCACCTTCTTGAAATCCATTAATTTTGCAACATTAAGATGTATTTATATTACGCAATCTGTAATATAAATAAATTACCGGTTTTTCACCGGAGATGATATGTTCTATGTGTTTACCACATTGCCATTCTTCGTGAGCATGTCACAACGGTCGAGATTGATTTCTCCCGCACAACAAAGATGTAAATTTTTGACAAACAACATCTCCCTCATTATATCAGGAAAACAGTAAGTAATGAGTTGGATCTGCTGCCCATGTGCAGGTTATCTCTATTACTGTGAGATTTGTATGATCTTCAATGTGTTATGTTCCCACAATTGAGGTTGAGCATTTTCAAGTTATAAACTTGAGTCAAATTTTTGCATTCTTATTACAAAACCATGATGACTTTTAATTTACTTCTTGTAAATTAATTATCTCTGGTTTGCCCCTATGAGTAATCGATGGCTAACAATTTGAGGCTATTGCCCTCAAATTGCCACAACTTACTTAAGCGGGTTATGGACATCAAGATCAGTCTTGCATCCCATGGGACAGCGTGTGCAATCCAAGCCACACCATCGGGACGCAAAGGACCTCAAGGGTAATGGTTTGAAACTCACTTCAAACCCTCAACCTGACACCATCAAGCTGTCATGAGACCCTATGAGCATGGAGAGCATGATGGTTGAATATGAATCAACCGACATGTTTGGAGACTATACATTTAGTCCCTTAGTCTCCTCAGTGATCTATTTATTTATGTTCATTTATAATGTTTTAATATGAACATGATTATTGTTGTCATCATATATTGTATATCACAATATATTGTATCAGCACTTTGGTACAAATTCATTTGTATGTATTCTATATATATCTGACAGTGATTTCTTGAGAATGTTCATGTCTATATATAGATTTCTACGGGGGTCAATCTGATGAAAGATGATTTGTGCCATGTGGACATATGCACCACGAACTCTATACTCAGGGAAGTGAAATGTTTCCACTCTCGTTGAAAGAAAGGAGATATTTTAAAATCGCTAGACGCGATGAGGTATTTGTTGGCTCAACTCGAGTCATATTTACTATCCCTGTGGGTACTCGAGTAACGTTGGGATGCTTCATTGCTTCCCAGGTTTAACTCCTACCCTACTAGATATGGAGGTATCCATCAAAATAGTTTCCTTAGCGAAACTTATGATGACAACAAAGAGAAATAACTTCTCTTTACCATATGCAACGGATATGGCAAGCACATTCTCTGTGTATCATCTGGATTGTACTACACATATGACGCAACCCGTAGCACATGTTGCGTATGAGATAGTTTTCTAAAGTGTCTTGTACATGACAAACTTGGCACTCTCGCCTTGGTCATCGAGACATTGGGTTGAAACTGAAACTACCAGCAATTTCAATAGTTTATGATTATTATGATGCTAAATTCTAACAACATTTGGATTTTATGTGCACTACAAGTGACACAGGGAAGCTAATTTTAAGGTCCGCACACCTTAAAGTCTACGCTGAACCACTCAGACTCCTTGAATGCATCAAATTGAGGTAAGTGGCTCTTCCCATCCATTGGCTAGACTATTCCGGTATTCCATGGTTCTAAAAGACATATCTACATGATGGTCTTAAGTGTGTGCTTTATTCACAAAACCATTGGCTTTATCCTGACATTGATTTCAAGCAAATCAGATGGACATCATTGCAGAATTCTCCTTGAGTGCCTCCTCTATGGCTCTCGGATTGAAGTTTAGCAATTTGTCTTAATGTCTAGTCTCAAAATGGTTCGGTAGAATCCCATCCAAAGAATTGAGCTCATTACATGATCTTTACTTTGAATTGCAACTTGCCAACTTTACGTTGGAGTCATGTAGTTTTACACGCTCATGACCAAACTGCATAATATTATCCCCCTCTGTCTTTGATACGTGGAAATCTATCAAGTATTTCCTATCTGCGGTAATTCGGTTGCATACCGATATCACCACCCAGCATACATCATTGGCCCCTCAACATATAGTTGGGATCTATGTGAGGAATAACTGTATTTCCGTCAATACCTCAAGCCCCTCACATGGGGAGTTATTCAATGCCAGTATGCTGATTCAATGAGGAATATTTCCAGGCATTAGGGGGAGATTTCAAGTACCACAAAGAATGCCAGGAAATTAGTGGAATATTCAACACATTTCTGCCTCAAATCCATATACTCAAAGATCTGAACCATATGCGTTCAGAAGATTTGCAACACATTGCAAATAACTTGCCAGATTCATTTACTGACTATAAAGGTGTCATACAATCCTACAATTCTGCATAAGTACGCCTGAAAGAGTGGAGGTACCAACTAAAACCACTCAACTCCTCGTTCAAAGCAACAGGGGGAGAAGTACGGCAATAGTACATCAGGATTCAGCTTCTTGCAAGCAAGGATATCAAGGCCTCTGAATCAGTAAATGCATGTCAATCTTACGTTGACAGACACCTAATGGGTAGTATACACCCAGTGGAAGGGAAACCTCCACCAACCCAGGTCATAGTGCACACAATGACCGGGACATCGGAATACCCGACTCAATCGCATTGGGAAATCGCGAGCAGTCACCATGGGTAATGATATTTCCATCAATTGTATATTGATATATAGATTCTGGAGAATCATATAACCAGAAGTCTACAATTGTCGACATACATTTCTCAACTAGATTGCAAACACCTTTCAAATGATTCAGATCCAAAGACCATGGCCATGGCAAAGTGTGAACAACACTTGGACTGAACTCAAGCAATGGGTATAATCTAGGTAGAAATGATATTGCTCAATAATGGGAAGGTATTCATAAACAATACCTACACCAGTTTTCTTCTGGAAACAGAATTGAGAACAACGATGTGGTGAAACAAAGAACAAGTATTGTAGCACAAGGGTTCACGCAGATACCCAACTATTCTCCAGAGGTGGAATCTTTTTCCGATTACTTATATCATTGGCAGTACAAAATCATCTATTTCTGCAGTTGATAGATGTAGTGATCACATATCCATGTGGACCACTAGATTCAGACATATATGATTGATTCCCGATGGAATCTCACATCTGAATCGAAATGCAAAACGCAACATACATTGTGTAAAATCAATAAGTCACCATAAGACTTATTGTTGTCGGTACATATGGTACAACCGACGTAGTGAGTTCCTTATACACAAGGATTACTCCTACAATGATGATTATCCATGTGTTGTGTGTCTGCAATGACGACACATATAATCATCTAAGTGACGGACTTTAAAATGAAGGATTTGGGTAAACCAAAATACCGCTCGTTACTACAACTTGAGCACCTTCATTCATACATTATGGTATACTATGTTGTCTATATCCATAATATATTGGAGAAATTCATTGTGGACAAATCTTATCCATCCATAACTCTCATGGTAGTTCATTCTCTAGACGTAGAGAAAGATTTATTAGACCAAGAGATGATGGAAATGAGATATTGGGACTCAACGTTCCATAATGCCATTGGATCCACCAAACACAATTGGTTGGTACTCAAGAATATCTTTCGATATCTCCAAGACATGAAACATCTTGTCCTGATTTTTCAGTTTCGGAGAAATCTGAACACCAATATCATTGGATACATCGATCAGATCCCCGCTATATCGGATCGTAGACAAGCTTAGTGTTCCTACTAGGTGTGGTAGCTCCCTCATGAAGAGTCTTTGAAACAGACCTCATGCCTACATCCACCAACCATTATCTCAATGATAATGTGTCTTGTGTTGCGCGGATGCAAACAAGTTACATAATAAGCAATATCACTATATTGCATATCTTGCAAGTCAAATCATGCAACTGATTTGATCATGAAGTCTCCACCAACTTCTACATTCCAGATATATGTTCTTGGAATTGGTGTGTGACGGCTTCAAAATTTGCAAGAATCAGGGGGAGTATCTTCCTGAATTGTTCCTGTTCAATGCGTCATATTATACTCTTTTCCCTTCATGAGTTTACTATACAGGTTCTCATAAAGGTTTTTAATGAGGTAATATCAACATGAGATCATATGTCATACTTTCAGTTTTCCCCACCGGGTTTTTTAGAAAAGTATACATGACATATTTATTGTTCTCTTGATTCTATGAGTTTTATCATATTGAGTTAAATGAGACAATAACCATTATATGTTGCATAGTTTTCTCCTTATTTTTCCCACTGGGTTTGAAGGAGTTTTGGCAACATATCAAATACTATACTCCTCACATTTTTTCCACAGGGTTTTTGAGGAGATTTGATCAAGATAATGGATCTTTATGCAATCAAGCGGTGATTAGGGGGGTGTTAAGAATAATTAACATATTGTTAATTAGGGGATAATCCCCGCTCTCCCTTGCGTGTTATCCCACGACATGGGAACCGTCACAGCGGTTTGTCCATGGAGCATCGCTCCAGGAACCGTCGTCTCCTTTGGAGGCGCCTGTACACCTTGTATATAAGAGATCCAAAACTATCAATAAAGGATGACTTGATTCATTTTGTTGTCTCTCGATCTCTCTCTCAACACATTTATCAACAACGCTTATTTGGTCTGCTGGTTAGCTCCTGTCCCTCGCAACATGCAGGCCTAGATATCGAATCCTGGGGAGGACTCGCAGGGCGCTTGCCCTTTTTCTGTTTAACATTAACATCGCAGCGCTACTGTACAAGCAAACAGACGCGCTCGCTACAGCAGCCACTATTGGGCCGGCCCAGTCGGGGTTTCCGTGCGTGCGTCGCGTGGCTGTTTGACGCAGATGCGTTCAATAGGAACTCCCCGCAAAAATGACACAACATGTATGGCAATACAAGTTGAGGTAACCCACTACAACTTAATTATAACTAAACTCTCTAAGATTTGCTAAAAAAAAAACTAAACTCTCTAAGAGCATTTCCATCAGATGATGTATCTGCATGTAGTGATGTAAAAAAAATTCATCACGCCTGAAAACCGCCTCCCACTGCTGCAGATTTGCAGCACCGCCGTGGTGATGTAAATTTTTTCATCACGCAGGAACAAGTAGACCATATTGAAAATGGCCGTTTACATCACCTTGTGTCAAAAGCGCTACTCCAACAAATGATGTAACCCACTACAACTTAATTATAACTAAACTCTCTAAGATTTGCTAAAAAAAAACTAAACTCTCTAAGAGCATTTCCATCAGATGATGTATCTGCATGTAGTGATGTAAAAAAAATTCATCACGCCTGAAAACCGCCTCCCACTGCTGCAGATTTGCAGCACCGCCGTGGTGATGTAAATTTTTTCATCACGCAGGAACAAGTAGACCATATTGAAAATGGCCGTTTACATCACCTTGTGTCAAAAGCGCTACTCCAACAAATGATGTATATATGCAAAAACGCAGCCGTGAAGAAAAAAAAGGTCATTTAGGACACCACTTCTACATCACCAGTTGAAGCAAAAGCCTTCACGGTGATGTAAAAACCTTCTCTCTTCTACCCTTAAAACGATTTTGGGCATCAACTTGCACATCATCCATTGGAGATGCTCTAAGTCTGAACATGAGGTGGAGCAGATCGGGCGCCGAGCTGCACCCTACCACTTCTTCCTTCATTGGATCTCTTCTGGAAACATTTTATCTTCAGGATCTAGTGAGTACAGACTCTACTGTTTTCTGAGGACGACGATCTCAAAGTTTCAGATATTGCAACTTTCACAGTTAACAGTCAATTCACAGTGCATATGAGAAGAAAAAACCGCACTCCGAATGGCCCTGAATTTGCTAATGAAAGCTTCAGGGGGCAATGCATTTCGGAGAGTTTAGACCCTGCACTCCACCCTGAACATTCAGTTGCATTCTTGCCCAAACAGAGTTGTAGAGATTACTGCATGCAACAGAAGGAGCAGAAGCACCAGCTGAACAAGTGCTATTTTACACATTGGATTGGGTAACATTTACACGTATAAATGATTACGCGAGGAGAAAGTTTTTTTTAGCACTAGACATAACAGATGACACTTCGTGGCTGAAGCAGTCCATGGATCATCCATTCATCGCTAACCACCGATTCATCGCATATGGTGCCTGAAATAGCAGATTCAAGATCCTCCGCAGATAAACAGAAATGAGAATAGACCATCCAACAAAACTCATGGAAGATGGGCTCACCGGAGTGTTTCTTTTGTCCCTCGACGGACTTTGCAGCGGATGGTTGGGAGTCCTAGGCGCTGGTGAGCCTCGTAGCGATGGCATCCAGAGAATCCTGAGGATTATGTGCAAGCATATTCAGTAAGAGGGAAATGGGTATATCTTTTGGAGTGGGGAATGACCAATTGAGATCCGAACAAAACTACCGTAGTAGACTCCGTCAACCTCCAGCACATCAATCTGAAATTTCAGTAAATAACCTGGTAAGTACCGTTTCAAAATGACGCCGCAATTCAGAAACCAGAATGAAATCCAACTGTTGCCATTTGTTTCTTTAAGGCGACAATAACCAAACATGTTAAATCAGGATAGCTCCAGACAAATGGTAAACGAAAAAGTTGACAAATGGATCACATGTTAAATGCACATAAAAGGAAGTGGTAAATGCACATATAGGTAAGCTGCACATTGATCAAACATAATGTGGGTGAATATAGAAACAATAATATTTCTATAAGGTTGATTCTGGGATATGGCACACTCCCTTTGAACTAAGACTGATTCAGAGGAGCACAACAGAGCTAATAGAGCCCCTGTTGTAACTGCTGCAGGTTGAACATACTTCACATGTCCAATGAGCTTGGAAAAACTGATTCTAGACATAACAGTGCCGGATCTCATCGACAAAAAATGCATCTGCACTTTGTGACGCTGTATGCAGAACATGCATCTGAACAACCCAATTTGAATATTGAAGCCTATACTCAATTAAGTGAGTCTCAATCAACCAACGTCGTACCATTCGACATCAATGGTCAGCTATCTCAAAAACAATGAACAATAACACATACGTTCTCAGATAACTGTTTGGAGATCACTGAATTCAGTAGCAGTGTTCGGTCACAAAATTCTAGTTCCGACAGAATTTATCTTATGAGCTGACAGAGAATACTTTTGGTAAATTATTGTTAAAGGAAAAGATGCCCACAGGTACTTGGAGGCCGATGACACGGATGCTGTCCATGAGCTCCTGCACCTTGTCAGGATCATTAACACGTGTTCGCATCAGCGGCCTCCGGATATCTTCCAGCGGGATCTCCATCACCACAGGGCCTTTCTTCTCCGATTCACTCAATGGGGAGATCCCAGCTGCACCTACACCGTTAAATATGAGTCATTGTTACTTCAGTGTCTGTTCAAGCGCAGAGACTGAACTTAAACATCAGAACTAGTCACCCAAATTACAAGTTTGTAACTGAATATTGCACAAGGAAACCATCATGTCGTGTATTCAACACCATGATTGATCTCAGTTTGGACACCCTTTACAATTAGCTAATTTTGCCATCTCAGTATAATTAGCTAAGAAGTTGGAATTAAATCACACCGGATTCAACTGAACCGGTATGGCTTCAGAATGGACCATGAAATCGGTAAGAGCGGTAATACTAAGATTCGGCTCCTCGCAGCCTCGAACCTCATCTTACTATGGTTGAACTGAACTCCAAGATCTCAAACAATTCCACAGAGAACAAGGGGGAACAGGTAAAGGCAGACCTACCATTGGAAGACAAGACCGAGACGGCGAGGCCGCACCGCCCGCTCGCACTCTTCCCCCAGAGAACACGGGCGCTGGAGACGGCGGCGCGGCGGTGGAGGAGGAAGCCGGCCGGCGGCACGATCTTTCCCAAATCCAAGCTCGGGGTCGACGCCATTCGTGGTCGCGCTGGTGCTGCCGCTTCCATTTTCTTGCGGCCTCTCAGTTTTTTTTTTTTTTTGGAGAAGATTGCGGCCCCTGTGCTTAACGTGTCTGAGCGTCGCATCGATCTGCACCATACGAATTCAATGGGCCTTGCAGTTCCAAAACGTGTAAAGTGGGCCGCACACTGTTTCATCGTTTTTTCCCCTGTTCGGCAACACTCCATTCCTCTAGGAGACCTCGGGGTTAGCAGCTCCCAAAATTAAAAAGTGAGCCACACTCACTTTCAAACCCTCTTACCTTCCCTCTCATTAGGGTTTTCCTTCTCTCGGCGGCGGCGACTGTCTCCCCGTAGAGATCTTCTCTTCCCTACCTTCCCTCACCGCCGGCGACTGCTGGGCCTCGAGGGGCCTCGGCAGGGGGGCCGGACGTGGGATCGTTTGGGTCCTCCTGCGCGCGGACAGGAATCTACCTCGGGCTAGAGAAGTAATGGCGGATGAAGCGGTGAGTTCGAGGTTTGCTACAACCGATCTCGAAGCAATGATGGTGGAACTAGGTTTGAAAGAAGGTGACATACAGGATGTCGTGATCGAAGATGCCGAACTACCAAAGGAGGCCACTCGTTGGATGGAGATTGCTAGGGTTTACACGGATAAACCCTACAGCCAATACTGGTTTTACAAAAACATGAGGGTTGCGTGGGATCTGGCACAAAGAGGTGAAGATTCGGCCGCTCGAGGATAACCTGTACACGCTGCAGTTCTCCTGTCTTGGGGACTGGGAACGCGTGATGGAAGGACCATGGAACTTCAAGGGAAAGGCTGTCGTGTTGGCACCGTATGATGGATATACAAAGCCCTCTTTGATCGAACTCAAGAAGATTGATATGTGGGTTCACATCCATGATGTACCAGATGGTTTTTTCTTGAAGATCAAAGCTCTGTTAGCAACGGTTGGAGAGTTCATCTTCGCAGAACCAAAGTCACAAGATTTTGAGGGAAACTTCGCCCGTGTTCAGGTAAGGATAGATGTTACCAAACCTCTCAAGAATGTCGTCTCGCTGGTAGTGAAGAAACAAGAAGTTCTCCAAAGAAAGATTTTTAAGGTGAAATATGAAAGACTGCCTGATTGGTGCGCAGTTTGCAGCAACCTTGGGCACCTATTTAAGGAATGTGGAGATGGGGTTCACCATCCAACGGCACTGGTTTTCAAGGACCTCACAACATCATGGTTAAGAGGCCCGGGGAGATGGCCTGGAGAAGGAAACGGGAACAGAGGTGGACGAGGTCGAGGCCGTGGAGGCTTCCAGGAGAATCAATCTGAAGCTATAGCTCACGAGATGGCAGAATTTGATGTGATGATGGAATATGCGGAGAGGAACAGGAAGAGGGGAGCAGCTAATGCTGCTGACCCGAAAGCAACACACTCCCCCCCCCCACGCCTCCTGTGAAAACAAGCATGCCACTGCTACTGCTGCCACCACAATCCCCGGCAAGCCCCCCACCGAAGCAGGAACCCAAGAGGAACAAGCCGAGCCCTTCAGTTCATGACATAGTCCAGGCAAAGAACTCTGAGGCAAACAAAAACAATGATGCGCGTTTGGCGGGCCCCCAAGTAGGGTCGTGCCTCGCACAATGAGTCTCTTATGCTGGAACTGCCGCGGGACTGGCAAACCCGCGACAGTTCGTGAGCTTCGTGATCTCACGAGGCAACTTGCCCCTCTATTGTATGCATTGTTGAAACTCAGATAGAGGGCTCTCGAGTAGAGAATATGGTAGGCTCTTTACCTTTTAATAAAAGTTTTGCTGTTAGTAGCTCTGGTAGAAGCGGAGGCTTAGGAATTTTCTGGAATGAGGAAATAAAGCTTGAAGTTATTGGCTATTCTGAGTATCATATAGATATGCCAGTTGATAAACTGGTTGACACAAAGATCAGGGTTACATTTGTCTATGGTGAACCACAAGTTAATGAGCGACACAATACATGGGACATGCTCAAGGGGATCATAGGATCAAACAACCTGCCTTGGGTCGTCATGGGCAACTTTAATGAAGTTTTACATGCTCACGAGCATGATGGTGTGGGAAACCGTAGCCAAGCCCAAATGGATGCTTTCGGGGACACTTTGGACACGTGTGGATTAACAGATATCGGTTACATTGGAATAGGCTGGACTTTTGAGAAGAAGGTAGCAGGGAGAACGTACACAAAGGTTCGACTGGACAGAAGCGTGGCTAATACGGCCTGGTGTTTGGCATTTCCAGATGCAATCACATAGCATAAAGAGGCGGCGTCATCCGATCACGTACCCATCTACCTCAAATTGAAAGATTTGCATGCATGCAGAAGGGCCCCACGCAGGTTTAAATACGAACTTACGAAGTGTGCTGGGAGCGGGATTCAACATTGGTGGGCGTCGTGGGGACTGGACTCGAAGCCCGAGTGATTCGGTGGCAGATATGCGAGACAAATTAAATACTCTGGCGGGCGATCTGTCGCATTGGGATCGAGTCCACTTCGGCAATATCCGGCTGCAGATACGACAACAACAGGGACAACTACAGGAGATGCGCAACTCCTGAGGAAGATCCGGTCCCTCTGCTGTTGAAATAAAAATAGTTGACCACCTGGTTGAATTATATCACCGTGAAGAAATCCTTTGGCGGCAGCGGGCGAGGATCGAATGGTTAGTGCACGGCGATAAAAATACTTATTTCTTCCATCTTCGAGTGAGCCGGCGAAGAAGGAAAAATCAAATCAAGGCCCTCCAACGCCATAATGGGCAAATGACCGAGGACAGAATGGAGATGGAGACAATGGCCACAGATTTCTATAAGGAGTTGTATACTTCTCAAGGGGTCAATAATATAGATCAGGTTCTCGAGACTGTCCCTACAAAGGTAACCGCGGCCATGAATGAAATTTTAAAAGCTCCTTATATCGTTCAAGAGGTCAAGACATCGCTCTTTCAAATGTTCCCCACAAAGGCACCCGGTCCAGATGGATTTCCAGCACATTTCTTTCAGCATCACTGGGATATATGTAGAGAGGAGGTTACAAGAGTGGTTCTGAAAATTGTTGAAGGAAAGGAGTCAGCCGAAGGCATTAATGAAACCATCTTGGTGCTGATTCCAAAGGTGAAAATTCCCACCCTTTTGTCCCAATTCCGTCCAATCAGCTTATGTAATGTACTTTATAAGATTACATCAAATGTAATTTCCAATCGTCTTAAGTTGGTTTAACCTGAGATAATCTCTGAGGAGCAGTCAGCGTTTGTGTCTAGTAGAATGATCAGTGACAACATCATCACGGCATGCGAATGTTTACATTTCATGAAACGGAATAGGGCAAAGAAAAACCAATCTTGTGCATTGAAACTTGATATGATGAAGGCATATGATAGAGTTGAGTGGTCTTATTTGCAAGCGATGATGTTAAAGCTTGGCTTGATAGAAAACTAGGTAAGCATTGTCATGGGCCTAGTTACCACAGTTAACTTTTCTGTAATGTTTAATGGGCATAAGCTGGATGTGTTTAAGCCATCACGAGGAATCAGACAGGGGGACCCAATATCCCCATACTTGTTCTTGATAGCAGCAGAGGGCCTGTGGTGCCTGTTAAAATCGAGAAGTGGGTCATCCAATTTGGAGGGTATGAAGGTGGCACCTTTGGCACCACCAGTAAACCATCTCTTATTCGCTGATGACAGCCTGCTGTTTTTCAAGGCAAATAGTATGGGTGCCACTGAGGTGAACCAAGTTCTGGATATCTATTGTCAAGCAACAGGTCAGCGCATAAACTTTGCAAAATCTTCTATATTTTTTAGCAAAGGGATTCCTGAAAGCATACGCGATGAAGTTAAGGTTATCCTAAATGTACCCACTGAAACACTTAATGAGAAATATCTCGGTATGCCTTCTGACATCAGAACTAATAAAAGTGGGGCCTTCAAATATCTCAAAGAAAGATTGTGGAGCAAAGTTCAAAGATGAATTGAGAGCACCATGTCATCTGCGGGCAAAGAGGTACTAGTAAAATTAGTTGCCCAGGTTGCGCCAGTTTATTCTATGTCCTGTTTTAAGCTTCCGCGTGGTTTGTGCGAACATCTTAACAAGCTCATACGAAAGTTTTGATGGGGAAGTAGGGAAGGAAAACATAAGCTACACTGGGTTTCTTGGAAGGATATGACCAACCGAAAGGTATGGGGGACTGGGATTCAAGGATTTTGAGCTTTTTAACCGGGCAATGCTAGCTAGGCAGGCATGGCGCCTGTTACAACACCCTGACAGTCTGCGTGCACACCTTCTCAAAAGCATATACTATCCAAATGGCTCTATCCTGGATGCCCCGTTCAGTACCAACCCAAGTCAAGTATGGAGAGCGATTTATGAGGGAAGGGATACATTGAAACAAGGCTTGATTCTCCCTTTTGGTAATGGAGGAGGGACCACCGTTTGGGATGATAACTGGCTCCCTAGACCGGAGATGATGCGACCTTATGGCTGTTTGAGCAACAATCCGCCAGCCCTTGTCTTAGAACTTATAGATGCAACTTACGCAGCATGGAACAGAGATATGGTGCAGGCAACTTTCTGGCCTATGGACGCAGAAATTATACTTGGTATCCCATTATGCACAAGCAATGTTGAGGATTTTTGGAGCTGGGTCCATGAAAAGGACGGAATCTTCTTCGTAAAATCAGCATATCGCATGCTGGTTAGTACACACCAATGACGAGAAGCTTGGCTAGAGAATCGGGCTGGTCCCTCTAGCTCAGGAAAAGAGGAATGAGACTGGAAAAGGATGTGGAAAACCAAAGTGCCAGGGAAGGTCAGAATGTTCCTATGGAGGCTATCAAAACAATCAATCCCAATTAATGATGTCAGAGAACATCGACACATGACAAACTCGATCGCCTGCAGCTTTTGTGGCTCACCAGATTTATGGAGGCACTCACTTCTGGAGTGTACGATGTCCAGATGCACCTGGGTTCTTGTGGATCACGAGTTGGCGCAGAATATAGCAACAGCAATCAAACCAAATGCAAAGCAGTGGCTCTTTACTCTCACGAGTTCATTATCACATGCTCTTTTTGTGAAGCTAGGGCAGCGCGCTGGAAAGCTATCCACGAGGGCATATTTCAAAGCCCTCAGGCCATACATGGTTTTATCAACAGTTCCTTACAGGAGTTGAACATGTTGATAGAACCCACGAAAGCTATCCATGGAGAGATTATGGTAGGGTACAAAACCACCTCAAAGTTATTCTTTCTGATCGATCTATTCAAGAGTCCGTAGTAAAATAACACGAAGCTATTCTTTCCATTCGATCTATCTTAGAGTTTGTACTAGAATAACACCTTAAGATACAAATCAACCAAAACCCTAATGTCACCTAGATACTCCATTGTCACCTCAAGTATCCGTGGGCATGATTATACGATATGAATCACACAATCTCAGATTCATCTATTCAACCAACACAAGGTACTTCAAAGAGTGCCCCAAAGTTTCTATCGGAGAGTGATACGTCTCCAACGTATCTATAATTTTTGATTGTTCCATGCTATTATTTATGAAGTCTTGGATGTTTAATGGGCTTTATTATACACTTTTATATGATTTTTGGGACTAACCTATTAACCCAGACCCCAGTGCCAATTTCTATTTTTCTCCTATTTTAGGGTTTTACAGAAAAGGAATATCAAACGGAGTCCAATTGACGAGCCAATTTTTTATGATTTTTTCTGGACCAAAAGAAGCCCCCGAAGCAAAAGAGTTGGGCCAGGACAGCCACGGGCTGCCCTCGAGGGTGGAGGGCGCGCCCTGGGCAGGGGGCGCGCCCCCTATCTCGAGGACGGCCAGTAGCTCCCCTTTACCTGGCCACGACTCCAAAAATTCCTATAAATATTGAAACCTTCGGAAATTAACCTAGATCAGGAGTTCCGCCGCTGAAAGCCTCTGTAGCCACCGAAAACCAATCTACACCCGTTCTGGCACCCTGCCGGAGGGGGCGGGGGGAATCCCTCTCCGGTGGCTATCTTCATCATCCCGGCGCTCTCCATGACGAGGAGGGAGTAGTCCACCCTCGGGGCTGAGGGTATGTATCAGTAACTATGTGTTTGATCTCTCTCTCTCTCTCTCGTGTTCTTGAGATGGCACGATCTTGATGTATCGCGAGCTTTGCTATTATAATTGGATCTTATGATGCTTCTCCCCCTCTACTCTCTTGTAAAGGATTGAGTTTTCCCTTTGAAGTTATCTTATCGGATTGAGTCTTTAAGGATTTGAGAACACTTGATGTATGTCTTGCACGTGCTTATCTGTGGTGACAATGGGATATCATGTGATCCACTTGATATATGTTTTGGTGATCAACTTGCGGGTTCCATGACCTTGGGAACCTATGCATAGGGGTTGGCACACGTTTTCGTCTTGACTTTCCGGTAGAAACTTTGGGGCACTCTTTGAAGTTCTATGTGTTGGTTGAATAGATGTTTCTGAGATCGTGTGATGCATAGAATGCTTGGCATAAAATATGTGCATGATGAGCATGATTGCAATGTTGTTAGTATGAATCCTTTGAATACCCATGATGCTAATGATATGCAAAGCCACAAGCTTGGGGATGCTATGTTTGATGAAGATGATATGTTTAGTCCCCCAAGTTTTGATGAGCAAATTCATTATGATGAAAGCATGCCTCCTATTTATGATGATTATATTGATGAAAGTGGATTCGGAGAGGTCATGACTTTATTTAGTGATGAATCAACTATTTTGGAGGAGGTTCCAATTGATTATGAGAACAAAGTTGCTATCTATGATGATTATTGTGATGACACTTATGCTATAAAGAATAAAGATAACCATGAAACTTGTCATCATGATTTTAGTTTTCAATTGGATTATGCTTCACATGATAGTTATTTTGTTGAGTTTGCTCCCACTACTATGAATGAGAAGAATTTTGCTTATGTGGAGAGTAGTAAAATTTCTATGCAAGTAGATCATGAAAAGAATTCTTTATGTGCTGGTTATATTGTTGAATTCATTCATGATGCTACTGAAAATTATTATGAGAGAGGATCATATGCTTCTACATATTGCAATGATATCAAGTTTCCTCTCTATGTGCTTAAAATCTTGAAGTTATGCTTGTTTTGCTTTCCTATGCTAGTTGATTATTGTGCCCATAAGTTGTTTGATCACAAAATCCATATGCATAGGAAGTGGGTTAGACTTAAATGTGCTAGTCATATTCTTCATGATGCTCCCGTTATGTTTCAATTCTTATCTTTTATGTGAGCATCATTATACCTAGCTAGGGGCATTAAACGATAGCGCTTGTTGGGAGGCAACCCAACTTTATTTTGTTTTATTTGATTTTGTTGCTGTTAGGGAATAAATATTGCATCTAGACTCTGATTTGATGTGGTTTCATGTTTTGTTTAGTGTTTGTGCCAAGTAGAACCTTTGGGAAGACTTGTGTGAAGTTTATGTGATCTTGCTGTGAAAAACAGAATCGTTAGCGCTCGCTAAAGTAAACTTCAGTTTTTACTGGAGCGTGATTTTTAGTTGATTGTTTTTTCAGATGATTGGTAGACAAATTGCGCAAATTTAACAATTTAGTTTGAATTTTTTGGAGTTCCAGAAGTAGGCGAAACCTGCAGATTACTACAGACTGTTCTGTTTATGACGGATTATGTTTCTCGTGTGTTGTTTGCTTATTCCGATGCATCTATGAGTAATATTGAGAAGTATGAAACATAGAGAAGTTGGAATACAGTAGGTTTAACACCAATATAAACAAAAAAATGAATTCATGGCAGTACCTTTGAGTAGTGGTTTGTTTTCTTATACTAACGGAGCTGTAATGCCCAGGATGGGACTATATCTCCTACGTGTCGAGGCACGACTTAAAGATATAAGCCCATCCTAGAATGATCTCAAGTTTGGTATCTTTGCACGACTCATATAAAAGAGGGATTAAATTGCAAAAGGAGATAGTTGGCTTACACTCGCCACTTCACACAATACAATAAATAAACAAATCATCATACAAAAACATCACAACCCGACTACAGGTGAAGATCCAAAAGAAAGATACCAAAACAACAGAAAGCCACAGGTCAGGAACGAATCCTAGTAGAAACCACTACTGAACATCGAAACGTCACAAGCAAACAGCCAAACTCTTCATCGAGCTCCTGGCGAAGAACTGATCCAACTCCTGCATCAAACTCGGCTGAACCTGCATCTGGTGTGGTGAAGTAACTGTGAGCCACAGAGGACTCAGCAATCCCGTTCCCGGGTAACAAGACTATTTAAGCCTTGGGTGAGGATAAGGCTGAAGAAAGAAATATGAGGTGAAGGAACAACAAGAGTCTGCAGCAGCAACTAGCACTAACTTACGTAATAGAGAGCGAGAAGAGAAGAGCATCGGTCGAAAGGTGATCACTAAGTGATCCTAACTAAAGCCGGTCAAACATAACCCCACCGTGTTCAACTCCCGAATCCCTATTCGGAAATTGACAGTCACGGAACACACGCTGGTAGTGTATTAGAACATTGTGTCAAGTTATCTACAACTGGAATTAACAAGCTCCCATCTGCCACATAACCGCGGGCACGGCTTTCGAAAGTTCAAACCCTGCAGGGGTGTTCCAACTTGGCCCATCACAAGCCCACGATCCGCGGAGTCGCAACTCCATAGTTGGGAAGACCCGAGTATTCTCGGAATCCCGTGCTCAAGTTAAACCGAACTAAGGTAAGGCTAATCCAGCAAATCCTCCCGGCGTGTCGACACCCTGATAGTAGCCGCGCGTATCTAAGTCTCAGGACACGACCGGATGGGCGAAGCTACGGGTTATACCAGATACCTCGGGTTTCCCCAAGGCGGCCCCGCAGGCTCCCCGTTTGGGACCAACGCCATCAGCACTGGCCCCCCCTGCTATGTAGAATTAAGAATCCTCGGGGACGCGACCCCCTATGCAATTTAATTAATTAATTAAGTTGTTATTATGAGGCAAATAGTACCAAATGTTGGGACTTGCTGGAAAAGACTTAGCACTTAGCGGTTTATCAATGGGGTCCCATACACCCCAACCGTGTTAGGAACGCATAATCAAGGAACATAACACCGGTTTATACGGTTCCTAACGGCATGAGTGGAACAAAACACCAAGCAAAAGGCTTAGCCTTCCACCCTGCCAGTATATAGATGATTTCATTTTAAGCTTTTATATAGTGTGATATAACCCAACCAAACTTCAACATGAAGCAAGCATCTTCGGTCTTCACCTGCAACTAGCAATGCTATAAGAGGGGCTGAGCGCAGCGTACTTAGCCAAGCAACGGTTTGCATAGGTAGGGTGGTTAAACAGGTTCATGGTTACAAGTAGGAGGCTGACAAGAAAGACATGGGCATCGAGGCAAAACTATAGAGCGGAACTACTAGCAATGGCAAAGATAGTAATGGTATCCGGGTTCGGTCATCTTGCCTGGAATTCCACAAGGGAGAAGAACGGATCCAAGAAGAAGATGGAGCAACAGACGAGAGAATCCTCACAACTCCGGAACAAAACCGAAGCTAACAAGAGAAGCAACCGGAAAGAAAACAACAACACGGTAAACACACAAGCATCAACATGGCATACGATGCGCAAACAAGTATGATGCATGTCCGGTTTAATTATGCAAGGCATGGCGAAGTGCACAAACAACACTACAAGTTAAGTGGAGCGCAATATGCAACGAGTTGCATATTGACGAAACACCACATTTAATTATTTAATTGACTCTCGTTTATTTACAAGACAAGATTAAATGTTTTTAGCATGGCAAGAGGTGAAGCATAATAAAACTACACTAACTAGGCAATTTAAATGAGGCCGGAAAATAACAACAACAACTCCGGAAAAATCCCCATGAGCATGTTTAATAATTATAAGCAAACAACAATTAAGCATTTTAGTGTTATTAACATGATGCGGATGACAAGATCAAGTTTATGCAAGTTTTTTTATTAGAAGGTTAACAAGAAGAACATGGCAATTATTAAAAGGTTGACTTAAAAGAGATAAGAAGTATTTGTCACCGTGGTGGAAAGAAAAGAGTGCCACGGCAACGATCCGAAAATGAGGCAAAGGTAACATATCGGTTCCGGTATCTCGTTGAGAGACCGGTGCAAAAGGTAAGATGGCATGGGTGAGTCAAACGAGATGAAAGGTGGGGCGATCCCGTTGCCGGGTTCCCACGAGTCGGTGACGAGGCAACCGAGGAACATGACAAAAGGTGGAACGGGCACGAAGCACACACGGGAGACATTTCATACAACACAAACAAGCATCACACGGGTCACGTATCGGGTTATACCTTCGAAACACTCGTTTCGGGACGGTTCGAGATCGTAGAGGAAGTAGTCGTTCTCGCGAGTCGTGGTACACGTGTCGTAGAGGGAAGTAGACGTTCTCGTTTCCGAAGAGGAAGTAGTGGTTCACGTCATCGTGTCGTGGTACTTGGCGAAATCCTCGTTTCCGGGCGACGGTAGTGGTACACGCGACGGTAGTCGTTCGGGTCGTCGTGGTACTTGGCGAGTCATCGTGTAGATGTACTTGACGGTCCGGTCTCGGTTCTTGTAACGAAGAGGTACACGAGGGTTCCGATGGCTCCGGCGTCGGTAGTGGTACTTGTCGCTTCGCCGTGTAGGGGTACTTGTCGTATCGGAGGGGTACTCGTTCTTCCGAAGGTAATCGTGCACGTTCCTAGACATCCCAAAGCACAAGGCAACACACACAAAAAAAAAACAGAACGGCAGCAAAGGCAGCAGTTCAACGAAGCGAGGACGCGGCACGGAGGCACGGCGCTGAAGAGACGAGGCAGGGGCACGCCGGCCTTGGCGACGGTAGTGGCGAGGGTGCAGCTCCAGCCGCGGGGCACCATTGCAGAAGAGGAGGGGGGCGCGGCGCTGGGGTGCAGAAAGCGAGGCAGTCCTGGAGGACCTGGAGGCGAGGAGGCGACGAGGCGCTCAGGGAGGAGTTTCGGCGCGGCTCTGGCCGGCCGGGCTCCTGGCCGGCACTAGGGGCGCGGAGGAGGAGGGCCTCGTGCGCGAGGGCTCGCGCTGCAGGGAACGAGGCGCGGGCGCCTGCCGCTGGACGGAGGGGAAGGAGAGGCCGGAGGAGAGGTGGCGAGGCAAGGGATCGAAGGAGGAGCGGGATGGTTCTGGCGATGGGGTTCGGGCAATCGAGGCTGGAAGGAGCGGGCTGAGGGAGAGATGGACGAGGGGAATCGGGAGAGTGGCGGCGGTGTAGAGGGAAACGAGAGGAGGTGCGATCGGGACTGGGCGCGGCTAGGGTTAGAAAGGGGTTTTGGGCCAAGGGGAATGGGCCTGAAGGCCGGCGGCCTGGGCCAGAAGGGTGGCTGCGGCTGGAGAGAGGGAAAGGAGGAGGCTGTGGCCTGGCTTCTTCTTTTTATTAGAAATAGCAGATAAAAACAAAAGAGAGAAAAGAGAAAGAGGAGGACGGTTAGGGAAAAGATAGCACACGGGAGCATTTTTCTCGGGCATCAGAAAAGGAGCAAGGACCAAGAAAAATAAGAAAGGCATGATTGGAAAATAATTCAAACATATTTGAATTTAATTCAAATAGTTTTGAACCAAGACTTGATTATTGAGGTGTCCAAAAATGTTCAAATTTTTGGAGGAACCTCGAAACAACGGAAAGAAATATTTGGCAAGGTTTTTGAAGTAGAAACTTGAAGTGAAATAAACATGGGGAATTTTGCAAGTGTGTTGGGGTAATTCCAACAATGGAATATTTATTTATATAGCTCCCTAAAATAATGAGAGACTTTTATATGTTTTAAAGAGAAGTCACCTTCCCTCGATTTAAATGGACCGAAGGCCCACACAATTTATTTAGTTGCAAAAAAAAATAAAAAATGACATGATGGCATGATGACAATGCAAAAAATAAATAACACAAGCACAAAAGAACACACGGGCAACCCGGAACGTCTGGAATCTTCGGTAATCTTCTGGAATCTTCTGGGACGTCGGTCTCGGGCGTCACAACTCTCCCACACTAACAGAGGATCTCGACCCGAGATCCTAGAGATATCACCGGGTAAAAACGGAAGAGGAAGAGGTAAAACAAAGTTGCTTCTTCGACAGACGAGTGAAACCAAAGAACCTTGAGAGGTTGAACAAAGAAAGAAGAATACAACGGAGATGAACGAAGATGAAAATACTCCGTTAGAAAAGAGGGACAAGGAGCATCACGAGAACCTTGAAGGTTGAAAGACATGAAACAAGAGCTCATGGACGGAAAGAACATGAAACCGCAATGGTATGGCCAAGGAATAAGAATGACAGAATTTGGACAGCACTCCGTCTGAAAATGGAAGGAATTAACAAGAACTTGAGGAGATGGAATGCTACTTGATGAAAACAACAACACACAGCCTCTGAAACAATTAAAAGAATGGCACAAGGTGAAGAGAGACTCAGACATCACTCCGGTTAAGCAGAGAGGCAAAACTAGATAAAAGACGGAACTAGAATGGAGAATACAACACTCCGGTTAAATAGACAAGCAAGGAAGAACATGATCTTGAAAAGAAAACCAGATGATGGTTTGGAGAGAGCAATATCACAAAGCCTCCGGAATGAAAGAATAGAATATAGCTCAATGAAAGAATTGAACAGCGAAGAAAATGACAACTTCTCCCAAAATTAAATTTGAAAGAGCATCTTACGAAGAAGGGTGGAATAGAGTTGTTGGAATTTCAACAACGAGAAGAATAAGCTTGATGTGGGCTTATGGAAAACATCTCAAAATTATGAGGTGACAACCAGCCACTAACGAAAAACAAATTGCTTGGATTGAGATCAACAAGGAGACGATAAACTTATTTCACCGGAAGGATAAATGAAGAACTTGGGTCATTTATAAGCACCATACTTAACAACAATCCTTAGGGAAGCTTTTAGGTGAAATACGACCCAAGATAACTCCAAGAGATAAAAGAGGGGTTGAAAGGATCTCCTGTACAAAGAAGATGATGGGTTTAAATATCTCATTCTTGACAACTTGTGAATCATGAAACATGGAGGAAAATTATCAAGAATGACATAACACCATCTCAAAGATAAGGTAGAAAGAATTGCACTTCAAAATGCAAGAAGAAGAATGCTTGAACTCCAACAATAATCTTGAGGAATACTTGGAGGATGAATTAAAACATGATGAACCACCATGAAGAACTCCGGTAATGAAAGCATAAGAAGTAAAAGATGAAAAGAATAAGATTCAAGGCCTGCGATGAATTAGATGGAGCTTTGGAATGATATAATTGAAATAACTTGAAACTCCGGAAAACAAGATGAACAACTTAGAACTGAGAATATGATATGATGAACAAGCTCTAGACAAAAGAATTAAATCACCTTGAAGGAACAAGAATAAGAATTATGTCATGCATCTCCTTCGCCAATTTAAATTGATGACAACCAAAGGATTTGGCATACTACTTATTCTCGTTGCAAAGAATTAAAGAGAGATCTAGCACAAGCTTGGGTAAAACTTCAACGAAGCACCGGTAGGATTGTGAAAAGAACAAATGAATTGATACGATAACAAGGAAGAGTAAACTTGAAAGAACCACCGTAAAATAGGGAGACGAATGAAGAGACATCAATGAAGAATATTTCAAGGACGAAGTTGAAAACTGAGAACGAAGAATCTTCTGAAATGATGGCCTTCGGAGGAACACAAGGAAAAGAATTCATGAAATGCTCCGGACGGGTATGAAAAGAATTCCTCACAAACGGAACAATAATGAGGATGGCATGAAGCCAGAACCACGAATCTCCAAGAGAACGGGCCAAGATTTAAGAGAAACGCTTCTTCGGTCTCCAAATGCTGAGAATGAAGACGAGAAATGCCATGAAGAATTGTTGAGCACTCCGGAATGAAAAATTAAAAGTTGAACCAATGATGAAAAAGAATTGAAAGCGATCTTGGAGAAGGCATGTGACTGATGGGAATCATTCTTACGTCACATTTGAAAGAATTTTAAAACAACTCCGGAAAATAGAAGAGTCAGTTAAGATCCTGGGAAAAGACCTGTGGGTTAAGGCCCACTAAAGAAATCACCGTTAGAAAAGATTGCTTAAGAGATATTGCACCGGTTGAATTAAATGGCTTTTATAAGATAACTATCCTCAAAAATAGCTTGAACGGATTAAGAATGGAATTATGAATCTTCAGCACTCCGGATATGAATAACAAGAGGAGAATGACTAATTGGTGCACCGGAATAAGAAAGCATTGTGAAAAGAGGAAAAGATAAGATCAACATCGAAATCTGAATTACATTCACCGGCAGAATCAGAGAACAAAAGAATGATGAACTTGAAGCTCTTGATCATCTTCTTGAGAAAACACCGGATAAGAACATTGAAGGAAAAGAATGAAGAAACATCACATGAATAAAATGGATATTTCATTTAGAATTGCTAGCTCCATAAAGAAAAGGGAGGGAGGGTGGGTAAAACAAAGACAACTTGAGATGAACAAAATGGACACCGGTTTAAAAGAATTTACCATGAAGATCTCGAAGGTCAAGAAGGACTAGCACTCCCATAGAAATATGAGAACACCGATTAAGAAAGGTATGGAATCAACATTTGACATCGAAGCAACTCGAATACCAGAATCAAAACAAGAACAAAGGATAGATAAGCAACAGCCTAATCTTCACAATAACATCCGAACAGAGGATTGAACGAATGAATTCCGCAGGTACATCAACTAGACGAGAAGCCACTTGGAGAATAAAAGGAAAATAAGAAAAACAACAAGGTACGGACAGGAACAAACACAAGAGAGGAGTTTCGTTCTAACATCTTTGTGCTGAAAGCTCATGGAGCGTGTTACGAAAGGGTTTTGCAATCCCCGGATCAGCATAGCCAAGGACCCTTTAAGATGCAACTCCCGATCAGAACAAGTCCATAAAACCACTTCACTCAATGTAGAACCCCAAACTTCATATCGAGCATCCGTTGGAAGAATGCCTAGAACTACTAGATGAACCCACCTATAGATTTCCGAAAGTTTCCAGTTATGCAATCAGGTGTTGGGGATACACGGGAAGCACCGCACAATCAACTCTAAACCTACATCCAGGTGTATCCATCCTTCAACACATAACCAGTCTTTCTCGGAAACTGTTTACCTCGGACCTTCGAAAAGCATCCACTATAACAAGCTATGGCAATACTCTCAAGCTACCTCCCCAGTACTGGGTGATGTCGGGGTTATCTTGCCACTGGCCGTATAGGAGAGATTTTCGATGTCGGCCGTCTTAAGTATTTAGTACTGCCGCGATATGCTTGTGTCAATGATACCCCGAAGCTCAACTCCTCGGGAACAGGAGGCATCGAGAACAATATCCTTGTCACAAGAACAACGAAACAATCCCAGAATACTCGCGGGATCCTAAAAAAAAAATTTGGTGCAATTTTTGAAAGTAGAAGAGAAAAGAGTAATCGTCAGGAGTCCTCACCAGAGAGAAAGGGGATGAGAAGCAAAGAAATCCTACTCTCCGATATAATATAGGACTCAAAAAGTTTTTAGTGTGTGCCTAGACTCAACCGTCAACGATTCGATCAATCAGTGGGGGTTTCTAGGTCGGAGAAGGCTCTGATACCAACTTGTAATGCCCAGGATGGGACTATATCTCCTACGTGTCGAGGCACGACTTAAAGATATAAGCCCATCCTAGAATGATCTCAAGTTTGGTATCTTTGCACGACTCATATAAAAGAGGGATTAAATTGCAAAAGGAGATAGTTGGCTTACACTCGCCACTTCACACAATACAATAAATAAACAAATCATCATACAAAAACATCACAACCCGACTACGGGTGAAGATCCAAAAGAAAGATACCAAAACAACAGAAAGCCACAGGTCAGGAACGAATCCTAGTAGAAACCACTACTGAACATCGAAACGTCACAAGCAAACAGCCAAACTCTTCATCGAGCTCCTGGTGAAGAACTGATCCAACTCCTGCATCAAACTCGGCTGAACCTGCATCTGGTGTGGTGAAGTAACTGTGAGCCACAGAGGACTCAGCAATCCCGTTCCCGGGTAACAAGACTATTTAAGCCTTGGGTGAGGATAAGGCTGAAGAAAGAAATATGAGGTGAAGGAACAACAAGAGTCTGCAGCAGCAACTAGCACTAACTTACGTAATAGAGAGCGAGAAGAGAAGAGCATCGGTCGAAAGGTGATCACTAAGTGATCCTAACTAAAGCCGGTCAAACATAACCCCACCGTGTTCAACTCCCGAATCCCTATACGGAAATTGACAGTCACGGAACACACGCTGGTAGTGTATTAGAACATTGTGTCAAGTTATCTACAACCGGAATTAACAAGCTCCCATCTGCCACATAACCGCGGGCACGGCTTTCGAAAGTTCAAACCCTGCAGGGGTGTTCCAACTTGGCCCATCACAAGCCCACGATCCGCGGAGTCGCAACTCCATAGTTGGGAAGACCCGAGTATTCTCGGAATCCCGTGCTCAAGTTAAACCGAACTAAGGTAAGGCTAATCCAGCAAATCCTCCCGGCGTGTCGACACCCTGATAGTAGCCGCGCGTATCTAAGTCTCAGGACACGACCGGATGGGCGAAGCTACGGGTTATACCAGATACCTCGGGTTTCCCCAAGGCGGCCCCGCAGGCTCCCCGTTTGGGACCAACGCCATCAGCACTGGCCCCCCTGCTATGTAGAATTAAGAATCCTCGGGGATGCGACCCCCTATGCAATTTAATTAATTAATTAAGTTGTTATTATGAGGCAAATAGTACCAAATGTTGGGACTTGCTGGAAAAGACTTAGCACTTAGCGGTTTATCAAGGGGGTCCCATACACCCCAACCGTGTTAGGAACGCATAATCAAGGAACATAACACCGGTTTATACGGTTCCTAACGGCATGAGTGGAACAAAACACCAAGCAAAAGGCTTAGCCTTCCACCCTGCCAGTATATAGATGATTTCATTTTAAGCTTTTATATAGTGTGATATAACCCAACCAAACTTCAACATGAAGCAAGCATCTTCGGTCTTCACCTGCAACTAGCAATGCTATAAGAGGGGCTGAGCGCAGCGTACTTAGCCAAGCAACGGTTTGCATAGGTAGGGTGGTTAAACAGGTTCATGGTTACAAGTAGGAGGCTGACAAGAAAGACATGGGCATCGAGGCAAAACTATAGAGCGGAACTACTAGCAATGGCAAAGATAGTAATGGTATCCGGGTTCGGTCATCTTGCCTGGAATTCCACAAGGGAGAAGAACGGATCCAAGAAGAAGACGGAGCAACAGACGAGAGAATCCTCACAACTCCGGAACGAAACCGAAGCTAACAAGAGAAGCAACCGGAAAGAAAACAACAACACGGTAAACACACAAGCATCAACATGGCATACGATGCGCAAACAAGTATGATGCATGTCCGGTTTAATTATGCAAGGCATGGCGAAGTGCACAAACAACACTACAAGTTAAGTGGAGCGCAATATGCAACGAGTTGCATATTGACGAAACACCACATTTAATTATTTAATTGACTCTCGTTTATTTACAAGACAAGATTAAATGTTTTTAGCATGGCAAGAGGTGAAGCATAATAAAACTACACTAACTAGGCAATTTAAATGAGGCCGGAAAATAACAACAACAACTCCGGAAAAATCCCCATGAGCATGTTTAATAATTATAAGCAAACAACAATTAAGCATTTTAGTGTTATTAACATGATGCGGATGACAAGATCAAGTTTATGCAAGTTTTTTTATTAGAAGGTTAACAAGAAGAACATGGCAATTATTAAAAGGTTGACTTAAAAGAGATAAGAAGTATTTGTCACCGTGGTGGAAAGAAAAGAGTGCCACGGCAACGATCCGAAAATGAGGCAAAGGTAACATATCGGTTCCGGTATCTCGTTGAGAGACCGGTGCAAAAGGTAAGATGGCATGGGTGAGTCAAACGAGATGAAAGGTGGGGCGATCCCGTTGCCGGGTTCCCACGAGTCGGTGACGAGGCAACCGAGGAACATGACAAAAGGTGGAACGGGCACGAAGCACACACGGGAGACATTTCATACAACACAAACAAGCATCACACGGGTCACGTATCGGGTTATACCTTCGAAACACTCGTTTCGGGACGGTTCGAGATCGTAGAGGAAGTAGTCGTTCTCGCGAGTCGTGGTACACGTGTCGTAGAGGGAAGTAGACGTTCTCGTTTCCGAAGAGGAAGTAGTGGTTCACGTCATCGTGTCGTGGTACTTGGCGAAATCCTCGTTTCCGGGCGACGGTAGTGGTACACGCGACGGTAGTCGTTCGGGTCGTCGTGGTACTTGGCGAGTCATCGTGTAGATGTACTTGACGGTCCGGTCTCGGTTCTTGTAACGAAGAGGTACACGAGGGTTCCGATGGCTCCGGCGTCGGTAGTGGTACTTGTCGCTTCGCCGTGTAGGGGTACTTGTCGTATCGGAGGGGTACTCGTTCTTCCGAAGGTAATCGTGCACGTTCCTGGACATCCCAAAGCACAAGGCAACACACACAACAAAAAAAAACAGAACGGCAGCAAAGGCAGCAGTTCGACGAAGCGAGGACGCGGCACGGAGGCACGGCGCTGAAGAGACGAGGCAGGGGCGCGCCGGCCTTGGCGACGGTAGTGGCGAGGGTGCAGCTCCAGCCGCGGGGCACCATTGCAGAAGAGGAGGGGGGCGCGGCGCTGGGGTGCAGAAAGCGAGGCAGTCCTGGAGGACCTGGAGGCGAGGAGGCGACGAGGCGCTCAGGGAGGAGTTCCGGCGCGGCGGGCGCGGCTCTGGCCGGCCGGGCTCCTGGCCGGCACTAGGGGCGCGGAGGAGGAGGGCCTCGTGCGCGAGGGCTCGCGCTGCAGGGAACGAGGCGCGGGCGCCTGCCGCTGGACGGAGGGGAAGGAGAGGCCGGAGGAGAGGTGGCGAGGCAAGGGATCGAAGGAGGAGCGGGATGGTTCTGGCGATGGGGTTCGGGCAATCGAGGCTGGAAGGAGCGGGCTGAGGGAGAGATGGACGAGGGGAATCGGGAGAGTGGCGGCGGTGTAGAGGGAAACGAGAGGAGGTGCGATCGGGACTGGGTGCGGCTAGGGTTAGAAAGGGGTTTTGGGCCAAGGGGAATGGGCCTGAAGGCCGGCGGCCTGGGCCAGAAGGGTGGCTGCGGCTGGAGAGAGGGAAAGGAGGAGGCTGTGGCCTGGCTTCTTCTTTTTATTAGAAATAGCAGATAAAAACAAAAGAGAGAAAAGAGAAAGAGGAGGACGGTTAGGGAAAAGATAGCACACGGGAGCATTTTTCTCGGGCATCAGAAAAGGAGCAAGGACCGAGAAAAATAAGAAAGGCATGATTGGAAAATAATTCAAACATATTTGAATTTAATTCAAATAGTTTTGAACCAAGACTTGATTATTGAGGTGTCCAAAAATGTTCAAATTTTTGGAGGAACCTCGAAACAACGGAAAGAAATATTTGGCAAGGTTTTTGAAGTAGAAACTTGAAGTGAAATAAACATGGGGAATTTTGCAAGTGTGTTGGGGTAATTCCAACAATGGAATATTTATTTATATAGGTCCCTAAAATAATGAGAGACTTTTATATGTTTTAAAGAGAAGTCACCTTCCCTCGATTTAAATGGACCGAAGGCCCACACAATTTATTTAGTTGCAAAAAAAAATGACATGATGGCATGATGACAATGCAAAAAATAAATAACACAAGCACAAAAGAACACACGGGCAACCCGGAACGTCTGGAATCTTCGGGAATCTTCTGGAATCTTCTGGGACGTCGGTCTCGGGCGTCACAGGAGCTCACGAGAATTTTTGTCTAAGTTTTGTGTTGTGAAGTTTTCAAGTTTTGAGTATTGCTTTGATGGACTATGGAACAAGGATTAGCAAAGGCCTAAGCTTGGGGATGCCCATGGCACCCCAAGTAAATTCAAGATAATCAAAAGCTTAAGCTTGGGGATGCCCCGGGAAGGCATCCCCTCTTTCGTCTTCATCCATAGGTAACTATACTTGGAGCTATATTTTTATTCACCACATTATATGTGTTCTGCTTGGAGCGTCAATTTAGTTTATTTTGTTTTGCTTGCTGTTTGAATAATATCCCAAGATCTGAAGTTCTTAAATGTCAGAGAGTCTTCACATAGTTACATAATTATTCAACTACTCATTGATCTTCACTTATATCTTTCGGAGTAGTTTGATATTGCTCTAGTGCTTCACTTATATCTTTTAGAGCACAGCGGTGGTTTTATTTTGAAGAAATAGATGAACTCTCATGATTCACTTATATCCTTTTGAGAGTCTATTAAAACAGCATGCTAATGTGTTCAGGCTACATAAACTAGTCTTCACATGATACACATCCAATGTCAATGTAGAAAAAAAGTTCACACTAAGTGCATTGAATATGATGAGAAGTTGGATGCTTGATAATTGTTTTGAGATATGAGGATAGTGATATTAGAGTCATGCTAGTGGATTTATTATGAAATTGAGAAATGCTTGTGTTAAGGTTAGTGATTCCCGTAGCATGCACGTATGGTGAACCGCTATGTGACGAAGTTAGAGCATGAGGTATTGGTAAATTGTCAACCTTTGTGTGGAGGTCGGGGGCGTGCGATGGTTAACTCCTACCAACCTCCCCCCTAGGAGCATGCGTTGATTGCTTTGTTTTGATGACTCGTAGATTTTTGCAATAAGTATATGAGTTCTTATGACTAATGTTGAGTCCATGGATTATACGCACTCTCATCCTTCCACCATTGCTAGCCTCTCTTGTACCGCGCAACTTTCGCCGGTGCCATAAACCCACTATATATCCTTCCTCAAAACAGCCACCATATTGTTCCTCAAAACAGCCACCATACCTACCTATCATGGCATTTCCATAGCCATTCTGAGATATATTGCCATGCAACTTTCCATCGTTCCGTCCATATGACACGCATCATATTGTCATATTGCCATTGCATGATCATGTAGTTGACATCGTATTTGTGGCAAGGCCACCATGCATAATTTTTATACATGTCACTCTTGTTTCATTGCACATACTGGTACACCGCCGGAGGCATTCATATAGAGTCATATTTTGTTGTTGTAGTATCGAGTTGTAATATCGAGTTGTAATGAAAGTGTGATGATCATCATTATTAGAGCATTGTCCCATGGGAGGAAAGGCTAAATCAATAAAGCCCCTCTGCAAAAAAAAGAAAAAAAAAGAAAAAAAAAGAAAGGCCAAAGAAAAAGAAAGGTCCAAAAAAAGGAAAAGAAAAAGGGACAATTGCTACTATATTTTTTCCACACTTGTGCTTCAAAGTAGCACCATGTTCTTCATTGTAGAGAGTCTCACGCTTAGTCGCTTTCATATACTAGTGGGAATTTTCATTATAGAACTTGGCTTGTATATTCCAACGATGGGCTTCCTCAACTGCCCTAGGTCTTCGTGAGCAAGCAAGTTGGATGCACACCCACTAGTTTCTTTTGTTGAGCTTCCATTCATATTTAGCTCTAGTGCATCCGTTGCATGGCAATCCCTACTCACTCACATTGATATCTATTGATCGGCATCTCCACAGCCACCTCTATTCCACCCATAGTGCTATGTCCATGGCTCACGCTCATTTATTGCATGAAAGTTGAAAGGTTTGAAAAGATAGAGTATGAAAAGAAGTGCTTCGCTGAAATCGGGATTGTGCATGATATGAATATTTAGTGTGATAACAAGGGAGCATAGCCAACAATATATGATTTTGTAGGGATAACTTTCTTTAGCCATAGTATTTTGAGAATACATGATTGCTTTGTTAGTATGCTTGAAGTATTGTTATTTATTATGTCAATATAGACTTTTATCTTGAATCTTTCAGATCTGAACATTCATGCCACAATTAAGAGAATTACATTGAAAAACTATATTGGTTAGCATTCCACATCAAAAATTCTTTCTTTATCATTTACCTACTAGAGGACGAGCAGGAATTAAGCTTGGGGATGCTGATACGTCTCCAACGTATCTATAATTTTTGATTGTTCCATGCTATTATTTATGAAGTCTTGGCTGTTTAATGGGCTTTATTATACACTTTTATATGATTTTTGGGACTAACATATTAACCCAGAGCCCAGTGCCATTTTATGTTTTTCTCCTGTTTTAGGGTTTTACATAAAAGGAATATCAAACGGAGTCCAATTGACGAGCCAAATTTTCATGATTTTTTCTAGACCAAAAGAAGCTCCCGAAGCAAAAGAGTTGGGCCAGGAGAGCCACGGGCTACCCTCGAGGGTGGAGGGCGCGCCCTGGGTAGGGGGTGCGCCCCCTATCTCGAGGACGGCCCGTAGCTCCCCTTTACTTGGCCCCGACTCCAAAAATTCCTATAATACTGAAACCTTCGGAAAATAACCTAGATTGGGAGTTCCGCCGCCGAAAGCCTCTGTAGCCACCGAAAACCAATCTACACCCGTTCTGGCACCCTGCCGGAGGGGGGGAATCCCTCTCCGGTGGCTATCTTCATCATCCCGGCGCTCTCCATGACGAGGAGGGAGTAGTCCACCCTCGGGGCTGAGGGTATGTATCAGTAGCTATGTGTTTGATCTCTCTCTCATGTTCTTGAGATGGCACGATCTTGATGTATCGCGAGCTTTGCAATTATAATTGGATCTTATGATGCTTCTCCCCCTCTACTCTCTTGTAATGGATTGAGTTTTCCCTTTGAAGTTATCTTATCGGATTGAGTCTTTAAGGATTTGAGAACAATTGATGTATGTCTTGCACGTGCTTATATGTGGTGACAATGGGATATCATGTGATCCACTTGATGTATGTTTTGGTGATCAACTTGCGGGTTCCGTGACCTTGGGAACCTATGCATAGGGGTTGGTACACATTTTCGTCTTGACTTTCCAGTGGAAACTTTGGGGCACTCTTTGAAGTTCTATGTGTTGGTTGAATATATGTTTCCGATATTGTGTGATGCATATCGTATAATCATGCCCACGGATACTTGAGGTGACAATGGAGTATCTAGGTGACATTAGGGTTTTGATTGATTTGTGTCTTAATGTGTTATTCTAGTACGAACTCTATGATAGATTGAACGTTACTACAGACTCTTGAATAGATCGATCAGAAAGAATAACTTTGAGGTGGTTTCGTACCCTACCATAATCTCTTCGTTTGTTCTCTGCTATTAGTTACTTTGGAGTGACTCTTTGTTGCATGTTGAGGGCTAGAAATATGATCCAATTATGTTATCCTTGTTGAGAGAACTTGCACTAGTGAAAGTATGAACCCTAGGCCTTGCGTACTATCATTGCAACACCGTTTATGCTCACGTTTACCACTTGCTACCTTGTTGTTTTTATATTTTCAGTTTACAAAAATCTATATCTACCATCCATATTGCACTTGTATCACCATCTCTTCGCCGAACTAGTGCACCTATACAATTTACCATTGTATTGGTTGTGCTAGGGACACAAGAGACTCTTTGTTATTTGGTTGCGGGGTTGCTTGAGAGAGACCATCTTCATCCTATGCCTCCCACGGATTGATAAACCTTAGGTCATCCACTTGAGGGAAATTTGCTACTGTCCTACAAACCTCTGCACTTGGAGGCCCAACAACGTCTACAAGAAGAAGGGTGCGTAGTAGACATCAGAGAGTCAAGACGAAAACATGTGTCAACCCCTATGCATAGATTCCCAAGGTCACGGAACCCGCAAGTTGATCACCAAAACATACAACAAGTAGATCACGTGATATCCCATTGTCACCATAGATAAGCACATGCAAGAAATACATCAAGTGTTCTCATATCCTTAAAGACACAATCCGATAAGATAACTTCAAAGGGAAAACTCAATCCATTACAAGAGAGTAGAGGGGGAGAAGCATCATAAGATCCAACTATAATAACAAAGCTCGCGATACATCAAGATCGTGCCATCTCAAGAACACGAGAGAGAGAGAGAGAGAAAAATCAAACACATAGCTACTGGTACATACCCTCAGCCCCGAGGGTGAACTACTCTCCCCTTGTCATGGAGAGCGCCGGGATGATGAAGATAGCCACCGGAGAGGGATTCCCCCCTCCAGCAGGGTGCCGGAATGGGTCTAGATTGGTTTTTGGTGGCAATAGAGGCTTTCGGCAGCGGAACACCCGATCTAGTTTATTTTCCGGAGGTTTCAATATTTATAGGAATATTTGGCGTAGGTCTCATGTCAGGGGGGTCTCCGGGCTGTCCACGAAATAGGGGGGGCGCTCCCACTTGGGGTGGGCATGCCCCCACCCTCGTGGGCAAACCGTGACTCTCCTGGCCCAACTCTTTTACTTCGGGGGCTTCTTTTGGTCCAGAAAAAATCATAAAAACTTGGCTCGTCAATTGGACTCTATTTGGTATTCCTTTTCTATAGAACTCAAAAACAAGGAAAAACAGAAACTGGCACTGGGCTCTGGGTTAATAGGTTAGTCCCAAAAATCATATAAAAGTGTATATAAAAGCCCATAAAACATCCTAGAAGGATAATATAATAGAATGGAACAATAAAAAATTATAGATACGTTGGAGATGTATCAAGCATCCCCAAGCTTAATTCCTGCTCGTCCTCGAGTAGGTAAATGATAAAAATAGACTTTTTGATGTGGCGTGCTACCTAATATAATTCTCAATGTAATTCTCTTTGTTGTGGCATGAATGTTCAAATCTGAAATATTCAAGATAAAAGTTTATATTGACATAAGAATAATAATACTTCAAGCATACTAACAAAGCAATCATGTCTTCTCCAAATAACATGGCCAAAGAAAGTTATCCCTACAAAATCATATAGTCTGGCTATGCTCCCTCTTCATCACACAGAATATTCATATCATGCACAACCCCGGTTTTAGCCAAGCAATTGTTTTCATACTCAATTTTTTTCAAACCTTTCAACTTTCACGCAATACATGAGCGTGAGCCATGGATATAGCACTATAGGTAGAATAGAGTGGTGGTTGTGGAGAAGACAAAAAAAAGAGGAAGATAGTCTCACATCGACTAGGCATATCAATGGGCTATGGAGATGCCCATCAATAGATATCAATGTGAGTGAGTAGGGATTGCCATTCAACAGATGCACTAGAGCAATAAGTGTATGAAAGCTCATCAAAAAAGAATCTAAGTGGGTGTGCATCCAACTTGCTTGCTCATGAAGATCTAGGGAATTTGAGGAAGCCCATCGTTGGAATATACAAGCCAAGTTCTATAATGAAAATTCCCACTAGTATATGAAAGTGACATAACAAGAGACTCTCTATCATGAAGATCATGGTGCTACTTTGAAGCACAAGTGTGGAAAAGGATAGTAGCATTGTCCCTTCTCTCTTTTCCCTCATTTTTTTGGAGGGGCTTTCTCTTTTTTTAGCCCCTCTCTATTTTTTTGGGCCATCTCTTATTTATTTATTTGGCCTTTATCTTTTGTTTTTGTTTCCTCACACGGGACAGTGCTCTAATAATGAAGATCATCACACTTTTATTTACTTACAACTCAAAGATTACAACTCGAAGCTAGAACAAGATATGACTCTATGTGAATGCCTCCGGCGGTGTACCGAGATGTGCAATGAATCAGGAGTGACATGTATGAATGAATTGTGATGGTGGCTTTGCCACAAATACGATGTCAACTACATGATCATGCATGGCAATATGACAATAGGAAGCGTGTCATATGAACGGTACGGTGGAAGGTTGCATGGCAATATATCTCGGAATGGCTATGGAAATGCCATGATAGGTAGGTATGGTGACTGTTTTAAGGAAGGTATATGGTGGGTGTATGGTACCGGCGAGAGTTGCACGGTACAAGAGAGGCTAGCAGTGGTGGAAGGGTGAGAGTGCATATAATCCATGGACTCAACATTAGTCATAAAGAACTCATATACTTATTGCAGAAATTTACGAGTCATCAAAACAAAGTAATCAACGCATGCTCCTAGGGGGAGGTTGGTAGGAGTTAACCATCGCGCGCCCCGACCTCCATACAAAGGATGACACTCAATAAATACCTCATGCTCTAACTTCGTCACATAGCGGTTCACCATACGTGCATGCTACGGGAATCACAAGCCTTAACACAAGTATTTGTCAAATTCATAATTACTCCACTAGCATGACTCTAATATCACCATCCTCATATCTCGAAACAATCATCAAGTATCAAATTTCTCATCATATTCAATGCACTTTATATGAAAGTTTTTACCATACCCATCTTGGATGCCTATCATATTAGGACTAGTTTCATAACCAAAGCACATTACCATGATGTTCTAAAAAGACTCTCAAAATAATATAAGTGAAGCATGAGATTTCATCTATTTCTTCGAAATAAAACCACCGCCGTGCTCTATAAGATATAAGTGAAGCACTAGAGCAAACAACAAACTACTCCAAAAGATATAAGTGAAGATCAATGAGTAGTTGAATAATTATTTTACTATGTGAAGACTCTCTAACATTTAATAATTTCAGAGCTTGGGATATTATTAAAACAGCAAGCAAAATAAAATAAAACAAAATGACGCTCCAAGCAAAACACATATCACGTGGTGAATAAAAATATAACCTCAAGTAAAGTTACCGATAGACGAAGGCGAAAGAGGGGATGCCTTCTCGGGGCATCCCCAAGCTTAGGCTTTTGGTTGTCCTTGAATATTACCTTGGGGTGCTTTGGGCATCCCCAAGCTTAGGCTCTTGCCACTCCTTATTACATAGTCCATCGAATCTTTACCCAAAACTTGAAAACTTCACAACACAAAACTTAACAGAAAACTCGTAAGCTCCGTTAGTATAAGAAAGTAAAACTAGCACTTAGGTACTGTTATGAACTCATTATAAATTCATATTGGTGTAATATCTACTGTATTCCAAATTCTCTATGGTCCATACCCTCCAATACTACTCATAGATTCATCAAAATAAGCGAACAACACATAGAAAACATAATCTGTCAAAAACAGAACAGTCTGTAGCAATCTGTAACTTTCGAATACTTCTACAACTCTAAAAATTCTGAAATAAATTGGTAGACCTGAGGAATTTGTCTGTTAATCATCTGCAAAAAGAATCAACTAAAAATTACTCTCCAGTAAAAAATGGTAGCTAATCTCGTGAGCGCTAAAGTTTCTGTTTTTTACAGCATGATCGCATAAACTTCACACAAGTCTTCCCAAAGGTTCTACTTGGCACAAACACTAATTAAAACACAAAACCACATCTAAACAGAAGCTAGATGCAATATTTATTCCTAAACAGAAGCAAAAGCAAATAAAATAAAATTGGGTTGCCTCCCAACAAGCGCTATCGTTTAACGCCCCTAGCTAGGCATGATGATTTCAATTATGCTCACATAAAAGATAAGAATTGAAACATAAAGAGAGCATCATGAAGAATATGACTAGCACATTTAAGTCTAACCCACTTCCTATGCATAGGGATTTTTTGAGCAAACAACTTATGGGAACAATAATCAACTAGCATAGGAAGGCAAAATAAGCATTACTTCAAAATTTTAAGCACATAGAGAGGAAACTTGATATTATTGCAATATGTAGAAGCATATGATCATCTCTCATAATAATTTTCAGTAGCATCATGAATGAATTCAACCATATAACCAGCACATAAAGCATTCTTTTCATGATCTACTTGCATAGAAATTTTACTACTCTCCACATAAGCAAATTTATTCTCATCTATAGTAGTGGGAGCAAACTCAGCAAAATAACTATCATGTGAAGCATAATCCAATTGAAAATTAAAATCATGATGACAAGTTTCATGGTTATCGTTATTCTTCATAGCATACAAGTCATCACAATAATCATCATAGATAGCAACTTGGTTCTCATAATCAATTGGAACCTCTTCCGAAATAGTGGATCATCACCAAATAAAGTCATGACCTCTCCAAATCCACTATCATCAATATAATCATCATAAATAGGAGGCATGCTTTCATCATAATAAATTTGCTTATCCAAACTTGGGGGACTAAACATATCATCTTCATCAAACATAGCATCCCCAAGCTTGTGGCTTTGCATATCATTAGCATCATGGTTATTCAAAGAATCCATACTAACAATATTGCAATCATGCTCATCATGCACATATTTTATGACAAGGATGCTATGTAATTCTTCTTCTAGTACTTGAGCACAATTCTCCTTCCCATCATTTTCACGGAAGATATTAAAGAGATGAAGCATATGAGGTAACCTTAATTCCATTTTTTGTAGTTTTCTTTTATAAATTAAACTAGTGATAAAACAAGAAACTAAAAGATTCGATTGCAAGATCTAAAGATATACCTTCAAGCACTAACCTCCCCAGCAACGGCGCCAGAAAAGAGCTTGATGTCTACTAAGCAACCTTCTTCCTGTAGACGTTGTTGGGCCTCCAAGTGCAGAGGTTTGTAGGACAGTAGCAAATTTCCTTCAAGTGGATGACCTAAGGTTTATCAATCCGTGGGAGGCGTAGGATGAAGATGGTCTCTCTCAAACAACCCTGCAACCAAATTACAAAGAGTCTCTGGTGTCCCCAACACACCCAATACAATGGTAAATTGTATAGGTGCACTAGTTCGGCGAAGAGATGGTGATACAAGTGCAATATGGATGGTAGATTTAGGTTTTTGTAATATGAAAATATAAAAACAGCAAGGTAACTAAAGATAAAAGTGAGCATAAACGGTGTTGCAATGATAGGAAACAAGGCCTAGGGTTCATACTTTCACTAGTGCAAGTTCTCTCAACAAGGATAACATAATTGGATCATATTAGTAGCCCTCAACATGCAACAAAGAGTCACTCCAAAGTCACTAATAGCGGAGAACAAACGAAGAGATTATGGTAGGGTATGAAACCACCTGAAAGTTATTCTTTTTGATCGATCTATTCAAGAGTCCGTAGTAAAATAACACGAAGCTATTCTTTCTGTTCGATCTATCCTAGAGTTTGTACTAGAATAACACCTTAAGATACAAATCAACCAAAACCCTAATGTCACCTAGATACTCCATTGTCACCTCAAGTATCCGTGGGCATGATTATACGATATGCATCACACAATCTCAGATTCATCTATTCAATCAACACAAAGTACTTCAAAGAGTGCCCTAGAGTTTCTACTGGAGAGTCAAGACGAAAACGTGTGCCAACCCCTATGCATAGATTCCCAAGGTCACGGAACCCGCTAGCTGATCACCAAAACATACATCAAGTAGACCACGTGATATCCCATTGTCACCACAGATAAGCACATGCAAGAAATACATCAAGTGTTCTCAAATCCTTAAAGACTCAATCCGATAAGATAACTTCAAAGGGAAAACTCAATCCATCACAAGAAAGTAGAGGGGGAGAAGCATCATAAGATCCTACTATAATAGCAAAGCTCGCGATACATCAAGATCGTGCCATCTCAAGAACACGAGAGAGAGAGAGAGAGAGAGAGAGAGAGAGAGAGAGAGATCAAACACAAGCTACTGGTACATACCCTCAGCCCCGAGGGTGAACTACTCTCCCCTCGTCATGGAGAGCGCCAGGATGATGAAGATAGCCACCGGAGAGGGATTCCCCCCTCCGGCAGGGTGCCGGAACGGGTCTAGATTGGTTTTTGGTGGCAACAGAGGCTTTCGGCGGCGGAACTCCCGATCTAGGATATTTTCCGGAGGTTTCAATATTTATAGGAATTTTTGGCGTAGGTCTCACGTCAGGGGGGTCTCCGGGCTGTCCATGAGATAGGGGGGCGCTCCCACTTGGGGTGGGCGCACCCCCCACCCTCGTGGGCAGCCCGTGACTCTTCTAGCCCAACTCTTTTACTTCGGGGGCTTCTTTTGGTCCAGAAAAAATCCTCAAAAATTGGCTCGTCAATTGGACTCCGTTTGGTATTCCTTTTGTCGGTGTATTTGGATCGACACCTATGGGATCACAAGAATCCCTACTATGGTTGCGGGGCACGGGGTTGATAGAAGAGCGGATCTAACGGTCAGGACACGGTTTCTTTACCCAGGTTCGGGCCGCAAAGATGCGTAAAACCCTACTCCTGCTTTGGTGGATTATATGTTGGTGTTCTTCAGCAAGTGAGGAGATCCAAGAGAGTCGTGAGGAGTTCTAAAAAGCCGAATCCCCCTCCTGGTTGCCTCGGGCCTCCTTTTATAGGGAAAAGGGGTCGCCACAGTGGCACACAGGATGTGGAAAGGGTACAGTGATGCGAGGTTATCCCTCGCATTACAGGACAAGGTGCATTTAATGCGCCCAGCTTAGTTGTCCTTGCTTTATCGGGGACGAGGGGAGACGCCCGTCTTGTCCGTCGCCGCCCTTCCTCGCGTTGACACGCGCCCTGGCCAGCGGTGCCTGAGGTGCCATGTAGGCAGACAGGCAGCTGAGGTGGCGTAACGGCGGGTCTCCATGAAGATCTGTGGGTTGCCACGCAGGAGCCTGTCCAGCTGGTTGGGTCGGCAGCTGCGTGGGTCGGTGGAAACCCAGTTGGTGCGGGCCTGATGGTGGCCCCGCGGATGTCCTTGGCAAGGGCCTTGCCGGGGGCCCCGGCAAGGGTCTTGCCGTGGCGCCTGCTGTCATCCCCGGCAAGGTGCTTGCCGGGGGCCTTCTAGTCCTCCTTGGCTGGGATCCCGCCAAGGGTCGTCTTCTTCTTAACTTGCATCTGATCTTGAATGTCTTCACAAAGATCTGCATGCCACCACGGGGATATCTCCCAAATCCTCACCTCATGGGGGCGGTGGACTCAAGGGTGATTCGCTTCGTAGGCGCGGGGCGAGCTGCCGTGGCAAGGGCCTTGCCGGGGCCGGCCTCGGCAAGGATCTTGCCGGGGAAGCCGCTTCGTCCCTTTGCTCTTTGTGGTCTTGTTCTTGGCGTCGCTCCAGTCTCCGTCAAGCTTCAGTCTTGCCCCGGCTCGCCTCCCTCGCCGTGCTTGGTGTGGTGGCGCCGTGGCTCAGACTGCCCGTGCACAGTCATAGGGGTACAAAAAGTGTACCCCTCTTTTTGTACACCGACAGGAGCCCCCGGGCCTGGGCCACACATAAGCGCGACATGTTGTTGGGCCAGGCCCAGAACAGTGCGCGGGCAGGCGGGGTGGTTTTCACCGTGGTAAAATTTCCACGTGCTGCGCCTCCCACGACCCGCGCGTGGCACGGGGTGGAGGGGCACGCATGACGTGGGCGGCATGCGTGGGGCGGTTTCCGCAGGCATGCGTCACGTCGCAGTAAATGCGAAAGGAGGCGGCCCGCGCCTTCTCCATAAACGGGGGGAGGTGTGGGGCGTGGCCCGCTAACTGGATGGGGCCGAGGCGCGGTCTGCTAGGCGTCCACTCCCCACGATCACGGGGAGGGGAGAGGTCGCCTCATCTGTCCCTTCGGTCTTGCGCGTTCGCCACGTGCCTCCCATGCGTTCGAGGTGGCGAGCGGTGGAGGCGGGAAACCGAGCCATCGCTTGTTGGGGCGGCGGGTCGGTCCCAACCCCTCTCGCCTTCTACGTCTTGATTGGCCGAGCAGGGCGGTCGAGCTCCAGCCCCGCCCCTTTATAAAGGGCGGAGGGAGGGGACGGTGCTCCGCACTCCTCCATCTTCTTTCTCCTTCAGATTCTGCTCCTTTCTTTTGTCCGCCATGAAGAAGGAAAACCCCGGCTCCTCAACGGTGGCAGCAAGGGTCGCTGCTCGACAACACGTCCCCCCTTCTCCTGCACCCTCGGTGGCCGAACCGGCCACGAGGGGAAGAGGGAGGGGGCGGGGCCGTGGGCGAGGCCGGGGTGCTCGGGGAAGAGGAAGACGGGGCGGCCCGCCGGCCTCGCCCCCGCCAGCAGCTCCTCCTCAAGTGGAAGGTCATGTTGGAGATGACCCCTGTGAATTCTTCATTAGGATGCGGGGGTCGCCGCGCCGTCGCCTTCGTCTCCCGACTCCGTTTGCGCGGGAGATGGAGGTGAACCCGCCGGAGTCGCTGCGGCTGCACATGAGGGGTTGTGGGATCAGTGGCACGCGGGCCCACGTCGACTTCCCTGCCCCTCATGTGATGTATCTTCGCCAAGGATGGAAGAGGTTCGCTCGCATCCACAACCTGACAGACGGGCTCACCCTCCACTTCAAGTTGATGGGGGATGGCCACCTCTCCGTCAAGGTCTTTGGGCACCTCGAGACTCGCGCGAGGTGCTGCATGGAGAGCTCCTCTGATGACGAAGACTCCTCCTCGAACGAGGATGACGAGGAGGACAGCGACAACGATGACGAGGGCGGGGGACGGCAGGATGACAGGTCCGACTAGGTGTCGGGCGCCGCTCCTGGTGGCACCGGCGACCCCATCATCCGCGTCGCCGGCTCCTTGAACTTCTCGGGGTCGTCTCCTTGGCGGCTGGCGCAGGGAGGCTGCGGAAGAGGAAGAGGAAGAAGGCGGGCGGCAAGGTCGTCATGTCGGAGTACGCGGGCACCGACGCCTTTGTCTCCTACTAACGTCCTGCCGCCTCGTCTTCGAGCTCAGCCTCCGGCACCGTCATCACCGTCCAGCCCCGGGGAGGCCGCCGAGATACCTTCTCGGTGTCTTCTGCCACCCGTAGCTCGCCTAGGCGCCCCTTTTGCCCTTCTCGCCTCCTTGACCTACCTCCCGAGGAGAGGGACAAGAAAGGCATTACGGGCATCTTATCTCTTTTTAGTCTGTAAGCCTTCGGGCATCTGTTAAGTTTAAAACTTGTAATCCCCTTATTCATGTTTTTCATTCCCTATGGACTGTACCTGAATGGAATGTTTTTAATGAAAAAGGAATGTTTGCCGGGTCATTTGTTCGTACGTGAAAACCCACAACAGGGAATAAATCCCTGATATCCTTAAGATAAACATTTTCTCGCCCGGCAACAGGCCCTGCCGTTTCCCTACTTCGCTTGACCTTTCTCACGCCCTTAACGGAGGCAGGGACGAAGCGGGCTCAGGCTCCTCGTTTTATCCCATTGCCACCGCGACTACGACCAAACCTAGTCCCAGGAACGAGCCTTAGGGCCTAGAGTTATGGGAGCACGGTGGCTTAAGGAAAAGAACGAGGTTTCACATACCTCAGTCCATAACGGAATGTATGATAAGGGAAAAAGGACTAATCTGAAGCTGCAGCCCCCGGCAACTCTGGTCTGCCGTGGGCGAATTCTTGCCCTTGCAGCCCCGGCAACACTGGCTTGCCGGGGCCTAGGCACTGGTCCGTTCTTCTTTCCTTCCTCCAAGTGGCTTTGGCAAGGATGCCTGCGCGTCCTGTAAACCAAGGAAGACAGAGGAAAGACAAAGACTCGACCTCTAAGCTAGGGGTTAGCCGCTGCTAAGCACTATCAACCCTAACCAAGGACGAGACTCGACTCAGCATGCATGCTAAAACTTAGGGCGCCAGTGCTTCATTTATTTATGCTCAGGGTCTGCGCCTGGCTTTGCACAAAGGGTTACATGCCTTGCCGGCAAAGCTTGTACAAAAGGGTGGCTTGACGGGGGGCCCGGCAAGCCGCGCCTTTTGGGTAAAACTTGCAAAGATGCTCGATGTTCCAGGAATTACTCACCGGAACGGCATCCATGGTCCATTCTGCGACGAACTCTGCCAGGATTCGGCTCTGAATTGTCGAAGTGCTTTCAAACTTGAGGCCAAAGCTGGACAGCTCCAGTGCCCACTCTACAATCCTTCCCGTTGCATCTGGATTGTTGTCACATCCCTAGCTTTACCTTGCCCTGGGATAGCACTTGCCTGTTGCATCATGTTTAAATTTCTCAGAAACTGGAAATGGGGATGTTCAAACCCTAGCACCAAATAAATTCAACTAGGGTCAAATTAAAATCTTTTTCAATGAACCCAAAATGCCCTTTGGAAAAGTTCATCATTTTTGGATTGGTTAAAAACCTCTGCCAAAAATGTTGCACATATTTCTAGGACCATTCTGGATTTTTGAATTAATCCATATTGTATTTGAATTGGAGCATTTAAATTCTATAAATAGTTTAAATGCTCTAATAATTGTGAAACTAGTTGAGGGCTATTGAAATTAATTCAATATGTGCCCACAAATATTTTCATGATTTATGAAAATGCTCTAGCATTTTTAATAAAGCAAAACAAAAACAGAAAATAGAAAACAGAAGCAATAATTAAAAGAGAGAGAGAGAAACTAACCTGGGTCAACTCACCTGTGCAGCCCACCTGGTGCGGCCCAACACTGTTGCCAGCCCGGCCCAGAAAGCAGCCCAGCTGCCCCACCGTCTTCAACCTCCTGCCAGTAGGCAGGAGGGCGTGTGCTCGCCACGCGTGGCCACACGCCGGCCACCTCCAGGCTGCCTGCCTGCGCCTCGACCCCCCCTGGAGGCCTCCACGGACGCCACGCACCCCTTGGACCCCCTCACTCTCTCCCTCGTTCTCATCATCTCCCCCCGACCTCTCTTTCTCGCCCGCCCGAACGGGTTCGTCGCCGCCGCTCGTCACCACCGCAGCCACCGTCCACCTCTCGCCTCGCCGGAGCGCCCAGTAGCTCCGCCTCGTCCCTCTCTTACTCCTCGCCGAGCCGCCCGACGCCGGAAGCCCCGAAACGCCGCCGTCTTCGTCTTCTTCAACCTTCGGCCGCCGACGACCTCACCGTCTAATTCGCGATGGTTGGCGCCTCCCCGAGCTTCCTGAGACCCCCGTCGACCCCGCCGTGAGCTCCTATGCCGTTTCCCCTCATTTTTGAACTCGCTCCCTCGCCTAGGCCGTGGTTCCGCCAGGTGCCGTGTGCTTCTCACCGCCGGCGATGTTGCAGCCGTGGCCATCGTCACCTAGAGCGGCAACCGAGCACACAGACGAGCTCAGCGCAACACCAGAGGCCCCAAAACCCCACCCGTTGCTCCTGAAGAGGTCTGTAGCATCGTTTCCTTCATCACCCGAACGCCGGCCGCCGCGTCTGAGGTCGTCGCCGTCACTTTAGGCCACCTCCGGCGAAGCTGAGGGCACCAATCGACGCGCGCGAGCTCCAGCTACTCGTAGATGGGCTCAGCCGTTCATTTGGTCGCCGGAGGGCGATTTCCGAGCACCGCCGCCGCGTTTGGCCTCGCCGGCGTCGAGCCACCGGTGGGTTTGACCACCTTTGACCACGGCTGGACCCCCCTCTGTGTCACTGACATGTGGGGCCGGCGTTGGACTAATTAGCTTAGGTTGTTAATTAAGTGCTAACTACGGTGCTTAGTTCTATGAGCCAATGACAGGTGGGGTCAGCCCCCTGTCTAATTTGTTTAGTTTAAAACTAAACTTAGTTAGGCCCTGAGAGACTGACATGTGGGCCCCTGTGCCTATTTAGTTTAGTTTAATCTTCTGTTAAGTTTAGTTAAGCCTGTTTAACTGTTGTGTCACTAACGTGTGGACCCCACACGTCAGGTTTGACCTGGACCAGCCCCTGTTGACTGCTGACATCATAGTGACGTCATGCTGACGCAATAAGTGTTTTTTGGAATTTTAAATAAATCAGAAATGGTTTATTTATTTCAGAAAATTGCTAAAACTTCTAAAAATCATATAAAATCAACCGTAGCTCAGATGAAAATAATTTATATATGAAAAATGATCAGAAAAATCCAAGGAATCTGTTTATGGCATTTTCATGCATGTTTGAACAAGTTAAACCTTCTGATCAGGTCAAATCAATTAAATGGTATCTAAATAATCACATACGGAGTTTGAATTTGAATCTTGGATTCAAACCAACTTCATTTAACCTGTTGCTAGTTGCATTAGCTCAAATCACAACATAATGCCATGTCATGATCATGCATCATATTGTGCATTGCATTGATTGTGTTCTTTCTCTGTTTGTCGGTTTTGTCCCCTCTCAGTAGACGACGTTCCGACGATGAGTTCGATGACACCGATGAAGACCCAATGTTATCTTCAGAAGTCCCAGGCAAGCAAAACCCCATTGAGCATTCCGATACAATCCCACTCTCTCGCTCTTGCTCTCTTTTACTGCATTAGGACAACAACGCTTCAACTGTTACCTGCTGCGGTAGTTGAACCCCTTTCCACTGCATGACCCGTCATTGCCACAGTAAATAGTTGAAACCCACTAGTATGAGTAGGAGTTGTTTGAGCCATGTTGTGCCTACTCATTCATGCTTTCTGGTTATGCCTGCTATAGCTTAGAGTTGTGTCAGGTCTGATTCATCGGGGATGAATTGGAATGTGGTGAACACGTCCTACTGTTGAGAGCTTAGTGTGTGAACACGATTTGGTAAAGGTAGCGATGAGAGGCAATGTAGGAGTACATGGTGGGTTGTCTCATTGAAGCCGTCCTCAGGAACTGAGTTCTGTGTTGGTTGATCCATGAAACAGCTACTACCACACATTGGGATCCTTAATTGACTCTCTCGACTTATTAATCAACATGATCTCTGTCCAGGAGTTGCAATTAGTTTCTGGTGTTTGTAGTTTACTGGAGGTCGTGCGCAGCGCTGACCCTCGGGGTGGGCTGTGACGCGGCAGGTACGTGGCACGGTGTACCGATCGCCCGTTTGGTTATGCGGGAACCCTGTACACATCGTTTGGGGCCGTGAGCGACACCCCGGCCGGATCTCCCCACGGATGGAACCCAAATAGGCGATAAACATGGACAAGAGACTTGTGTGGTTAGTCAGGTCGTGGCCGACACCCTCGCTGGGCCTTCGCTTGAAGGTTGCCGAGTACATGTCGTGTAAACGGCGGTAAGTGGTGAGAGCGTGTGTGAAGAAGTACACCCCTGCAGGGTTATATATGATCTATTCGAATAGCCGTGTCCGCGGTAATGGACTTCTGGGTTACCTCTATAGTTCATAGACAAGTGGAAGTGGATACCCTAAAACACGCAAGATAAGCGTGAGTGCTATGGATGGCCTTATCGTAGGGAGACGGGAGCGGATCCATAGTGGTGTATTGATTGGTGAATATGTGGACTCGTGTGCGCCACCTCAAAAGAGTTACTTGCAGTCGAAGTTCAGGATAGCCACCGAGTCAAAGCTGGCTTGCTGCAGTCAAACACCACCACCCCTTTGTTGATACTGATGCATATGTAGCTAGATCTGATGTAAGTCTTGCTGAGTACCTTTGTACTCACGTTTGCTTAATTATGTTTTTGCAGAGAGACTTCAGTCTCGCTAGTGGTTCCGCGTGGACTTCGACGTTTAGCTTGTTACCTCAACTATGATCTTGTACCCTTGTAGGATCTTGTAGATAGTCAGGCTTCTCAGCCTTTTTCATTTGTAGTTGTCTGTACTCAGACATGTTATGCTTCCGTTGCCTGTATGCTCTGTATGTTGGGTCATGTGACCTCTGTTTGTAATAAATGCTATGATGGCTCTTCTGGGCCTTATCTATATGAGTTGTTGAGTTATGTTGTGATGCCATGTTGTACAACACATACTTGCATGTTATGCGTACGTGTAATGTGTATTGCTATGTGTGGGATCCGACACCTAGTTGTTTACCTTTGGTAGCCTATCTTACAGGGAAATGTCTCCTAGTGCTTCCACCGAGCCTTGGTAGCTCGCTACTGCTCCGGAACACTTAGGCTGGCCGGCATGTGTCCTTCTTCGTTCCTGTGTCTGTCCCTTAGGGGAAATGTCACGCGTTGTTCCTTTAAGTCCTTGTAGCTTGCTACGACTTGGGTTCATACATTGATGACCGACACGTTCGTTGCTGGGTCATGTATGCCTGTCTCTGTAATTTAGTGCCACTTTTGGTTTATAACTAGTCATGTCGGCCCGGGTTCTCTGTCATACGGATGCTAGCGACACTATCATATACGTGTGCCAAAATGCGCAAACGGTCCCGTGCCAGGTAAGGTGGCACCCGTGGGGATACCGTGCGTGAGGCCGCAAAGTGATATGATGTGTTACAGGCTAGACCTGTGTGACTTAGGATCGGGGTCCTGACAGCTTTGGTATCGGAGCCTGACTGCCTGTAGGATTAGTAAGCCAAACTGGTCGAAGTCATGTCTAGAAATTCTTTAGTTATGTAAGGGAATTGATTGTGGAAGGGAACGTAAGGCTCTTTTTACTCCTTTACCTTATGACCTTCTGATCTGAGTCATCCTCTTCTTTCTTACGGGGTTAAGAAACTAGGACTCTCATTCTATTTATCAGGATCACATTAATGGTGGATTCAAACCTCAGTTCAGTTCCTACTACTTCTGTTTGATAAACTGTTGGTCTCAGAACCTTGACATTATGATGTTGAGTGGTTATGCTATCTTTGTGCATGAGTCTCAAATGTATTTTTGAGCATTTGCAGCCGTTATGCTGTCCGAGTCATTCCAGGTTTATAAATAATCTGATGCATTTGCAAACCTTTCCTTCATGTTCCGATGTACCTTTGGGCCAGACTAAGCACACTAGTCAGTGTGTTGAGGTACTCTGCTACCTCGACATATATGTTGGACTTATTATTATGACCCTAGGTGTCTTAGAAGATCACCCAGTAAGCTAGCAATGCTGTATATTCACAGTGCGATGATTCTGGCCATTGTTCTCGAAAGCATCCCGTGATGCCATTTAGTTAGTAGGCATAATATTTCTGGGTTATTGAACCCAAGATTCACTCTACTTACTTCATGTTGATAGTATTGCTCGTTCCTTTAGGATATTAGTAACCTTGTGATAGTCCTCGTGGTCCGTGGTATATCCTTCTTCCAAATACCATGAACCACCCTTGGCAGAAGTTCTTCCGAACCAAAAGATCACAACCCGAGTGCTCTTGAGTAGTACTCCATTCATATGTGACTCTGCCGATTCTACTTTCTGCATGGGTTATCCGGAAGAAATATGTTGAACTCGTTCGACATGTTAATCTATGCATCCACAACACAGAAGTTATATGTTCCTTGAGTTGTCTCTTTTTTAGTTGTATTTTGACCCTCGTCTATCAGTTGATAGTCAGGAGTAGTTGTGCACTCGTGTTCATCGATGCCTTTTACTCTTGTGGCCTGTCAAGCCATTCTATTCTGGAATGACTAGGAGAACCAAACTCCAGTACCTTATCCATATCCAGGATTGGGTCAAAGAAGTTGTACTCCGCAGATGAAGAATGTTAATCCAGCTTCTAAACTGTTCTATCTTGGAATATTACCATCCTTATGTCAAGAATGTCATGGGAATTGCACAACCTCCTATGAATTCTTGATACAGTGATACTTCTCGCCATTATCGCTCATTCCTCGGTCTCCGTGTTATTGTAACCGGAATACCGACAAGTAAATTGTGATGTGTGAAATCAATACTCCTAGCAATTCTGTTGCTTGGTAGTTAAATGGACAATAACCTCATCCTTAGCGAGTTGATTATTGAATCATCACCCTAAGGTTGATCGTGCTACCTAGTCCACTTTCCTGGTGCACTCCTTGATTGATGAGTTAGGATTTTGTTAAGTCCTTGCTCATTTGATCATATCGTCTTGCCTTGAAAAGCAAGAATGTTCTCGAGCTTAGTAACATATCAGTGGTTCGTGATTTTCTGAATATCTTCTCGGAAGTATTACCAGGTTGTTCCCTGACCGCTATGTTGAATTCGTGATCAAGTTGGTTTTCTTGTAAACCACCCCTTCTCCGAGAATCTGTATTGGATACCCTGAACTAGTTGGTTAAGCTAAACAACAACTTGGAGAGTTGGAAGATAAAAGCTTGCCTGACTTAGTTCCTTCCAAGGGATATCTTTTGTGTGTGTGTGTGTGTGTTGAAGATAGATGACATCTTCATCAATTGGTCCTTGTGATCAGTTGTTGGACCTATTGTCATATCAAAACTTTGATTTGAGTATGGGCTATCGTCAAATCAAATCAGAACAAACGATGTTCATAATCTTGTCTTACTCGTGGTTGATCCCTCGAGCATACACCATTATATCTTCTAGGTCTGACCAATACTATCACTTGTTCACATAATTATGGAATTCCATCTCCATGGAAATCTGGATGGATTATGGTTGAGCCCATCGACAACATCCCTATCCTCTCCACGATTTTGTAGGACATTAAGCTAGTGTTGGAAACTTTGTAAGCATTGCCTTCGTGTCCCGTTCATGAGGTATATGTTGAATGAGAGAAGAGACTTTCCCTAATTCATGTGTAATTGATGTAAGTTGCCACCGTGAGTTCGAGAAAGTTGTTTTGCTTCCTGTGGAATCATCCCAAGTCAGTCATGCATACGTGCGAAGTATTCTGTGGTTTGGAGACTTGCAACCTTCACTCTATATGTATCCCTAGCACACCAAGCCACTGATTGATTTGTTCAAGGAGAAGAAGTTTCTTCTTAAGAGCTACACTTATGCAAGGACTTCGATACCCTTGATGATGGTTCCCACCTAAACTCGGTAGTGTTTTATCATAAGACTACTACGTGGTCATGCTTGTCTTGGACAACGTGTTCACAAGTTTGTAGCAGAACCAGCTCATGTTTTGGAGCTTGCTATCATAGTTCATTCCCGAGAATCTCGCAACGTCGTCTCGTCGAATTGTGTTGCAAACTTACATTTTTCCTTCTAGACTAGATGAGTCTGGAATATCCTGACCCCAACCGGAACTGAATCTCAGGCAGATATGATGGTTGGAGCATTTTCCAAGAACTATAATATTGATCTCTCGATAACCGGTAAAGTGGATATCGTGGCCAACACACCCGGCCGGAAGACAATTGTTGTAGAATCTTGATTGAAGAAGTTGGCCACCTTCCCATAAGGACTTCGTAGGATTTACTCCCTAGTTGTTCCCTATGGATTGTTGTGCTCCTGAAGTCCGACCTTTTACTTGATGTTCTAGGTGCCAAACCATTTTAGTAAATAGGTTGTGCTAGCACATCAAGGGGAACATTAGAAACAGAGTGTTAAATGTCTCTCGGTCGATCATCCAGATTTTGCTCTTTGACTCCGCTAAGGTGAAATCTGAGAAAGTGTTATCTTCCTTTGTATCTGCATCGTCCATCATTGTTCATCATGGTAGTATGTGGTGTTGCCAGGATCCTTGACACGGATATTGGTAAAACCTTGATGAATATGGGAATGCTCAAGTTCTTGAGAGCACGCACAAGCACTAGGTGTTATCCTCGACACTAACCGGGATTGCTTCCATTGTTCTTGGTTATATTATACACTCTCAAAGAATAGATTTACTCTCTACTGTTGGGTTTCTTCCCAGTTACCAGAATCATTCCCAACATTTGCATTTTCTTCCCAGCTTGCACCACCATCATGCCAAATTTCCATGGGTTGCCCTTCTCAGCATCTGCTGTTCAGGATTATCTTCAAGAGTGGTCCTACCATGGGTCCCATTCATTTCCGATGATAAGCAAATCATCCCTTGTGTTGTCTTCAACAAGGTAGTCCACATCATCCATTCTAGATGGAGAATGTCATTCTTTTGGACTCCGTCAAACGATCGATTGTGATTTGCCTTAGACTGGTATAGAGAATTTCAATGATCTTTTTATCAAAAGTAATTCTTTTTGCCACTTAAGGGAATAACTCTACGAGTCACCTTCTCTAAGGTGCCCCGTCTGGTGGTATCGATCACCATCTTCTTAGGTGTGGAATTATTGCCACTAGGTGAACCTTCATCGTTTGTTTCACTCCATCCCCCTGGAGGTGTACACCGTGTCTCATCTCAAGAGATGTTTCAACGTCTCACTCCAAGAGCTGATCTTGAGTTGCCCGATCTTTCACAAGATCAACTACTGCGGAGTTTCTTTCGTCGTCACTGTGTTGGACAAAGACTTTAAAAGCAAGGATGCCAGGATCAACATGATGCAAGCAATCAACATTCATATGAAGGACACTTGGATCATGAAGATTGTGTTAGTTAGTGTCCCCTCTGATTTCTTACCCTACGCTTGAATCTCGGGACGAGATTCTTGTTTAGTGGGGGTGAGTTGTCACATCCCTAGCTTTACCTTGCCCTGGGATAGCACTTGCCTGTTGCATCATGTTTAAATTTCTCAGAAACTGGAAATGGGGATGTTCAAACCCTAGCACCAAATAAATTCAACTAGGGTCAAATTAAAATCTTTTTCAATGAACCCAAAATGCCCTTTGGAAAAGTTCATCATTTTTGGATTGATTAAAAACCTCTGCCAAAAATGTTGCACATATTTCTAGGACCATTCTGGATTTTTGAATTAATCCATATTGTATTTGAATTGGAGCATTTAAATTCTATAAATAATTTAAATGCTCTAATAATTGTGAAACTAGTTGAGGGCTATTGAAATTAATTCAATATGTGCCCACAAATATTTTCATGATTTATGAAAATGCTCTAGCATTTTTAATAAAGCAAAACAAAAACAGAAAATAGAAAACAGAAGCAATAATTAAAAGAGAGAGAGAGACTAACCTGGGTCAACTCACCTGTGCAGCCCACCTGGTGCGGCCCAACACTGTTGCCAGCCCGGCCCAAAAAGCAGCACAGCTGCCCCACCGTCATCAACCTCCTGCCAGTAGGCAGGAGGGCGTGTGCTCGCCGCGCGTGGCCACACGCCGGCCACCTCCAGGCTGCCTGCCTGCGCCTCGACCCCCCTGGAGGCCTCCACGGACGCCACGCACCCCTTGGACCCCCTCACTCTCTCCCTCGTTCTCATCCTCTCCCCCCCCGACCTCTCTTTCTCACCCGCCCGAACGGGTTCGTTGCTGCCGCTCGTCACCACCACAGCCACCGTCCACCTCTCGCCTCGCCGAAGCGCCCAGTAGCTCCGCCTCGTCCCTCTCTTCCTCCTCGCCGAGCCGCCCGACGCCGGAAGCCCCGAAACGCCGCCGTCTTAGTCTTCTTCAACCTCCGGCCGCCGACGACCTCACCATCGAATTTGCGATGGTTGGCGCCTCCCCGAGCTTCCTGAGACCCCCGTCGACCCCGCCGTGAGCTCCTATGCCGTTTCCCCTCATTTTTGAACTCGCTCCCTGATGTCTACACACGCTTCTACTCTTGTAGACTATGTTGGGCCTCCAAGCGCAGAGGTTTGTAGGATGATACGTCCAAAACGTATCTATAATTTCTTCTTGCTCCATGCCACTTTTGGGTGATACTGCTATGATATTCATACACTTCCATACACTTTTGATCATATTTGGACTAACTTACTAATCCAGTGCACCCCAGTGCCAGTTTCTGATTTCGGCTATTTTTGTATTTCAGGTTTTCACGTTACGAGAACTGCCAGGAAAAATCCAGAAAAATTATATAAAAAATCAGCGTTCCGGAAACAACCGTGCGTCCGAAGGGCAGCCGGGGGGGGGGGGGGCACCAGGGCTCCAGGCGCCCTGGCGGCGCGCCCCCCCTGGGCCGCGCCAGGGGGGCGCCTGGGCCCCCCGAAGCTTCCCCGATGCTCCCCTTTGGCATATATTTAAAGCGTCCTCCGAAACACTCAGAACAGGAACTCTTTTCACGATCCCATCTCTGTTCCGCCGCCGCCGCCGCTTCCAAGATCGGGAGCACCAGGAGAACTCTTCCCGGCACCCTACCGGAGGGGAGGATCACCACCGGGAGCTTCTCCACCACCATGGACGCCTCCCGGATGACTCGTGAGTAGTCTCCCTTGGACCATGAGTCCATGACCAGTAGCTATGTGATGTTCTCCTCCCGTTCTTGTGCTTCACTAATTAGTCCTCGTGAGCTGCCCTACATGATCGAGGCACATATGTAATCCTTATGTTGTTGCTATGTTGAGTTTGCTGGGATCTGATGGATTGTGAGATTATGTTCAGATTGATCTTGAGTAATATATTTGATCTACCTCTTTTATATTTATGTTCATAAGTAATTCTTGCATGTTCTCCGTTGTTATTTATTGCTTTGGCCAAGTAATACGTAGTGACTTCAAGAGGGAACGTTATGCTCGATTGTGGGTTCATGCCCCTCGATGACTAGCTTGAGTGACAGAAACATGAGTCTAGGGGATGTTCTGTTGCCACAAGGGGGAAAACAACGGTGCTTGTGCCCGCGGGTGCAAGGATTGTTTACTTTACGCAAAGTTCTTTTAATGCAGTTGTCTGTTGCATTGAGTTTACACTATGGGTGGGACTCGCAACTTAATACCAGCGAGATGTTCTGGATAGATATCTCAAGGTGGATGATTAGTAGTAGATATTGATTTATTTCGGTCTACTTACTTTGGCGTACCGCCCATGCTTTGAACCTCAACCTTTCTGCAATGTAATCAGCATTGGTTTGCGTTCGTGGTCCTGTCAATTGCCCAGCTGTAATTTGTTTACCTCACATAGCCGTTTTATCGTCTTTTGGGAGAGAGACATCACTAGTGAACATCATGAGACTCCGGTCCATATTACCATCATTGATCACATCCGCTATTTACTTTTCGCTATTTACTTACTATTGCAAAACATTATCTATCACTACTATCATTGCTTTTAACCCTTTGTGAACTACAAGGCCGGAGGGATTGACAACCTCTCTGTACTCGTTGGGAGCAAAGTTATTTGTATCTGTGTGCAGGTCCACGTTGATTGCTAATACGCGCCGTTAGCAGTTGACACCTACTTGTTGAACCTAGGAGTCTTTGGGGATTCGATCCTTGGCATCTTTGCTAAGGGAAAACACTTCTACATACTGCATCTTACACCTTCCACTTGGGGTAACCAACGAGGGGTTCGAGGCCCATCAAGGAGTATTTTCTGGCGCCGTTGCCGGGGACTCCACTCTTCAGGATAGGGGAGTTGCATGCTATCTTTTACCTTTGCTTATAGTCTTGTTAGTTTACCTTTCAGTTTTTGCTTTAGTATCTTTTATCAAAAATCACAAAAACAGTTATCTCGTTCTTTAGTTGTCATTATGTCGGGTCCTTTTGTCTTTGACGAGGCAGAAGTTCTCACCTTTAAACAAAGAGGTGGGAAAAGTTTGAAAGATGCTTGGTATAGAATTAATGATTCACAAAAAAGAGCCACCAAGAAGCAACCTACTACTATCTTGCTTAGAAATGTTTATGTTGGAATTACTTCTTGGAATAGGTTTATTCTAGATACTGCTATCAATGGGAATTTCCTAGAGGCCCCAGTTTGGGAGTCTCTTAGTATTATTGAAAATCTTGTTGGGAATCTCCCTGTTGTTAGCATTCGAGAGGACATCACCCTAGCTCACATTATGAAAAAACATGAAAAGATAGAGCTAGAGATGCCAAGCATTAATAAGATAAATGAGTTGGATCGTAAGATCCAAGGGAATTTGAATAGACTTGATAGCTCCATGCATAAATTTTTTAAAATTTTGGAGACCGTCAAATTCCATGACTTGGACTCTTCTAGGATAGACAAGATTGAGGAAATATTTGATACCCTAGGAACCACCTTCTCCTCAATCAAAACCAAAAAGGTAGAAACTCCGGCAAAGAGGGAGCCTAAGTTCGTTCACGTTCCAAAGGCTCCCCATTCTAAAAGTAATCCATCTATTGCCAAAGGGGTTGAAACTGTTAAGACCTTGGAAGAAACACTTGTCTTTGATAAATTTATAAATGAATCTTCCCTTGACTTTTATCCTTTTGGTCTTCTACCTAGGAGTATCTCTATGAGGCCTTTATTTGAGAGTCCTCTTAAGACTAGTTGTATTATTGAAGAGCTTTTTGATGATCTTGATGATGGTTCAATTGATACAACTTGATCTATATGCATTATGCCTAGCTTAAAGGCATAAAAGAAAGCGCTTTTGGGAGGCAGCCCACATGAATAAATTTTTTTGCTTTTGTTGTGTCTTGATGTAGTTTACTGCTGTAGCATCATCATTGTATCTTTGCTTTTCATATTTGTGCCAAGTATAGCCTCTGATTGCTAGAAAGTTCAAAAGTTGTGAGGTGCTGTCCAGGAAACAGATTCTGTCCTTGGATAGAAAAATTCGTATAAAATCACAAGATCATCTTTTTGGTCTGAATTTTTTCGACAGCGTTCTCTATATAATTGTCTTTCGTGCGTATGTTCTGAGTTTTTTTATTTGAGTTGCAGAAGTATCCCGAACAGATCAATTACTACCTGCTGTTCTGTTTTTCACAGATTCTGTCCTGTTTTGCCTTTCCTTCATTTTGCAAATCAAGAGCTTGCTTTTTCTTTGCGAAAACCTTTTGGCAATCTTGAGAAACAGTAGAACTTCAAGAATATCTTTATTTCCAGCAAGGTATAATTATTTTATTAAGGGTACTAACCTCGCTAATCAGATTACAATGAGTTATGTATGAAGGGAGTTTTCAAGTGTGCAAGGGAAGATGATAAAAAGATTCAGGAGTGTCAAGCGCTCAAGCTTGGGGATGCCCCCGTGCACCCCCAAGAAATATTCAAGGAGACTCAAGCGTCTAAGCTTGGGGATGCCCCCGTGCATCCCCTTCTCCATCAACATTATCAGTTCGTCTTTCGTTTCGCTATATTTTTATCACTTCATGTGTTATGTGCTATGCTTGGAGCGTCTTGCTTTTACTTTTCTTTTTAGTTTTTCATAACGAGTCGGAACTCAGCATTCTTTATGTGGGAGAGAAACACGCTCCACTTCTACCTAGAACATAACATAGAATTTTCATGTCTATCTTTGCTGTGTGTGTTCTTTGTCTTTAAATAGCTACTATCATGCTCTGCTCTTAGTATTCATGCTTATCTTTTCAAAGAGCTTTTGTTTAGTTGGTTGCTTGAACTCTCTTTAATTATCATGCTCACCTTATTAAGAGAGTTTGCTTCCGTTGCATTGGTTAATGTGTTTATGATAAATATGCTACGTGCATAATGGCACTTAGTAGTTCAGGTTTTCTTATGGTTAGTCTCAAATAGCTAGGGGATTCCCAATGTGTTATTGGAGTACCAACATGATCTGTTTTCCTATGATGTGGTATGGTTTAGTAATATCTTCCTTCGAGAATTTATTTTGATTGACTTGGCGTATGCTCATGCATATTTAAGACTGTAAAGAAAGTCTGTCAAGCCTTGATGATCTTTTATTTCTGAGTAGCGATATAACTTCCATGCCTGATTCAATATTGCTTTATCGCTCTGCATGATTATGACCGTCATTGCTCTCTTAGTTGGTTGCTCCTAGTCTTTTGCTAACCTCCACCTGTACTAAGCAAACTAACTTTGCAATACATAGCTCATGGGAAAGTAGCTAAAAAACTATTGTGGTAAAGAATATGTTGCTTATGTATCTTATTTCTTATAAGTTGCTTGTTGAGCGGTAACCATGTTTCTGGGGACGCCATCAACTGTCACACTTTTGTTGAATATCATGTGAGTTGCTATGCATGTTCGTCTTGTCTGAAGTAAGGGTGATTTGCCGTGGGTTGAATGAGTATGCATATTGTTAGAGAAGAACATTGGGCCGCCAACCAAAGCCATGTATCATGGTGGAAGTTTTAGCTTGGACATAATCCTCAGTCTCTTCTAAGAATATGCTTATGCATTAAAGAGGAGTCCATCATCTATTTTCTATGTTGTCCAGGTATGGATGTCCTCAAGTTGAGATCTATCAAAAACGAGAAATCAAATGCGATTTATCTCCTTGGACCTTTGTACAGGTGGCATAGAGGTACCCCTTTCTGACACTTGGTTGAAACATATGTAATGCAATGATAACCCATGGAAATCCGAGCTAATTAGGACAAGGTGCGAGCACTATTGGTATGCGATGCATGAGGCCTGCAACTTATAGGATGTTTTATGCATGACACATATGAAGTACTACTACCGTTGACAAAATTGCTTCCATGTTTTCAAAATAAAAAGCTCTAGCACATAACCATCCTTTTACTTTTATGAGTTTCCACCTTCTTTCTTCAAGCACCAACTACTGAGAGCATGATTGTCATTCTGAGTGTAATGTGCATTGTCCCAAAGTAGCATTGTCTTTTGCATGATTGTGATATCGTTTACTTTGAAATCATTGTATCTAGTCATCACTTAAACCTTGAAGGTGCCCCTGCATTTATGTTTTGCTTCACTAAAGGGGGCAAGCTAGATATCACTTTATCATATTTGCACATCATATTCATTGCAAATCTTTTTGATGCTTCAATGTCATGTTGTAAAACTTTCAGTCATTTGTGATTTTCTCATGAGGCAACTAAATTACTATAGAATCATTGTCTCAGTAAGCTTTTGTCATATGACTATGAAAAAGTCCTATATGGTTAATAGCATGTCACCACAGAAATTATTCTTGTTATCATTTACCTACTCGAGGACGAGCAGGAATTAAGCTTGGGGATGTTGATACGTCCAAAACGTATCTATAATTTCTGCTTGCTCCATGCCACTTTTGGGTGATATTGCTATGATATTCATACACTTCCATACACTTTTGATCATATTTGGACTAACTTACTAATCCAGTGCACCCCAGTGCCAGTTTCTGTTTTCGGCTATTTTTGTATTTCAGGTTTTCACGTTACGAGAACGGCCAGGAAAAATCCAGAAAAATTATATAAAAAATCAGCGTTCCGGAAACAACCGTGCGTCCGAAGGGCAGCCGGGGGGGGGGGGGGCACCAGGGCTCCAGGCGCCCTGGCGGCGCGCCCCCCCTGGGCCGCGCCGGGGGGCGCCTGGGCCCCCCGAAGCTTCCCCGATGCTCCCCTTTGGCATATATTTAAAGCGTCCTCCGAAACCCTCAGAATAGGAACTCTTTTCGCGATCCCATCTCTGTTCCGCCGCCGCCGCCGCTTCCAAGATCGGGAGCACCAGGAGAACTCTTCCCGGCATCCTGCCAGAGGGGAGGATCACCACCGGGAGCTTCTCCACCACCATGGACGCCTCCCGGATGACTCGTGAGTAGTCTCCCTTGGACCATGAGTCCATGACCAGTAGCTATGTGATGTTCTCCTCCCGTTCTTGTGCTTCACTAATTAGTCCTCGTGAGCTGCCCTACATGACCGAGGCACATATGTAATCCTTATGCTGTTGCTATGTTGAGTTTGCTGGGATCCGATGGATTGTGAGATTATGTTCAGATTGATCTTGAGTAATATATTTGATCTACCTCTTTTATATTTATGTTCATAAGTAATTCTTGCATGTTCTCCGTTGTTATTTATTGCTTTGGCCAAGTAATACGTAGTGACTCCAAGAGGGAACGTTATGCTCGATTGTGGGTTCATGCCCCTCGATGACTAGCTTGAGTGACAGAAACATGAGTCTAGGGGATGTGTTGTTGCCACAAGGGGGAAAACAACGGTGCTTGTGCCCGCGGGTGCAAGGATTGTTTACTTTACACAAAGTTCTTTTAATGCAGTTGTCTGTTGCATTGAGTTTACACTATGGGTGGGACTCGCAACTTAATACCAGCGAGAAGTTCTGGATAGATATCTCAAGGTGGATGATTAGTAGTAGATATTGATGGATTTCGGTCTACTTACTTTGGCGTACCGCCCATGCTTTGAACCTCAACCTTTCTGCAATGTAATCAGCATTGGTTTGCGTTCGTGGTCCTGTCGATTGCCCAGCTGTAATTTGTTTACCTCACATAGCCGTTTTATCGTCTTTTGGGAGAGAGACATCACTAGTGAACATCATGAGACTCTGGTCCATATTACCATCATTGATCACATCCGCTATTTACTTTTCGCTATTTACTTACTATTGCAAAACATTATCTATCACTACTATAATTGCTTTTAACCCTTTGTGAACTACAAGGCCGGAGGGATTGACAACCTCTCTGTACTCGTTGGGAGCAAAGTTATTTGTATCTGTGTGCAGGTCCACGTTGATTGCTAATACGTGCCGTTAGCAGTTGACACCTACTTGTTGAACCTAGGAGTCTCTGGGGATTCGATCCTTGGCATCTTTGCTAAGGGAAAACACTTCTACATACTGCATCTTACACCTTCCACTTGGGGTAACCAACGAGGGGTTCGAGGCCCATCAAGGAGTATTTTCTTGCGCCGTTGCCGGGGACTCCACTCTTCAGGATAGGGGAGTTGCACGCTATCTTTTACCTTTGCTTATAGTCTTGTTAGTTTACCTTTCAGTTTTTGCTTTATTATCTTTTATCAAAAATCACAAAAACAGTTATCTCGTTCTTTAGTTGTCATTATGTCGGGTCCTTTTGTCTTTGACGAGGTAGAAGTTCTCACCTTTAAACAAAGAGGTGGGAAAAGTTTGAAAGATGCTTGGTATAGAATTAATGATTCACAAAAAAGAGCCACCAAGTTGCAACCTACTACTATCTTGCTTAGAAATTTTTATGTTGGAATTACTTCTTGGAATAGGTTTATTCTAGATACTGCTATCAATGGGAATTTCCTAGAGGCCCCAGTTTGGGAGTCTCTTAGTATTATTGAAAATCTTGTTGGGAATCTCCCTGTTGTTAGCATTCGAGAGGACATCACCCTAGCTCACATTATGAAAAAACTTGAAAAGATAGAGCTAGAGATGCCAAGCATTAATAAGATAAATGAGTTGGATCGTAAGATCCAAGGGAATTTGAATAGACTTGATAGCTCCATGCATAAATTTTTTAAAATTTTGGAGACCGTCAAATTCCATGACTTGGACTCTTCTAGGATAGACAAGATTGAGGAAATATTTGATACCCTAGGAACCACCTTCTCCTCAATCAAAACCAAAAAGGTAGAAACTCCGGCAAAGAGGGAGCCTAAGTTCGTTCACGTTCCAAAGGCTCCCCGTTCTAAAAGTAATCCATCTATTGCCAAAGGGGTTGAAACTGTTAAGACCTTGGAAGAAACACCTGTCTTTGATAAATTTATAAATGAATCTTCCCTTGACTTTTATCCTTTTGGTCTTCTACCTAGGAGTATCTCTATGAGGCCTATATTTGAGAGTCCTCTTAAGACTAGTTGTATTATTGAAGAGCTTTTTGATGATCTTGATGATGGTTCAACTGATACAACTTGATCTATATGCATTATGCCTAGCTTAAAGGCATAAAAGAAAGCGCTTTTGGGAGGCAGCCCACATGAATAATTTTTTTTATTTTGTTGTGTCTTGATGTTGTTTAGTGCTGTAGACTCATCATTGTATCTTTGCTTTTCATATTTGTGCCAAGTATAGCCTCTGATTGCTAGAAAGTTCAAAAGTTGTGAGGTGCTGTCCAGGAAACAGATTCTGTCCTTGGATAGAAAAATTTGTATAAAATCACCAGATCATCTTTTTGGTCTGAATGTTTTCGACAGCGTTCTCTATATAATTGTATTTCGTGCGTATGTTCTGAGTTTTTTTATTTGAGTTGCATAAGTATCCCGAACAGATCAATTACTACCTGCTGTTCTGTTTTTCACAGATTCTGTCCTGTTTTGCCTTTCCTTCATTTTGCAAATCAAGAGCTTGCTTTTTCTTTGCGAAAACCTTTTGGCAATCTTGAGAAACAGTAGAACTTCAAGAATATCTTTATTTCCAGCAAGGTATAATTATTTTATTAAGGGTACTAACCTCGCTAATCAGATTACAATGAGTTATGTATGAAGGGAGTTTTCAAGTGTGCGAGGGAAGATGATAAAAAGATTCAGGAGTGTCAAGCGCTCAAGCTTGGGGATGCCCCCGTGCACCCCCAAGAAATATTCAAGGAGACTCAAGCGTCTAAGCTTGGGGATGCCCCCGTGCATCCCCTTCTCCATCAACATTATCAGTTCGTCTTTCGTTTCGCTATATTTTTATCACTTCATGTGTTATGTGCTATGCTTGGAGCGTCTTGCTTTTAGTTTTCTTTCTAGTTTTTCATAACGAGTCGGAGCTCTCTGGCACGTCCTCGATGGGAGCGCGATACTCCGAAGAGGTGCGCTTGCCGGAGTGGGTGTCTGAGGTCTCGCCGGTCTTCTTCTTACCAGCGGAGCTCTCAGGCACGTCCTCGACGGAAGCACAACACTCCGAGGAGGTGCGCTTGCCGGAGTGGGCGCCCGAGGTCTCGCCGGTCTTCTTCTTCTTCCCTCCCGGGGCTCCAGTGGCAGGAGCAAGTGCCCCCGTAGCGGCAGTTGCTGCAACTTCTTGCTGGTACAATTGGTCGGCGCAAATCAGCGCATCTTTCTTATCGAAGGGGATGGTGATGATCGTCACAGGCCCTGGCATCTTCAGGGTGTTTTAGGCATAGTGCTATGCTGCCATGAACTTGGCCAGCGCTGGGTGGTCAAGGATCCCGTTGTAAGGCAGGGGGATCTTGGCGACATCGAATACGATCCTCTCTGTCATGTAGTTCAGATCACTTCCAAAAGTCACAGGCAGTGTGACTTCCCCCTTCGGTTGACTCCTTCCTGGACTGACCCCTTGAAACGTGCCCGTCTCCTCGAGGTCTCCATCAGGAACTTGCAGTTTCTCGATCACGGTGGGCGAGAGTAGGTTTAGGCCGGCCCCGCCATCTACTAGCATCTTCGTCACCTTGAGGTTGCGTATTTTTGGCGAAACCAACAACGGCAAGCACCCAACCGCAGTAGTGCGATCAGGGTGATCCTCGGTATCAAAGATGATAGGTGTGCTGGACCATTTCAGCGGCTTTTGGGCACCGGACGATGGCTCCGCTGCAATAATTTCACGCGCCCACTGTTTAAGCTGGCGGTGAGAAGCGTGCAGCGAGGCGCCACCATCGACGCACATGGCGTCCGTAGCCTTCTGAAACTCTTGGCCGCCGGACTCGTCGTCCTCTTCGTGATCGTCGTCCTCTTGTCTTCTGTCGCGGCCCCGGGCAGGCCTTTCCTGCTGTTTCTCCTTGCCGCGATGGCCTGCTTGGCCGTCACGTTTCTTGTTGGACCCTTCAGCGCCGTCTTGGCCCTTCTCCTTGTCCCGCCTCTCGTATTCAGCCCTTTGCTTCTCAGCAAGGAGCTCAACCTGGTGGCAGTCCTGGAGATCATGGCCCTTGGTGCGATGGATCTTGCAGTACCGTTTGCCGGAGTTTCCTGGCTTCTCGGCAGCCGCCAAGGCTCGGCAGGCGATACACCCGGCAATTTCCTTGCCAGGGTCACCCTCCTTGGTTTTCTTGGCGGAGCCGGCGTCATCAGATCCCTCGACGGCAAGCACGGCCTTCCCCTTGCGCTTCCTATTACGGTTCCGGCCCTTCCTCGCTGGGGCGGCAGTATCTTCGTCTGAAGAGTCGGTTTCCGCACCGGCGCCTTCGCTGGGGTACTTCCGTCCCTCTTCAGCCCGGGCACATCTGTCGGCGAGAACGTAGAGTTCTGCCACGTCCTTCACCTTGGTCATCGCCAGTTCTTCGCGCATCTTGCGGTTGCGCACGTTCTGGTGGAACACGCTGATGATGGCGGCAGGGTGAACATCGGGGATATTGTACTGTACCCGGCTGAATCTCTGTATGTACTTGCGCAGAGTCTCGCCTTCCTTCTGGGGTATGACATGTAGGTCACTCGCCTGGCCATGGGCTTGGTGGCCTCCGGTAAAGGCGCCAACAAACTCATGGCACAGGTCGGACCAGGAGGAAATAGAGTCTACTGGCAAGTGCATCAACCACGACACGGTGTTAGGTTTAAGAGCCAACGAAAAGTAATTCGCAAGCACCTTATCATCGCGAGCCCCGGCAGCTTGCATCGCGATGGTGTAGATGCTGAGAAACTCCGACGGGTGGGTCTTGCCGTTGTATTTCTTGCCAACGTCAAGTTTGAAGGTGCGGTGAGAGGGCCATTGGAACTGCCGCAGCTCACGGGTGAAAGCCGGACAGCCTACCTCGTGGGGTAGACCTCTAGGGCTTTCCGGTGCTGGGCGGTCCGCAGCAGGCCCTGCTCGCCTGTCTGACTGGTGGCGTGTTTCGCGCCGGCGCTCGATGGTGGTTCGAGCGTCTTCATGAGCTCGCTCCTGAAGAACTTGACGCTGGTCGCCGCGGGTCCGCGGGTCGGACGACGCTATGGAGATGGCGTCGCCCGCGACGTCTCGACAGGTCGACGCACGCGGCACTGGGCGAGGAGGAGGCGAATGCACCGTAGCCACGGCGCTGCCAGCTCTCCCGCCCATGGTGCGTGGGAACCCATCGGAACGTCGGTCTGGGAGCTCCGCTGGGTTTAGGTCATCCCTGTTGGCGACCGCGACAAGGCTTCGGATGGTGGATCTCCATTCGTCGAGTTTCCCCGTAACGGGAGGAAAGTCGAGGAGCAACTGCGCGCGCGCCAAAGCTTCGGCTGGTGTCAACGATAGCGAAACCTGCACGGATCGTGACGCGCTTCGACCCCTGACCGTGTCAGGGGGAGCTCCATCACGATCCCGTGGTCGCCTATCGTCTCCACCAGTGCTTCGGCGGGCGGGCACGTCTTCTACGTCCCGGGAGCGGCGCTCGGGGCTCTTCCCATGGTGACGCCCGGGGTCTTCGGGACGACGACGCCGTTCATCGCGCGCTGCTTGAGAAGAGCGCGATGTTGGCGCCGGTGTGGGAGTTCTGTTGGGCCTCGTGTCGCCCTCGGGTGGTGCGGCCGCGACCTTGGAGGGCCCCGCGCCACCCGTGGAGGGCCGGGTCCCATCTCTGGAACTGGTGGTGTGTGGCCTGTTACCAGGCGCACAAGCATTGCCACCTCCCAAACTCCGGCTATCGGGATGGCGTTGGTGTTCGCGAGCAGCGCTCCGAGTCCTTTCCGCGACTGGTCCACTGCTCGCCCGCGTCGGGACGGGCCGTCCGGCTTCCGACTGGCCAACCGCCACCGTCGTCTTCTTCTTGGGCGCCATGACGATGCAGGAGTGTCGAACTAACCGCTAAAGCCGATTCTCACAACTGCATCCCCCTACCTGGCACGCCAAAGATGTCAGTGTATTTGGATCGACACCTATGGGATCAGAAGAATCCCTACTACGGTTGCGGGGCGTGGGGTTGAGAGAAGAGCGGATCTAACGGTCAGGACACGGTTTCTTTACCCAGGTTCGGGCTGCAAAGATGCGTAAAACCCTACTCCTGCTTTGGTGGATTATATGTTGGTGTTCTTCAGCAAGTGAGGAGCTCCAAGAGAGTCGTGAGGAGTTCTAAAAAGCCGAATCCCCCTCCTGGTTGCCTCGGGCCTCCTTTTATAGGGAAAAGGGGTCGCCACTGTGGCACACAGGAGGTGGAAAGGGTATAGTGATGCGAGGTTATCCCTCGCATTACAGGACAAGGTGCATTTAATGCACCTAGCTTAGGTGTCCTTGCTTTATCGGGGACGAGGGGAGACGCCCGTCTTGTCCGTCGCCTCCCTTCCTCGCGTTGACACGCGCACTGGCCAGCGGTGCCTGAGGTGCCATGTAGGCAGACATGCAGCTGAGGTGGCGCAATGGTGGGTCTCCATGAAGATCTGTGGGTTGCCACGTAGGAGCCTGTCCAGCTGGTTGGGTCAGCAGCTGCGTGGGTCGATGGAAACCCAGTTGGTGCGGGCCTGATGGTGGCCCCGCGGATGTCCTTGGCAAGGGCCTTGCCGGGGGCCCCGGCAAGGGTCTTGCCGTGGCGCCTGCTGTCATCCCCGGCAAGGTGCTTGCCGGGGGCCTTCTAGTCCTCCTTGGCTGGGATCTCGCCAAGGGTCGTCTTCTTCTTAACTTGCATGTGATCTTGAATGTCTTCACAAAGATCTGCATGCCACCACGGGGATATCTCCCGAATCCTCGCCTCATGGGGGCGGTGGACTCATGGGTGATTCGCTCCGTAGGCGCGGGGCGAGCTGCCGTAGCAAGGGCCTTGTCGGGGCTGCCAGGGCCGGCCCCGGCAAGGATCTTGCCGGGGGAAGCCGCTTCGTCCCTTTGCTCTTTGTGGTGTTGTTCTTGGCGTCGCTCCAATCTCCGTCAAGCTTCAGTCTTGCCCCGGCTCGCCTCCCTCACCATGCTTGGTGTGGTGGCGCCGTGGCTCAGACTGCCCGTGCACAGTCATAGGGGTACAAAAAGTGTACCCCTCTTTTTGTACACCGACACCTTTTCTGTAAAACTCAAAAACAAGGAAAAACAGAAACTGGCACTGGGCTCTGGGTTAATAGGTTAGTCCCAAAAATCATATAAAAGTATATATAAAAGCCCATTAAACATCCTAGAAGGATAATATAATAGCATGGAACAATAAAAAAGTATAGATACGCTGGAGATGTATCAGTGTGCAGAGGCTCAGACGGGACTTATTTGGGCAATTTTGCACTTGTCATCCGAGGAGTTGATGATCCGCCGATCATGGAGACTATAGCGTGCAGGGAGGCACTCACGTTGGCACAAGACCTCAATCTCCATCAGCTAGTCATCTCATCAGATGCTAAGGGAGTCGTTGGAGCAATCAACATGGGGGGCCAAGGAGAAAATGGTGCAATCATAAGAGAGATTAATAGTTTAGCAGTCGCATTTAGTTGTACTTTTACTTTTGAGGGTTGTGCCACAAATTATGAGGCACGTTGTTTAGCCAAGTTTGCACTCTCGTGGGATCTGGGACGTCATGTATGGTTAGGCCAATGCCATAATCCGAGATGTATCCCACACTATGTGGAATTTTCCGAATAAAGCTTGGTTTTATTGCTAAAAAAGCAGCTCCCAAAATTACAAGGTAAACGTTTAGAGCCGGTACACCGGCCGAACGCTCGGTCGGCCGCGTGCACACTGGCAACGGGTCCACACGCCACCGCTTTAAGTATTCTCCTTATCCCCCATGAATCGCTCCTATCCATTCATTCGTCGCTGTCCATTCCTTTATCTCCTTGCACTTCTTGTTCCCTTGTGGCAGCCTCTAGAATAGTTGTTGCCGGTGATGACCGTCGCCGATCCGACGCCAGCCTGCCCATCGTCCATCCCGCACCAGCCTCCCCGTAAATGGGAGCTATTTTGGGAGGACCCACCACCGCGCACGACAAGGTAGAGGGAGGGGAGAAGGTCGTTGCCTGCGACACTAATGTGGTGCGGTGTTGGGGACCGGCCGGGAGATTCGCTTCAATCGGTGACGATGGTGGTGGGCGGCACGACGGTGGCTGCCATGGATTTTTTGATGCATCTTTTTTTGCTGGAACCTTCGTTCTGTGTTGCTGCCATGATTGTTTTTGCTACATCAATTTTTTTTTGCTGGAAACCACTTTTGTTTTTTGCTGGAACCGTAGTTCGACATTACTTCAGTGGGCGAAGATGGTTCTTTGGCGGCGAAGGCGGTGCCCGCCATGAATTTTTTGCTAAAACCTCTTCAGATTTTTGCTGGAATTGTTTTTCAATTTTGCTGCAATTCAAGAGGATGGTGGTGCTGTCGCTACCCGGATTTTCGCTACAACCAGTAATTACAAAAGCTACAACCGGCGATAAATTTTGCTACAACGGTGACCAGGTCATGACACCGATGAGTTTTTTTGTTGCCAACGACAATTTTTTTCTACTACTACCTGCGGGCATTTTTGTTGCCACCAGCAAACCCGAAGGAGAGTACTTTCCGTGAGCTCGTCCCTAGGGTGTTGCGACCGGCGACCGGCGCTACGGCCATCCACCGGTCTGCTATTGTCAGAGATGGAGCTGCATCCGCGGGGTAAAGTTGTAGCGTGCATGGATCCGGTGAGGAATACATGAGATGACCACGGCATGGCCGACGACCGGCGGCGGGGGTGGCGACAGGCGGCCATGGCGAGCCACTGGCGGTGCAGGCTGTGGTAGACGCACGGCGAGCGACGGGCAACGCGGGCTGTGGACGGCGGCCAGAGTCAACGATGCGTTTTTCCTTTGTTTTTCTAACGAAACGGGATGAAGAAGTTACAGATCGTGCGGTTTAAAACGGGCTAATCATACGACGTTCATGCGACCGACCCAAATCCTAGCCGGCGAGCTGGCGCCTATTAGCGCCCAAATTACAACTACATGCCCGAGTGGAGTTGCGAAGCGGAGGGATTCCAAACAGACTCTAAATCACGAAACTATAAACATGATCCCGGAAATTTCACTTCTATCACCCCGTGGCTGCCGCCATGAACGAACGTTGTCATCTGTAACAGAAACACAATTTTTCGTTGCCACAAAAAGAAAGTTCTTAGTCAATGTTCAATGGCAGTTTCGAGAGTGACTCCGCCTAGAACTTGTCCTAAAAAATGGCCTCAGTTCGGCGAGCGAACTTCTAGTGACATTTTTGAATCAATGAAATATTAAACTATCTAACTATGTTTCAAAGTGAAATGGCTCGGTTGTCTCGCAACAAAAGAACCGCTCGAAACCCCATGTGGCTCATTAGTACCAGAGGATAATCTTTGGAAGTATCGACCAACCTGGGCCTAGAGAAACTCATACAAAGGAATGGCTAGGGAGTGAATTTTTTAGGCCTTTGGCTTAGGATTTGTCCATGGAATATGTACTTTGCTTGTGCCAGTCTTCACAATATGGCTATATACTCGATGTGAATCTTGAATTCACTAAAAGCCTAGAATACATATGTTACGAACAAGATGTAAACACCAGCTCAAAAGTGTGGTTCATGTTCTTCTTGCTCTCAAGACCTAGGGTTGGGATGCACACATGAAAGAATATGTACTTAATGGACAAGATGGCCAAAAGAAGCAATTGGTATTTGGAGTTATGGGAATTTATGGGAACGAGTCTTTTCATGAAGAAACATTGGATAATGTTTTCTTTCATTCTTTTTACCGAGTTGGGCCAATTGCCCTGAAGTTCAAGTATGCTATTCTAACCTGAATTGATGTCTCAAATAATAATTATGTCCCAAATTAACATGAAATTTTATGGGGAGTCTTTAATTAGTATATTAATAGGAGACACTGAAGGACATATTGGAAGTATAGGTATGTAGTTGAGTAAAATCGCAGATGAAGATGCGGGACCTGACGCTGGTTGATGACCCACAAGTGTAGGGGATCTATCGTAGTCCTTTCAATAAGTAAGAGTGTCGAACCCAACGAGGAGCAGAAGGAAATGATAGGCAGTTTTCAATAAGGTATTTTTTGCAAGCATTGAAATTGTAGGTAACAGATAGTTTTGTGATAAGGTAATTGGTAGCAAGTGACAAAAGGTAAAAGTAAATAAGGTGCCGCAAGATGGCCCAATACTTTTTGTAGCAAAGGACAAGCCTGGACAAACTCTTATATGAAGGAAAGCGCTCCCGAGGACACATGGGAATTATCGTCAAGCTAGTTTTCATCACGATCATCTGATCGCGTTCGGTACTTTGATAATTTGGTATGTGGGTGGACCGGTGCTTGGGTTCTGTCCTTACTTGGAAAAGCCTCCCACTTTTTATTAACCTCTAATTCAAGCATCCGCAACTACAAAAGAAGTATTAAGGTAAACCTAACCATAGCATGAAACAAGTGGATCCAAATCAGCCCCTTACGAAGCAACGCATAAACTAGGGTTTAAGCTTCTGTCACTCTAGCAACCCATCATCTACTTATTACTTCCCAATGCCTTCCTCTAGGCCCAAATAATGGTGAAGTGTCATGTAGTCGATGTTCACATGACACCACTAGAGGAGAGACAACATACATCTCATCAAAATATCGAATGAATACCAAATTCACATGACTACTAATAGCAAGACTTCTCCCATGTCCTCAGGAACAAAAGTAACTACTAACAAGACATAATATTGTTCATGATCAGAGGTATAACGCCCCGGACACACCCGCTGGTGGTCGTTACTCCTGGCGGGATCTAGACTGGCCTCACATATCAATACTAGTCTTTTCTGCGCACTTTGTCCTCACTCGTGCGCACCCGGGAGCAACTTCCCGGTCGGTCACCCATCCTGAAACTACTCCAAGCTGAGCACGCTTAACTTTGGAGTTCTATCCGAATGGGCTCCCGGAAAAGAAGGAATTCCTTATTGATATGAGTAGTCTATCATCCCTAATAAGCCAGGCCATCACATATACCCTCACTCAGAGGAACCGACGTCCTCGTCGGGCCACAGGAACGTTCCCTCTTGGCACAACTGTCTGTGCTTCCAGGACAGAACATGTGCCATGCCGTGTGCCACGACGGGTCACAAACGTCATGCACAACATGACTGCAAACTGTCCGCAAACATCCGTGTAACTGCGAGGGTCGGCTCTGATACCAACTTGTAACGCCCCGGACACACCCGCTGGTGGTCGTTACTCCTGGCGGGATCTAGACTGGCCTCACATATCAATACTAGTCTTTTCTGCGCACTTTGTCCTCACTCGTGCGCACCCGGGAGCAACTTCCCGGTCGGTCACCCATCCTGAAACTACTCCAAGCTGAGCACGCTTAACTTTGGAGTTCTATCCGAATGGGCTCCCAGAAAAGAAGGAATTCCTTATTGATATGAGTAGTCTATCATCCCTAATAAGCCAGGCCATTACAAGAGGGGTATTAGTATGCATAATGGATCTGAACATATGATCTTCCACCAAATAAACCAACTAGCATCAACTACAAGGTGTAATCAACACTACTAGCAACCCACAAGTACCAATCTGAGGTTTGGGTACAAAGATTGGATACAAGAGACGAACTAGGGTTTGAGAGGAGATGGTGCTGGTGAAGATGTTGATGAAGATAGCCCTCCCCAAGATGGGAGAGTTGTTGGTGATGGCGGCGGTGATGATTTCCCTCTCCCGGAGGGAAGTATCCCCGGCAGAATAGCTCTGCCGGAGCCCTAGATTGGTTTCCGCCAAGGTTCCGCCTCGAGACGGCGGCGTCTGGTCCCGAAAGCCTCCTTTCGACTTTTTTCTAGGTCAAAACACCTCATATAGGAGAAGATGGGCATCGGGGGGGCATCGAGGGCCCCACGACGCAGAGGGCGTGCCCAGAGAGGGGGGGGCGCCCCCACCCTCGTGGCCAGGTGGTGGGCCCCCTGGTGATCTTCTTTCTCCAGATATTTTTTATATTTTCTGAAACGGTGTCCTGTGGAGTTTTGGAGCTTTTTTAGTTGTGCAGAATAGGTTTCCAGAGTTTGCTTCTTTTCGAGCCCAGAATTCCAGCTGCCGACATTCTCCCTCTTCATGTAAACCTTGTAAAATAAGAGAGAAAAGGCATAAGTATTGTGACATAACGTGTAATAACAGCCCATAATGCAATAAATATCAACATAAAAGCATGATGCAAAATGGACGTATCAACTCCCCGAAGCTTAGACCTCGCTTGTCCTCAAGCGAAAGCCGATATCGAAAAATATGTCCACTTGTTTGGAGATAGAGGTGTCGATAAAAATAAAATACGGACATGAGGGCATCATGATCATTCTCATAACAGCAACATATATATATATATATATATATATATATATATATATATATATATATATATATATATATATATATATTGTCATTTGATTCTTATGATAAAGTAACAATTCATTCACAATGTCAAGTATGAATCAGAAACTTCATTGAGAACCAACAAACTATGATCTCGGTCATTGAAGCAATTGCAATTTATCGTAGCATCGGAAAGATTTAACATAAGAGCTTTTCAGCAAGCCTACATACTCAACTATCATATAGTCTTTCATAATTGCTCACACTTACGCAATACTTATGGTTATGGAGTTTTAATCAGACACAAAGAAAGATAGGGGCTTATGGTGTTGCCTCCCAACCTTTTACCTCAAGGGTAATGTCAACAGTAATAGACCATGATAACTTACGTCCAAGTGGGTATATATGTCAGGATCCTTCCAACACAATGTGCTTGCCAAAGGATAAAATGTAAAAAGGAAAGGTAATTTTCACCTTGACTCTTAAGGAAGAATAATATATAGGCCCTTCGCAGAGGGAAGCAGAGGTTGTCATGTGCTTTTATGGTTGGATGCACAAAGTCTTAGCGCAAAAGAACGTCACTTTATATTGCCACTTGTGATAAGGACCTTTATTATGAAGTCCGTCGCTTTTATTACTTCCATATCACAAGATCGTATAAAGCTTATTTCCTCCACACTAATAAATCATACATATTTTAGCGAGTTTGCAACATGACAACTAACTTGAAGGATCTTACTCAATCCATAGGTAGGTATGGTGGACTCTCATGGCAAAACTGGGTTTAAGGATGTATGGAAGCACAAGTAGTATCTCTACTTGCTGCGAGGAGTTTTGGCTAGCATGAGGGGGAAAGGAAAGCTCAACATGTTGGATGATCCATGACAATATACTTTATTTTAGATATAAGAAAACATAACCCATTATGTTGTCTTCCTTGTCCAACATCAACTCTTTAGCATGTCATATTTTAATGAGTGCTCACAATCATAAAAGATGTCCAAGATAGTATATTTGTATGTGAAACCTCTCTTTCTTAATTACTTCCTATTAATTGCAACGATGACCAAAACTATGTTTGTCAACTCTCAACAACTTTTATTCATCATACTCTTTATATGTGAGTCATTACTTCCCGCAAGGTCAATATGATCTCTTTGATACTTTTTATGTTTTCTTTCTTTTTTCTATCATGACCAAAGTGAGGAAATCAGGCCTTGACTCAACACTAATCTTTATTATATAGCTCACGGACTCAATTACAAAGGGTAAAGATCATAAAGCAAAAGCTCACAACTAGATCATGGTAACTTTATTCTACTAGATCAAGATACTACCAAAAGGATCAAACTAAGAAAAACGGTAAAGATAGGAGTGTGATGGTGATACGATACCGGGGCAACTCCCCCAAGCTTGGCAGTTGCCAAGGGGAGTGCCCATACCCATATGATTATGTCTCTTTCTTCAGAGGTGGTGATGATGGAGTTGAAAGTAGTGACACCGGATCATCATACATCGAGCGTAGGAGATCCTCCAGCTTACGGATAATACCTTTGAGTGCAGCTATATGCTCCTTCAACAAAATATTTTCACTTGTGAGATACTTGTTTTGAATTTGAGCTAACTCAATCATCTTGAAAGCTTCAATCTCAGTTGAAGTAAAGAGGTTGGGAAGGGGTTTATGGATGTCTTCTCCTCCTGTTGCCATAGCCTGATCTTCCACCACCTTCTTGATCCTTTTCTCCTTGTTGATCTCCTCGGGTCCTTCCCTCTTCAGATCTATCTTCATTAGCCAAGCATCGTTGCCCTCATTGTTGGAGGAGGAAGACGACATAGTGCCTGGCCTCGTCAACCCTAACAGAAAATAGCTCAAAACAAGAGCAGAGGATTTTTGCGTGGTACAGAGGTCAAAACCTTCGGGAGTATATATAATGAATATTTACTGACCAAAAGGAGTAACATACAAGAAATCGGAGTCCGGGAGGCACACGAGGTGCCCATGAGGCAGGGGGCACGCCCAGGGGAAGGGGGCGCGCCCTCCACCCTTGTGGACGCCTCGTGTCTCTTCCGGACTGCCACTTATTTTTCTATTTTTCTAAATATTCCAAAACGGTGAAAAATTGCCATTATAACTGTTTTGGAGTTGGTTTACTTACCGTACCACATACCTCTTCCTTTTCGGGGTCTCAATAGTTTTGGAAAGTGTCCTTTATGTACTCCTCCGGGGTTACGGTTTCAATAACATTGGTTTCAACATTTATAGGGTTACCTGAGATATAATGTTTGATTCTTCGACCGTTCACCACCTTTGGATTTGTGCCTTCGAAGTTGCTGATTTTTATGGCACCGGAACGATAGACCTCCTCGATAACGTAAGGTCCTTCCCATTTAGAGAGGAGTTTTCTTGCAAAAAATCTTAAACGAGAGTTGTATAGCAAGACATAATCACCTACGTTAAACTCACGCTTTTGTATCCTTTTGTCATGCCATCTTTTAACTTTTTCTTTAAACATCTTGGCATTCTCATAGGTCTGGGTTCTCCATTCATCAAGAGAGCTAATGTCAAATAACCTCTTCTCACCGGCAAGTTTGAAATCATAATTGATCTCTTTAGTTGCCCAATATGCCTTATGTTCTAGCTCAAGAGGTAAGTGACATGCTTTTCCATAAACCATCTTATATGGAGACATACCCATAGGATCTTTGTATGCAGTTCTATAAGCCCATAATGCATCATCAAGTTTCTTAGACCAATTCTTTCTAGACCTATTAACTGTCTTTTGCAAAATTAATTTCAGCTCTCTATTACTTAATTCCACTTGACCACTAGTCTGAGGGTGATAAGGGGATGCAATTCTACGGTTAACATCATATTTTGCAAGCATTTTATGGAAAGCACCATGAATAAAGTGTGAACCACCATCAGTCATTAAGTATCTAGGGAGTCCAAACCTCGGGAAAATAACTTCTTTAAGCATCTTAATAGAGGTGTTGTGATCAGCACTACTAGTTGGAATAGCTTCTACCCATTTATTAACGTGATCGGCAGCAACTAAAATATGTGTATACCCATTAGAGGAAGGAAACGGTCCCATATAATCAAAGCCCCAAACATCAAATGGTTCAATAACAAGTGAATAATTCATAGGCATTTCTTGACGTCTACTAATATTACCAATTCTTTGACATTGATCACAGGATAAGACAAACTTACGGGCATCCTTGAAGAGAGTAGGCCAATAAAAACCAGATTGCAATACCTTATGTGTAGTCCTATCTCCAGCATGGTGTCCTCCATAAGCTTCGAAGTGACACTTTCGTAGGATCTGTTCCTGTTCATGCTCAGGTACACAACGTCTAATAATACCATATACTCCTTCTTTATAAAGATGTGGGTCATCCGAGAAGTAATGCTTCAAATCATAGAAGAACTTTTTCTTTTGCTGATATGTGAAGCTAGGAGGTATAAACTTAGCAACAATGTAATTAGCATAATCAGCATACCATGGAGCGGTACGAGAAGTATTTATGATAGCTAATTGTTCATCAGGAAAGCTATCATCAATAGGTTGTGGGTCATCAAGTATATTCTCTAGCCTAGACAAGTTATCTGCTACGGGGTTCTTAGCTCCCTTTCTATCGATAATATGCAAGTCAAATTCTTGTAGCAAGAGAACCCATCTAATAAGTCTAGGTTTAGCATCTTTCTTTTCCATAAGGTATTTGATAGCAGCATGATCAGTGTGAATAGTTACTTTAGAATCAACAATATAAGGTCTAAACTTATCACAAGCAAATACAACTGCTAAAAATTCCTTCTCAGTAGTAGCATAATTTCGCTGGGCACTGTCTAGAGTTATACTAGCATATTGGATAGCATTTAACTTCTTATCAACTCTTTGTCCTAGAACAACACCTACAACATAATCACTAGCATCGCACATAATCTCAAAGGGTAAATTCCAGTCAGGAGGCTGGACAATAGGTGCAGAGAACAATGCTTTCTTAAGTATTTCAAATGCTTCTAGACAATCATCATCAAAGACAAAAGGAATATCTTTTTTGTAAGAGATTAGTTAGAGGCCTGGAGATTTTGGAGAATTCCTTAATGAACCTCCTATAAAACCCGGCATGACCAAGGAAACTTCGTATACCTTTGATATCCTTTGGGCACGACATATTTTCAATAGCATCAACTTTAGCCTTGTCAACTTCAATACCTCTTTCATAAATTTTATGTCCCAAGACAATGCCTTCATTAACCATAAAGTGGCACTTCTTCCAATTCAAGACAAGATTAGTGTCTTCACATCTCTACAAAACTCGATCAAGGTTGCTGAAGCAATCATCAAAAGAAGTTCCGTAAATGGAGAAATCATCCATGAAAACCTCAACAATCTTTTCACAAAAATCAGAGAATATAGCCATCATGCACCTTTGAAAGGTAGCAGGTGCATTACATAAACCAAAAGGCATACGTCTATAAGCGAAGGTACCGAAAGGACAAGTAAAAGTAGTCTTTTCTTTATCCCCTTTTGACACAGGTATTTGAGAGAAACCAGAATAACCATCTAGAAAGCAAAAATGAGTATGTTTGGATAACCTTTCTAGCATTTGATCAATAAAAGGTAAAGGGTAATGATCTTTCTTAGTGGCTTTATTTAATTTGCGGAAATCAATTACCATCCTATAGCATGTAACAATTCTTTGTGGGATCAATTCATCTTTATCATTAGGAACAATAGTCATACCTCCCTTCTTAGGGACACAATGGACATGACTTACCCACTGGCTATCAGCAACTGGATAGATAATACCTACCTCTAGAAGCTTTAGTATTTCCTTCCTTACCACTTCTTTCATCTTAGTATTTAATCGTCGTTGATGATCAATAACCGGTTTAGCGTTTTCTTCCAATTTTACCTTGTGTTGGCATAAAGTGGGACTAATTCCTTTAAGATCATCCAGAGTATATCCAATAGTAGCACAGTGCTTCTTCAGAGTTTTCAATAATTTTTCTTCTTCCTGCTCTGAAAGGTTAGCACTAATAATAACAGGATATATCTTCTTTTCATCAAGATAAACATACTTAAGATTATCAGGTAAGGGTTTAAGTTCAAACACGGGATCACCCTTCGGTGGAGGAGGATCCCCTAGGATTTCAACAGGCAAGTTGTTTTTCAATACGGGTCCCTGATTAAAGAATATTTCATCTATTTCCCTTCTTTCATTCATATACATATCATTTTCACGGTCTAGCAAATATTGTCTAAAGGATCATTAGGAGGCACATCAATAGAAGCAACACCAATAATTTCATCCTTACTAGGTAATTCTTTATCAAGGGGTTGTCTACGAAATTTAGCAAAGTTAAAATCATGAGACATATCCCCTAAACCAACAGTAACAATATCTTTCACGCAGTCTATTTTAGCATTAACAGTATTCAAGAAGGGTCTACCAAATATAATGGGACAAAAGTCATCTTGTGGGGAACTAAGAATAAGAAAATCAGTAGGGTATTTAACTTTCCCACACAAAACTTCAACATCTCTAACAATTCTAACTGGTGAAATAGTGTCTCTATTAGCAAGCTTAATAGTAACATCAATCCCATCTAACTCAACATGTGCAATATCATGCATAATTTCTTGATATAAGGAATGATGGATTATACTTGCACTAGCACTTACGTCACGTAAACCATGATAGCAATGATCTCCTATTTTAACAGAGATAACATGCAAGCCTATAATAGGTCTATGTTTATTCCTAGCATCGGGTTTGGCTATTCTAGCAGCTTCCTCTTGGAGGTATAATGCATGTCCGTCTAAATTTTCTACCAAGAGATCTTTTAACCATAGCAACACTAGGTTTAACTTTAATTTGCTCAGAGGGTGTAGGTGTTATAGTACTACTCTTACGAACCACAATTGAAGCTTTAGCATGATCCTTTATTCTAACAGGGAAAGGTGGTTTCTCAATATAAGTAGTAGGAACAATAGGATCAACACTATAAGTGATAGTCTTTTCTTCAACTTTAACAGGTTCAACTACTTTTACTTCAATGGGAGGATGGTATTTAAACCACTTCTCCTTGGGAAGATCAACATGAGTAGCAAATGATTCACAGAAAGAAGCTACTATCTCAGAGTCAAGTCCATATGTAGTGCTAAACTCACGGAAAACATCGGTATCCATAAAAGCTTTAACACAATCAAACTTAGGGGGTCATACCTGACTCCTTACCTTCGTCGAGATCCCAATCTTCAGAGTTGCGTTCAATTCTCTCCAATATATCCCATTTGAATTCAACAGTCTTCATCATAAAAGAACCAGAACAAGAAGTATCGAGCATGGAGCAATTATTTAGAGAAAGCCGAGCATAAATTTTTTGAATGATCATTTCTCTTGAGAGCTCATGATTGGGGCATGAATATAACATTGACTTAAGCCTCCCCCAAGCTTGAGAGATGCTTTCTCCTTCGCGAGGCCAAAAAATTTAAATATAATTACGATCACGATGAGCTGGTGCATAGGGTAGAACTTCTGATGAAATTCCAACTTCAGACGATTATAGTTCCATGATCCAATATCATCAATAGCCTGAACCATGTCAATGCATCTCCCTTCAAAGATAAAGGAAAGACCTTCTTCTTGATAACATCCTCGTGTTGGAAATATGCCCTAGAGGCAATAATAAAAGTATTATTAATATATTTCCTTGTTCATGATAATTGTCTGTTATTCATGCTTGAATTGTATTGTACGGAAACAGCGATACATGTGTGAATATATAGACCACAACGAGTCCCTGGTAAGCCTCTGGTTACTAGCTCGTTGATCAACAGATGGTTACGGTTTCCTGACCATGGACATAGGATGTCAGTGATAACGGGATCACATCATTAGGAGAATGATGTGATGGCCAAGACCCAATCCTGAGCCTAGCACGAGATCGTATAGTTCGTAATGCCTAAGCTTTTTCGGTGTCAAGTATTTATTCCTTAGACCATGAGGTTGTGCAACTCCCGGATGCCGTAGGAATACTTTGGGTGTGCCAAACGTCACAACGTAACTGGGTGGCTATAAAGGTACGCAACGGGTATCTCCGAAAGTGTCTGTTGAGTTGGTACGAACCGAGACTGGGATATTGTCACTCTGTATGACGGAGAGGTACCTCTGGGCCCACTCAGTAAGACATCATCATAATGAGCTCAAAGTGACTAAGGAGTTAGTCACGGGATGATGGATTACGGAACGAGTAAAGAGACTTGCCATGACGAGATTGAACAAGGTATCGGGCATACCGACGATCGAATCTCGGGCAAGGACCGTACCGATGGACAAAGGGAATAACATACAGGATTGAGTGAATCCTTGACACAGTGGTTCATCCGATGAGATCATTGAGGAACACGTGGGAACCAACATGGGTATCCAGATCCCGCTATTGGTTATTGTCCGGAGAGTCGTCTCGGTCATGTCTGCGTGTCTCCCGAACCCGTAGGGTCTACACACTTAAGGTTCGGTGACACTAGGGTTGTAGAGATACATGCACATGGAAACCCGAATGTTGTTTGGAGTCCCGGATGAGATCTCGGATGTCATGAGGAGTTACGGAAGGGTCCGGAGGTAAAGAATGATATATAGGAAGTCCAGTTTCGGCCATCGGGTGAACTCCGGGGGTCACCGGGAGTGTCCCGGGACCACCGGAGGGGTCCCGGGGGTCCACCGGGTGGGGCCACCCATCCCGGTGGGTCCCCTAGGCCGCAAGGGGAAGGGGGCCAGCCCCTGGTGGGCTGGCGCACCCATATGGGCGCCCCTCCATGCGCCTAGGGTTGAAACCCTAAGGGGAGGGGGCGCCCCCTATGCCTTGGGGGGCAAGTTTACCCCCTGGCCGCCGCCCCCCTGGAGATCTGATCTCCCAGGGCCGGCGCCCCCCCTGGCCCCTATATATAGTGGGGGGAGAGGGCAGCCGCACCCCAAGCCTCTGGCGCCTCTCCCCTTCCCGTCACACTTCCTACTCCTTACGCTGGGCGCCGGCGAAGCCCTGCAGGATTTCCTATTGCATCCACCACCACGCCGTCGTGCTGCTGGATCTCTGACAACCTCTCCTCCGCCCTTGCTGGATCGAGAAGGAGGAGACGTCGCTGTACCGTACGTGTGTTGAACGCGGAGGTGCCGTCCGTTCGGCGCTGGGATCATCGGTGACGAGGATCGTGAAGAGTACGACTACTTCATCCACGTTCCTTCGAACGCTTCCGCTTGCGATCTACAAAGGGTATGTATATGCACTCCATTATGCTCGTTGCTAGATGACTCCTAAGATGGATCTTGGTGAAGCGTAGGAAATTTTTTGAATTCTGCTACGTTCCCCAACAGTGGCATCTGAGCTAGGTCTTTGCGTAGCATCTTGCACGAGTAGAACACAAACAAGTTGTGGGCGTTGAGTTTGCTCAATTTTCTTGCCGTCACTAGTCCAATCTTGATTCGGCGGCATTGTGGGATGAAGCGGCCCGGACCGACCTTAGACGTACGCTTATGTGAGACTAGTTCCACCGACAGACATGCACTAGATGCATAAGGTGGCTGGCGGGTGTCTGTCTCTCCCACTTTAGTCGGATCGGATTCGATGAACAGGGTCCTTATGAAGGGTAAATAGAAATTGACGAATCACGTTGTGGTTTTGGCGTAGGTAAGAAATGTTCTTGCTAGAAAACCTATAGAAGCCACGTAAAAACTTGCAACAACAATTAGAGGTCGTCTAACTTGTTCTTGCATCATGTGCTATGTGATGTGGTATGGCCAAGAAGATGTGATGAATGATATATGTGATGTATGAGATTGATCATGTTCTTGTAATAGGGAATCACGACTTGCATGTCGATGAATTTGACAACCGGCAGGAGCCATAGGAGTTGTCTTAATTATTGTATGACCTGCGTGTCACTGAATAACGCCATGTAATTACTTTACTTTATTACTAAACGTTAGCCATAGTAGTAGAAGTAATAGTTGGCGTGACGACTTCATGAAGACACGATGATGGAGATCATGATGATGGAGATCATGGTGTCGAGCCGGTGACAAAGATGATCATGGTGCCCCGAAGATGGAGATCGAAGGAGCAAGATGATATTGGCCATATCATGTCACTTTAATTGATTGCATGTGATGTTTATCATGTTTATGCATCTTGTTTACTTAGAACGACGGTAGTAAATAAGATGATCTCTCACTAAAATTTCAAGAATTGTGTTCCCCCTAACTGTGCACCGTTGCTAAGGATCGTTGTTCCGAAGCACCACGTGATGATCGGGTGTGATAGGCTCTAACGTTCGCATACAACGGGTGTAAGCCAGATTTACACATGCAATACACTTAGGGTTCACTTGACGAGCCTAGCATGTACGAACATGGCCTCGGAACACGGAAGACCGAAAGGTCGAACATGAGTCGTATAGAAGATACGATCAACATGAAGATGTTCACCGTTGATAACTAGTCCGTCTCACGTGATGATCGGACACGGGCTAGTCGATTCGGATCATGTATCACTTAGATGACTGGAGAGATGTCAATCTGAGTGGGAGTTCATTAAAATTTGATAAAGATGAACTTATTATCATGAACTTAGTCTAAATTCTTTACAATATGTCTTGTAGATCAAATGGCCCACGCTCATGTCACCCTCAACTTCAACGCGTTCCTAGAGAAATCCAAGCTGAAAGACGATGGTAGCAACTATACGGACTGGGTCCGTAACCTGAGGATCATCCTCATAGCTGCCAAGAAAACTTATGTCCTAGAAGCACCGCTAGGTGACGCTCCCGCCCCGGCAAACCAAGATGTTATGAACGCTTGGCAGTCGCGTTGTGATGATTACTCCCTGGTTCAGTGCAGCATGCTTTACAGCTTAGAATCGGGGCTCCAAAAGCGTTTTGAGCACCACGGGGCATATGAGATGTTCCAAGAGCTGAAAATGGTTTTCCAGGCTCATGCCCGAGTTGAGAGATATGATGTCTCTGAAGGAAATATGCCCTAGAGGCAATAATAAAGTAGTTATTTATATTTCCTTATATCATGATAAATGTCTTTTATTCATGCTAGAATTGTATTAACCGGAAACTTAGTACATGTGTGAATACATAGACAAAACAGTATGTCCCTAGTATGCCTCTACTAGACTAGCTCATTGATCAAAGATGGTTATGTTTCCTAGCCATAGACATGAGTTGTCATTTGATCAACGGGATCACATCATTGGGAGAATGATGTGATGGACAAGACCCATCCGTTAGCATAGCACTATGATCGTTTAGTTTTACTGCTATTGCTTTCTTCATGACTTATACATGTTCCTATGACTATGAGATTATGCAACTCCCGAATACCGTAGGAACACCTTGTGTGCTATCAAACGTCACAACGTAACTGGGTGATCATAAAGATGCTCTACAGGTGTCTCCGAAAGTATTCGTGGTGTTGGCATAGATCAAGATTAGGATTTGTCACTCCGAGTGTCGGAGAGGTATCTCTGGGCCCTCTCGGTAACACACATAACAATAAGCCTTGCAAGCAAAAGACTAATGAGTTAGTCACGAGATGATGTGTTACGGAACGAGTAAAGAGACTTGCCGGTAACGAGATTGAACTAGGTATGGAGATACCGACGATCGAATCTCGGGCAAGTAACATACCGATGACAAAAGGAACAACGTATGTTGTTATGCGGTTTTGACCGATAAAAGATCTTCGTAGAATATGTAGGAGCCAATATGAACATCCAGGTTCCGCTATTGGTTATTGACCGGAGATGAGTCTCGGTCATGTCTACATAGTTCTCGAACCCGTAGGGTCCGCACGCTTAACGTTTGATGACGATCGGTATTATGAGTTTATGAGTTTTGATGTACCGAAGGTAGTTCGGAGTCCCGAATGAGATCACGGACATGACGAGGAGTCTCGGAATGTCCGAGACATAAAGATTGATATATTGGACGACTATATTCGGACACCGGAAGTGTTCCGGAAAAGTTTTGGATTTAACTGGATTGCCGAAGGGGGTTACCGGAACCCCCTACGAGGGGGGATGGTCCATAGTGGGCCTTGAGGAAAGGAGAGAGGCAGCCCATAGAGGCTGGCCGGCGCCCCACCTAGGGATCCTAGTTGGACTAGGATTGGGGGGGCGCCACCTCTCCCTCTTTTCCTTTCCCTCTCTTCCTTCTTGGTGCACTCCTACTAGGAATAGGATTGCAATCCTATTCCTAGTAGGATTGCCCTAGCCGCACCATAGGAGGCCGGCCGGCCCTCCCCTCTTGCTCCTTTATATACGGGGGCAGGGGGGCACCCAAAGACATACAAGTTGAATTGTTCCAGCCGTGTGCGGTGCCCCCTCCACAGAAACACACCTCGGTCATACCGTTGCAGTGCTTAAGCGAAGCCCTGCACCGGTAAATACATCATATCCGTCACCACGCCGTCGTGCTGACGAAACTCTCCCGTGAAGCTCAACTGGATCAAGAGCTCGTGGGACGTCATCAAGCTGAACGTGTGCTGAACGCGGAGGTGCCGTACGTTCGGTGCTTGATCGGTTGAATCGCGAAGAAGTTCGACTACATCAACCGCGTCACTTGACGCTTCCGCTTCCGGTCTACGAGGGTACGTAGACACACTCTTCCCTCTAGTTGCTATGCATCTGGTAGATAGATCTTGTGTGATCGTAGGAAAATTTTAAAATACTACGTTCCCCGACAGTGGCATCATGAGCCAGGTCTATGCGTAGATGATATGCATGAGTAGAACACAATGAGTTGTGGGCGATACTAGTCATACTGCTTACCAGCATGTCATACTTTGCTTCGGCGGTATTGTGAGATGAAGCGGCCCGGACCGACATTATGCGTACGCTTACGCGAGACTGGTTTCACCGTTAAGAGCACTCGTTGCTTAAAGGTGACTGGCGGGTGTCTGTCTCTCTCACTTTAGCTGAATCAAGTGTGGCTACGCCCGGTCCTTGTGAAGGTTAAAACAGCACATACTTGACGAAACATCGTTGTGGTTTTGTATGCGTAGGTAAGAACGGTTCTTGCTAAGCCCGTAGCAGCCACGTAAAACTTGCAACAACAAAGTAGAGGACGTCTAACTTGTTTTTGCAGGGCATGTTGTGATGTGATATGGTCAAGACATGATGAGTTATACGGTTTTGTATGAGAAGATCATGTTTTGTAATGTTATCGGCAACTGGCAGGAGCCATATGGTTGTCGCTTTATTGTATGAAATGCAATCGCCATGTAATTGCTTTACTATATCACTAAGCGGTAGCGATAGTCGTAGAAGCAATAGTTGGCGAGACGACAACGATGCTACGATGGAGATCAAGGTGTCGCGCCGGTGACGAAGGTGATCATGACGGTGCTTTGGAGATGGAGATCAAAAGCACAAGATGTTGATGGCCATATCATGTCACATATTTTGATTACATGTGATGTTTATCTTATTATGCTTCTTATTTTGCTTAGAACGACAGTAGCATTATAAGATGATCCCTTACTAAATTTCAAGGTATAAGTGTTCTCCCTGAGTATGCACCGTTGCGAAAGTTCGTCGTGCCGAGACACCACGTGATGATCGGGTGTGATAAGCTCTACGTTCAAATACAACGGGTGTAAGCCAGTTTTGCACACGCAGAATACTCGGGTTAAACTTGACGAGCCTAGCATATGCAGATATGGCCTCGGAACACTGGAGACCGAAAGGTCGAGCGTGAAATATATAGTAGATATGATCAACATAAGATGTTCACCATTGAAACTACTCCATCTCACGTGATGATCGGACATGGTTTAGTTGATTTGGATCACGTGATCATTTAGATGACCGGAGGGATGTCTATCTAAGTGGGAGTTCTTTAATTAATATGATTAAATTGAACTTTAACTTATCATGAACTTAGTCCTGATAGTTTTTGCATATCTATGTTGTAGATCAATAGCTCACGATGTTGCTCCCCGTTTATTTTTTATATGTTCCTAGAGAAAACTAAGTTGAAAGATGTTAGTAGCAATGATGCGGAATTGTTCCGTGATCTGAGGATTATCCTCATTGCTGCACAGAGAAATATGTCCTTGATGCACCGCTAGGTGACAGACCTATTGCAAGAGCAGATGTAGACGTTATGAACGTTTTGACAAAAGCTCGGTATGATGACTACTTGATAGTTTAGTGCACCATGCTTTACGGCTTATAACCGGGACTTCAAAAACGTTTTGAATGCCACGGAGCATATGAGATGTTCCAAGAGTTGAAATTAGTATTTCATACTCATGCCCGTGTCGAGAGGTATAAGACTTCTGACAGTACTTTGCCTACAAGATGGAGGAGAATAGTTCAACCAGTGAGCATGTGCTAAGATTGTCTGGGTACTACAATTACTTGAATCAAGTGGGAGTTAATCTTCTAGATAAGATAGTAATTGACAAAGTTCTCTAGTCACTATCACCAAGTTCGTATAACTTCGTGATGAACTATAATATGCAAGGGATGACGAAGGTAATTCCCGAGCTCTTCGCAATGCTGAAATCGGCGAAGGTAGAAATCAAGAAAGAACATCAAGTGTTGATGGTTAATAAGACCACTTGTTTCAAGTAAAGGGCAAAGGGATAGAAGGGGAACTTCAAGAAGAATGACAAGCAAGTTGTCACTCCCATGAAGAAACCCAAAGGTAAACTCAAGCCTGAAACTAAGTGCTTCTACTGCAAAGGAAATGGTCACCAGAAGTGGAACTACCCTAGATACTTGGCGGATAAGAAGGATGGCAAAGTGAACAAAGGTATATTTGATATACAGATTATTGATGTGTATTTTACTAGTGTTCATAGCAACCCCTCGGTATTTGATACTGGTTCAGTTGCTAAAGAGTAGTAACTCGAAATGGGAGTTGCATAATGAACAGAAACTAGTTAAAGGATGAAGTGACGATGTGTATTGGAAGCAGTTCCAAGATTGATATGATCATCATCGCACACTCCCTATACTTTCGTGATTAGTGTTGAACCTAAATAAGTGTTATTTGGTGTTTGTGTTGAGCATGAATATGATTTGATCATGTTTATTGCAATACGGTTATTCATGTAAGTTAGAGAATAATTGTTGTTCTGTTTACATGAATAAAACCTTCTATGGTCATACACCCAATGAAAATAGTTTGTTGGATCTCGATCGTGTGATACACATATTCATAATATTGAAGCCAAAAGATGCAAGGTTAATAATGATAGTGCAACTTATTTGTGGCACTGCCGTTTAGGTCATATTGGTGTAAAGCGGATGAAGAAACTCCATAGTGATGGACTTTTTGAAATCACTTGATTATGAATCACTTGGTGCTTGCGAACCATGCCTCATGGGCAAGATGACTAAAACTCCTAACTCCGGAACTGTGGAGCAAGCAACAGAGTTGTTGGAAATCATACATACTGATGTATGCAGACCAATGAGTGTTAAAGCTCACGGCAGGAATCGTTATTTTCTGACCTTCACTGATGATTTGAGCAGATATGGGTATATCTACTTAATGAAGCACAAGTCTGAAACATTTGAAAAGTTCAAAGAATTCCAGAGTGAAGTGGAGAATCATCGTAACAAGAAAATAAGAGTTTCTACGATATGATCATAGAGGTAAAATATTTGAGTTAGCGATTTTGGCCTTCAGTAAAAACAATGTGAAATAGTTTCACTACTCACGCCACCTGGAACACCACAATGTAATGGTGTGTCCGAACGTCATAACCGTACTTTATTAGATATGGTGCGATCGATGATATCTCTTACCGATCTACCACTATTGCTTTTGGGGTTATGCATTAGAGACAGCTACATTCACGTTAAATAGGGCACCATCTAAATCCGTGGAGATGACACCGTATGAACTGTGGTTTGACAAGAAACCTAAGCTGTCATTTTTTTAAGTTTGGGACTGCGATGCTTATGTGAAAAAGTTTCAACATGATAAGCTCGAACCCAAATCGGAGAAGTAAATCTTCATAGGATACCCAAAAGAAACTGTTGGGTACACCTTCTATCACAGATCCGAAGGCAAGGTCTTTGTTGCTAAGAGTGGATCCTTTCTAGAGAAGGAGTTTCTCTCGAAAGAAGTGAGTGGGAGGAAAGTAGAACTTGATGAGGTAATTGTACCTTCTCCCGAATTGGAAAATGGAACATCACAGAAACTAGTTCCAGTGATTCCTACACCAATTAGTGAGGAAGCTAATGATGATGATCATGAAACTTCAGATCAAGTTTCTGCTGAACGTCGTAGATCAACCAGAGTACGTTCCGCCCCAGAGTGGTACGGCAACCCAGTTCTGGAAGTCATGTTACTAGACCATGATGAACCTACGAACTATGAGGAAGCGATGATGAGCCCAGATTCCGCAAAATGGCTTGAGGCCATGAAATCTGAGATGGGATCCATGTATGAGAACAAAGTGTGGACTTTGGTTGACTTGCCCGATGATCGGCAAGCCATCGAAAATAAATGGATCTTCAAGAGGAAGACCGACGCTGACGGTAATGTTACTGTTTACAAAGCTCGACTTGTTGTGAAAGGTTTTCGACAAGTTCAAGGAGTTGACTACGATGAGACTTTCTCACCCGTAGCGATGCTTAAGTCTGTCCGAATCATGTTAGCAATTGCCGCATTTTATGAAATCTGGCAAATGAATAACAAAACTGCATTCTTTAATGGATTTATTAAGGAAAAATTGTATATGTTGCAACCCGAAGGTTTTGTCAATCCTAAAGGTGCTAACAAAATATGCAAGTTCCAGCGATCCATCTATGGACTGGTACAAGCATCTCGGAGTTGGAATATACGCTTTGATAAGTTGATCAAAGCATATAGATTTATACAGACTTACGGTGAAGCCTGTATTTACAAGAAGTGAGTGGGAGCACTACAACCTTTCTGATAAGTATATGTGAATGACATATTGTCGATCGGAAATGATGTAGAATTTTCTGGACAACATAAAAGAGTGTTTGAAAGGAGTTTTTCAAAGAAAGACCTTGGTGAAGCTGCTTACATATTGGGCATCAAGATCTATAGAGATAGATCAAGACGCTTGATAAGTACATACCTTGATAAGATTTTGAAGTAGTTCAAAATGGATCAGTCAAAGAAGGAGTTCTTGCCTGACTTGTAAGGTGTGAAGTTGAGTAAGACTCAAAGCCAGACCACGGCAGAAAAATATAGAGAGAATGAAAGTCATTCCCTATGCCTCAGCCATAGGTTCTATAAAGTATGCCATGCTGTGTACCAAACATGTTGTGTACCTTGCCATGAGTTTGTCAAGGGGGTACAATAGTGATCCAGGAGTAGATCACTGTACAACGGTCAAAATTATCCTTAGTAACTGGATGACTAAGGAAATGTTTCTCGATTATGGAGGTGATAAAGAGTTCGTCGTAAAGGGTTACGCTGATGCAAGCTTTGACACTAAATCCAGATGACTCTAAGTATCAATCTGGATGCGTATTGAAAGTGGGAGCAATTAGCTAGAGTAGCTCTATGCAGAGCATTGTAGACATAGAAATTTGCAAAATACATACGGATCTGAATGTGACAGACCCGTTGACTAAACTTCTCTCACAAGCAAAACATGATCACACCTTATTACTCTTGGGTATTAATCACATAGCGATGTGAACTAGATTATTGACTCTAGTAAACCCTTTGGGTGTTGGTCACATGGCGATGTGAACTATGGGTGTTATTCACATAACGATGTGAACTCTCGGTATTAAATCACATGGCGATGTGAGCTAGATTATTGACTCTAGTGCAAGTGGGAGACTGAAGGAAATATGCCCTAGAGGCAATAATAAAGTTGTTATTTATATTTCCTTATATCATGATAAATGTCTTTTATTCATGCTAGAATTGTATTAACCGGAAACTTAGTACATGTGTGAATACATAGACAAAACAGTATGTCCCTAGTATACCTCTACTAGACTAGCTCATTGATCAAAGATGGTTATGTTTCCTAGCCATAGACATGAGTTGTCATTTGATCAACGGGATCACATCATTGGGAGAATGATGTGATGGACAAGACCCATCCGTTAGCATAGCACTATGATCGTTTAGTTTTACTGCTATTGCTTTCTTCATGACTTATACATGTTCCTATGACTATGAGATTATGCAACTCCCGAATACCGTAGGAACACCTTGTGTGCTATCAAACGTCACAACGTAACTGGGTGATCATAAAGATGCTCTACAGGTGTCTCCGAAAGTATTCGTGGTGTTGGCATAGATCAAGATTAGGATTTGTCACTCCGAGTGTCGGAGAGGTATCTCTGGGCCCTCTCGGTAACACACATCACAATAAGCCTTGCAAGCAAAAGACTAATGAGTTAGTCACGAGATGATGTGTTACAGAACGAGTAAAGAGACTTGCCAGTAACGAGATTGAACTAGGTATAGAGATACCGACGATCGAATCTCGGGCAAGTAACATACCGATGACAAAAGGAACAACGTATGTTGTTATGCGGTTTTGACCGATAAAAGATCTTCGTAGAATATGTAGGAGCCAATATGAACATCCAGGTTCCGCTATTGGTTATTGACCGGAGATGAGTCTCGGTCATGTCTACATAGTTCTCGAACCCGTAGGGTCCGCACGCTTAACGTTTGATGACGATCGGTATTATGAGATTATGCAACTCCCGAATACCGTAGGAACACCTTGTGTGCTATCAAACGTCACAACGTAACTGGGTGATCATAAAGATGCTCTACAGGTGTCTCCGAAAGTATTCGTGGTGTTGGCATAGATCAAGATTAGGATTTGTCACTCCGAGTGTCGGAGAGGTATCTCTGGGCCCTCTCGGTAACACACATCACAATAAGCCTTGCAAGCAAAAGACTAATGAGTTAGTCACGAGATGATGTGTTACGGAACGAGTAAAGAGACTGGCCGGTAACGAGATTGAACTAGGTATAGAGATACCGACGATCGAATCTCGGGCAAGTAACATACCGTTTGACAAAAGGAACAACGTATGTTGTTATGCGGTTCTGACCGATAAAAGATCTTCGTAGAATATGTAGGAGCCAATATGAACATCCAGGTTCCGCTATTGGTTATTGACCGGAGATGAGTCTCGGTCATGTCTACATAGTTCTCGAACCCGTAGGGTCCGCACGCTTAACGTTTGATGACGATCGGTATTATGAGTTTATGCAACTCCCGAATACCGTAGGAACACCTTGTGTGCTATCAAACGTCACAACGTAACTGGGTGATCATAAAGATGCTCTACAGGTGTCTCCGAAAGTATTCGTGGTGTTGGCATAGATCAAGATTAGGATTTGTCACTCCGAGTGTCGGAGAGGTATCTCTGGGCCCTCTCGGTAACACACATCACAATAAGCCTTGCAAGCAAAAGACTAATGAGTTAGTCATGAGATGATGTGTTACGGAACGAGTAAAGAGACTTGCCGATAACGAGATTGAACTAGGTATGGAGATACCGACGATCGAATCTCGGGCAAGTAACATACCGATGACAAAAGGAACAACGTATGTTGTTATGCGGTTTTGACCGATAAAAGATCTTCGTAGAATATGTAGGAGCCAATATGAACATCCAGGTTCCGCTATTGGTTATTGACCGGAGATGAGTCTCGGTCATGTCTACATAGTTCTCGAACCCGTAGGGTCCGCACGCTTAACGTTTGATGACGATCGGTATTATGAGTTTATGAGTTTTGATGTACCGAAGGTAGTTCGGAGTCCCGAATGAGATCACGGACATGACGAGGAGTCTCGGAATGTCCGAGACATAAAGATTGATATATTGGACGACTATATTCGGACACCGGAAGTGTTCCGGAAAAGTTTCGGATTTAACTGGATTGCCGAAGGGGGTTACCGGAACCCCCTACGAGGGGGGATGGTCCATAGTGGGCCTTGAGGAAAGGAGAGAGGCAGCCCATAGAGGCTGGCCGGCGCCCCACCTAGGGATCCTTTTTGGACTAGGATTGGGGGGGCGCCACCTCTCCCTCTTTTCCTTTCCCTCTCTTCCTTCTTGGTGGACTCCTACTAGGAATAGGATTGCAATCCTATTCCTAGTAGGATTGCCCTAGCCGCACCATAGGAGGTCGGCCGGCCCTCCCCTCTTGCTCCTTTATATACGGGGGTAGGGGGGCACCCAAAGACACACAAGTTGAATTGTTCCAGCCGTGTGCGGTGCCCCCTCCACAGAAACACACCTCGGTCATACCGTTGCAGTGCTTAAGCGAAGCCCTGCACCGGTAAATACATCATATCCGTCACCACGCCGTCGTGCTGACGAAACTCTCCCATGAAGCTCAACTGGATCAAGAGCTCGTGGGACGTCATCAAGCTGAACGTGTGCTGAACGCGGAGGTGCCGTACGTTCGGTACTTGATCGGTTGAATCGCGAAGAAGTTCGACTACATCAACCGCGTCACTTGACGCTTCCGCTTCCGGTCTACGAGGGTACGTAGACACACTCTTCCCTCTCGTTGCTAGGCATCTGGTAGATAGATCTTGTGTGATCGTAGGAAAATTTTAAAATACTACGTTCCCCGACAGTCTCCAACGCATTCTACAACTGTAAGATGGAGGAAAACAGTTCTGTCGGTGAGCAGATCCTGAAGATTTCTGGGTTGCACAACCGCTTGTCTCAGTTGGGAATGAATCTCCCGGACGAAGCGGTCGTTGACAGAATCCTCCAGTCACTCCCACCTAGCTACAAGAGCTTCGTGTTGAACTTCAATATGCAGGGGATGGAGAAGTCCATTCCCGAGGTGTATTCAATGCTGAAATCAGTGGAGGTGGAGATCAAGAAAGAGCATCAAGTGTTGATGGTCAATAAAACCACTAAGTTCAAGAAGGGCAAGGGTAATAAGAACTTCAAGAAGGACGGCAAGGGAGTTGCCGCGCCCGGTAAGCCAGTTGCCGGGAAGAAGCCAAAGTATGGACCCAAGCCTGAGACAGAGTGCTTTTATTGCAAGGGAACGGGTCACTGGAAGCGGAACTGCCCCAAGTACTTAGCGGGCAAAAAGGCCGGCAACGTCAAAGGTATATGTGATATACATGTTATTGATGTGTACCTTACCAGCGCTCGTAGTGGCTCCTGGGTATTTGATACTGGTGCAGTTGCTCATATTTGTAACTCTAAGCAAGAGTTGCGGAATAAGCGGAGACTGGCAAAGGACGAGGTGACGATGCGCGTCGAGAATGGTTCCAAGGTCGATGTGATCGCCGTCGGCACGCTGGCTCTACATCTACCCTCGGGATTAGTGTTAAACCTTAATAATTGTTATTTAGTACCAGCTTTGAGCATGAACATTGTATCTGGATCTCGTTTGATGCGAGATGGCTACTCATTTAAATCCGAGAATAATGGTTGTTCTATTTATTTGAGAGATATGTTTTATGGTCATGCCCCGTTGGTCAATGGTTTATTTTTGATGAATCTCGATCGTGATGATACACATGTTCATAGTGTGAATGCCAAAAGATGTAAAGTTGACAATGATAGTCCCACATACTTGTGGCATTGCCTCCTTGGTCCTATTGGTGTCAAACGTATGAAGAAGCTTCATGCTGATGGACTTCTGGAGTCTCTTGATTATGAATCATTTGACACGTGCGAACCATGCCTCTTAGGCAAGATGACCAAGACTCCGTTCTCCGGAACAATGGAGCGAGCAACCAACTTATTGGAAATCATACATACCGATGTGTGCGGTCCAATGAGTGTTGAGGCTCGCGGAGGCTATCGTTATGTTCTCACCCTCACAGATGACTTAAGTAGATATGGGTATATCTACTTGATGAAACACAAGTCTGAGACCTTTGAAAAGTTCAAAGAATTTCAGAATGAGGTTGAGAATCAACGTGACAGAAAAATAAAGTTCTTGCGATCGGATCGTGGGGGTGAATATTTAAGTCATGAATTTGGCACGCACCTTAGGAACTGTGGAATTGTTTCACAATTGACACCGCCCGGAACACCTCAGCGTAACGGTGTGTCCGAACGTCGAAATCGTACTCTGTTGGACATGGTGCGATCTATGATGTCCCTCACCGATTTACCGCTATCTTTTTGGGGTTATGCTTTAGAGACTGCCGCATTCACTTTAAATAGGGCTCCGTCGAAATCCGTTGAGACGACACCGTATGAACTTTGGTTTGGCAAGAAACCGAAGCTGTCGATTCTGAAAGTTTGGGGTTGCGATGCTTATGTCAAGAAACTTCAACCTAAGAAGCTCGAACCCAAATTGGAAAAATGCGTCTTCATAGGATACCCAAAGGAAACGATTGGGTACACCTTCTACCACAGATCCGAAGGCAAAGTCTTTGTTGCCAAGAATGGATCCTTTCTGGAGAAAGAGTTTCTCTCGAAAGAAGTGAGTGGGAGGAAGGTAGAACTTGATGAGGTGACAGTCACCCCTCCCGAACCGGAAAGTAGCACAGCGCAGGAAATTGTTCCTGAGGTGCCTGCACCATCAAGGGAGGAAGTTAATGATGATGATCATGAAGATACAGATCAAGTTACTACTGAACTTCGAAGGTCCACAAGGACACGTTCCGCACCAGAGTGGTACGGCAACCCTGTCATGGGAATCATGTTGTTAGACAACGGTGAACCTTCGAACTATGAAGAAGCGATGGCGGGCCCGGATTCCAATAAATGGCTTGGAGCCATGAAATCCAAGATAGAATCCATGTATGAAAACAAAGTATGGACTTTGGTGGACTTGCCTGATGATAGGCACGCCATAGAAAACAAATGGATATTTAAGAAGAAGACAGACGCGGATGGTAATGTGACCATCTATAAGGCTCGGCTTGTCGCTAAGGGTTATCGACAAGTTCAAGGGATTGACTACGACAAGACTTTCTCTCCCGTAGTGATGCTAAAGTCCGTCCGAATCATGTTAGCAATTGCCGCATTCTATGATTATGAGATATGGCAAATGGATGTCAAAACGGCATTCCTTAATGGCTTCCTCAAGGAAGAGCTGTATATGATGCAGCCGGAAGGTTTTGTCGATCCAGAAAATGCTAACAAGGTATGCAAGCTCCAGCGCTCGATCTACGGGCTGGTGCAAGCATCTCGGAGTTGGAATATTCGCTTTAATGATGTGATCAAAGCGTTTGGCTTTATACAGACTTGGGGAGAAGCCTGTATCTACAAGACAGTGAGTGTGAGCTCTGTAGCATTTCTCATATTATATGTGGATGACATATTGCTGATGGGAAATGATATAGAATTCTTGGAAAGTATAAAGGCCTACTTGAATAAGAATTTTTCAATGAAGGACCTTGGAGAAGCTGCTTATATATTAGGCATCAAAATCTATAGAGATAGATCAAGATGCCTCATTGGTCTTTCACAAAGCACATACCTTGACAAGATATTGAAGAAGTTCAATATGGATCAGTCCAAGAAAGGGTTCTTGCCTGTTTTGCAAGGTATGAGATTGAGCAAGGCTCAGTCCCCGACCACGGCAGAAGATATAGAAAAGATGAGTGTCATTCCCTATGCCTCGGCCATAGGTTCCATCATGTATGCCATGCTGTGTACCAGACCTGATGTGAACCTTGCCATAAGTTTGGTAGGGAGGTACCAAAGTGATCCCGGTATGGAACACTGGACAGCGGTCAAGAACATCCTAAAGTACCTGAAGAGGACTAAGGATATGTTTCTCGTCTATGGAGGTGATGAAGAGCTCGTCGTAAAGGGTTACGTCGATGCTAGCTTCGACACATATCTGGATGACTCGAAGTCACAAACCGGATACGTGTATATTTTGAATGGTGGAGCAGTCAGCTGGTGCAGTTGCAAGCAGAGCGTCGTGGCGCATTCTACATGTGAAGCGGAGTACATAGCTACTTGTGAAGCAGCGCAAGAAGGAGTCTGGATGAAGGAGTTCATCACCGACCTAGGAGTCATTCCAAGCGCGTTAAGCCCAATGACTCTCTTCTGTGACAACACTGGTGCTATTGCCATTATCAAGGAGCCCAGGTTTCACAAGAAGACCAAGCACATCAAGCGCCGTTTCAACTCCATCCGGAATTATGTTCAAGATGGAGACATAGATATTTGTAAAGTGCATACGGATCTGAATGTCGCAGACCCGTTGACTAAACCTCTTCCATGGGCAAAACATGATCAACACCAGAACTCTATGGGTGTTCGATTCATCACAATGTAACTAGATTATTGACTCTAGTGCAAGTGGGAGACTGTTGGAAATATGCCCTAGAGGCAATAATAAAAGTATTATTAATATATTTCCTTGTTCAGGATAATTGTCTGTTATTCATGCTTGAATTGTATTGTATGGAAATAGCGATACATGTGTGAATATACAGACCACAATGAGTCCCTGGTAAGCCTCTAGTTACTAGCTCGTTGATCAACAGATGGTCACGGTTTCCTGACCATGGACATAGGATGTCAGTTATAACGGGATCACATCATTAGGAGAATGATGTGATGGACAAGACCCAATCCTGAGCCTAGCACGAGATCGTATAGTTCGTAATGCCTAAGCTTTTCCGGTGTCAAGTATTTATTCCTTAGACCATGAGGTTGTGCAACTCCCGGATGCCGTAGGAATACTTTGGGTGTGCCAAACGTCACAACGTAACTGGGTGGCTATAAAGGTACGCAACGGGTATCTCCGAAAGTGTCTGTTGAGTTGGTACGAACCGAGACTGGGATATTGTCACTCCGTATGACGGAGAGGTACCTCTGGGCCCACTCGGTAAGACATCATCATAATGAGCTCAAAGTGACTAAGGAGTTAGTCACGGGATGATGGATTACGGAACGAGTAAAGAGACTTGCCATGACGAGATTGAACAAGGTATCGGGCATACCGACGATCGAATCTCGGGCAAGTACCATACCGATGGACAAAGGGAATAACATACGGGATTGAGTGAATCCTTGACACAGTGGTTCATCCGATGAGATCATCGAGGAACACGTGGGAACCAACATGGGTATCCAGATCCCGCTGTTGGTTATTGTCCGGAGAGTTGTCTCGGTCATGTCTGCGTGTCTCCCGAACCCGTAGGGTCTACACACTTAAGGTTCGGTGACGCTAGGGTTGTAGAGATACATGCACATGGAAACCCGAATGTTGTTTTGAGTCCCGGATGAGATCCCGGACGTCATGAGGAGTTCCAGAAGGGTCCGGAGGTAAAGAATGATATATAGGAAGTCCAGTTTCGGCCATCGGGTGAACTCCAAGGGTCACCGGGAGTGTCCCGGGACCACCGGAGGGGTCCCGGGGGTCCACCGGGTGGGGCCACCCATCCCGGTGGGTCCCCTAGGCCGCAAGGGGAAGGGGGCCAGCCCCTGGTGGGCTGGCGCACCCATATGGGCCCCCCTCCATGCGCCTAGGGTTGAAACCCTAAGGGGAGGGGGCGCCCCCTATGCCTTGGGGGGCAAGTTTACCCCCCTGGCCGCCGCCCCCTGGAGATGTGATCTCCCAGGGCCGGCGCCCCCTGGCCCCTATATATAGTGGGGGGGGAGAGGGCAGCCGCACCCCAAACCTCTGGCGCCTCTCCCCCTCCCGTCACACTTCCTACTCCTTACGCAGGGCGCCGGCGAAGCCCTGCAGGATTTCCTGTTGCATCCACCACCACGCCGTCGTGCTGCTGGATCTCCGACAACCTCTCCTCCGCCCTTGCTGGATCAAGAAGGAGGAGACGTCGCTGTACCGTACGTGTGTTGAACGCGGAGGTGCCGTCCGTTCGGCGCTGGGATCATCGGTGACGAGGATCATGAAGAGTACGACTACTTCATCCACGTTCCTTCGAACGCTTCCGCTTGCGATCTACAAAGGGTATGTAGATGCACTCCATTATGCTCGTTGCTAGATGACTCCTTAGATGAATCTTGGTGAAGCGTAGGAAATTTTTTGAATTCTGCTACGTTCCCCAACACCTCGGGCATACCTGCAAGCTTAAATAATCCACAAACTTCATCCACATAGATTAGGTGTAAATCAGGATGCAGTGTTCCGTCTCCTGTAAAATGATTATCTAGCAGTTTCTCTATCATACCCGAAGGAATTTCAAAGCAAACATTTTCAGTAGGTGTAGTACGTTGAGGAGCAACTCTTTGCTCTTCTGGTCGGGGTGAAGATACCCCGAACAAGCCCCTCAAAGGATGATGAGCCATAGTAACAAGTGACAATAAATTTCAGCACACTACATAAATTTTTCCTTACCAAATTCCACTTACCAAAGGCGCTACACTCCTCGGCAACAGCGCCAGAAAAGAGTCTTGATGGCCCACAAGTGTAGGGGATCTATCGTAGTCCTTTCGATAAGTAAGAGTGTCGAACCCAACGAGGAGCAGAAGGAAATGATAGGCAGTTTTCAGTAAGGTATTTTATGCAAGCACTGAAATTATAGGTAACAGATAGTTTTGTGATAAGGTAATTGGTAGAAAGTGACAAAAGGTAAAAGTAAATAAGGTGCAGCAAGATGGCCCAATCCTTTTTGTAGAAAAGGACAAGCCTGGACAAACTCTTATATGAAGGAAAGCGCTCCCGAGGACACATGGGAATGATCGTCAAGCTAGTTTTCATCACGATCATCTGATTCACGTTCGGTACTTTGATAATTTGGTATGTGAATGAACCGGTGCTTGGGTGTTGTCCTTACTTGGACAAGCCTCCCACTTATGATTAACCTCTAATGCAAGCATCCGCAACTACAAAAGAAGTATTAAGGTAAACCTAACCATAGCATGAAACAAGTGGATCCAAATCAGCCCCTTACGAAGCAACGCATAAACTAGGGTTTAAGCTTCTGCCACTCTAGCAACCCATCATCTACTTATTACTTCCCAATGCCTTCCTCTAGGCCCAAATAATGGTGAAGTGTCATGTAGTCGACGTTCACATGACACCACTAGAGGAGAGACAACATACATCTCATCAAAATATCGAACGAATACCAAATTCACATGACTACTAATAGCAGGACTTCTCCCATGTCCTCAGGAACAAAAGTAACTACTCATAAGACATAATATTGTTCATGATCAGAGGGGTATTAATATGCATAATGGATCTGAACATATGATCTCCCACCAAATAAACCAACTAGCATCAACTACAAGGAGTAATCAACACTACTAGCAACCCACAGGTACCAATCTGAGGTTTGGGTACAAAGATTGGATACAAGAGATGAACTAGGGTTTGAGAGGAGATGGTGCTGGTGAAGATGTTGATGAAGATAGCCCTCCCCAAGATGGGAGAGTTCTTGGTGATGGCGGCAGTGACGATTTCCCCCTCCCGGAGGGAAGTATCCCCGACAGAACAGCTATGTCGGAGCCCTAGATTGGTTTCCGCCAAGGTTCCACCTCGAGACGGTGGGCTTTGGTCCCGAAATCCTCCTTCTGATTTTTTCCAGGTCAAAACACCTCATATAGGATGGGATGGGCATCGGGGGGCCATCAGGGGGCCCACGAGGTAGGGGGCGTGCCCAGAGAGGGGGGGGGGGGGCGCCCCCACCCTCATGGACGGGTGGTGGCCCCCCTTGTGATCTTCTTTCACCATATATTTTTTATATTTTTTGAAACGGTGTCCTGTGGAGTTTCGGAGCTTTTTGAGTTGTGCAGAATAGGTTTCCAGAGTTTGCTTCTTTTCCAGCCCAGAATTCCAGCTGCCGGCATTCTCCCTCTTCATGTAAACCTTGTAAAATAAGAGAGAAAATGCATAAGTATTGTGACATAACGTGTAATAATAGCCCATAATGCAATAAATATCAACATAAAAGCATGATGCAAAATGGACGTATCACTTGTCCACATAATGAGTTGGAGGTGCTAGGAAGAAGTTCGGTCCTTAATCACCAATGCCGAAAAAACAAACGTTTTGGACCAATGAAGAAATAATTATTCAATCATTTATGTCCTTGTCGTTTTTCCCAGCTAGATATTTTTGACCTTGCACTATACTACAAGAGGACAAAGCTTTGGTAACACCGTCTTGTGTTACTACAGGCCCAAAAGTATGTTACTAGGACATGTAGTAACACAGTTTGAAATGTGTTCCATTAGGCCGTGTTACTAAGTGGTGTCAACTGTCACACATAATAATTGTTACCATATATTAAAAAGTGTGTTACAATTACATTGCAGTAACATGTGTATTATGTGTTACCAAACGCACTGGTAACACAATTTTGTACTTATAGTAACACCGTCAGTAACATATTTGCATAGACGTAGAACATTGGTGGTAACATGTTTCTGTAACTATAGTAACACAACTGGTAACACATTTTTTTGCATCGGAACACAAGTAGTAACATATTATCCAAATATCATGATACTATAATTATAGTTGTCAACTACTCTAGTAACAAATTTTGTAGCTATAGTAACACCATTAGTAACAGTACTATATCAATATGGTAACATAATTAATGTATTTGTTTTTTATTGTTAACCACAAAATTTGATACCCATTTTATGGAATATAAATTTATTTAATAAAATTAATGCAATTGCTTTAATAGTTAACCATTTTATTATTATGCTTGGCAGCATCAAAATGATATAGAAACTGGTGTACAACACATCTAGAAATTCATACAAAGATACTTATTACAAATATACAAGATTCTATGGAGGATATTACACCATAGAGTTGGCATTACAATAAATATATCAGTCATATCATTTTGAGCAGAGAAAACACAACTATGGAGAATATTACACCATAGCATTTGCATCTATTCGACAAAAGAAAAAGATCTTGTGGATGATATTACATTTTTCAATCAATCAATGTAAATACGACTACTAGTAGCTAAAATCTTCAAATTTTATTTGCTTCTTGATCCAAGAATTCAGCTGCAACTCAAAAAATCTGTAAAAGGAAATTGCACCTTAGATATATGTGATTAAATGTACAGAAATATGATTTCAGAATGTGGAAGAGAAGATTTTAACTTACAGAAGTTGAAGGCCAGGAAATTAAGTAGCCTGAAGTGAAAGCTTCACCAATTGTTTTGCAATCAGATACTTCCCTTACCAACTCAATGCCTCATTATGAAGAATAGGTATTCAGCACCTAACTCAGTGTCACCAACCTTCGTTCTTGGATCCGAGCAGTACCATACGCAACATTCCACTTGTTGGGATATGTTGAAGTCTTCGAAACTACATTGCCAGCAGCCTATATTATGATCAATGTTAGCATTCGACGACAATGATAATATAATTTTCTTTCACAATATGACATCTTTTTAATGTCAGCCTAGTAAGGTGCCCCAAAAAACTAAATAAACTGGACCCGGCATCGAAGTCTAATGCCCAAGGTCACCTCACTTGCTCATGCTTGGTTAAATTAATCCTTTACTTGAATACAACAGATTGAGCAAAATTTGTAACGAAATCCATTTTTCAAGCACGCATGATAATGTGGTCTGGGTTGGGAATTCGGGGGCATGAAAACAATGCCCCTTGGTGAATTTTTACCTTGATGTAAGAATTACACCGTCTTTTTTAGCGAGCTGTGTGTGGGTGTTCAGTGCTAGTCCCCTGCTGGTTCGGTCTTGAAGCAGATGCACCCATAAGATCCTTCGTTTCCCTCACCTACCAAGAGACAATAATATTAGATGGAATGATATTCATATCTTGAAGCCACAGAAAGCTACAACTTCAAAATCCAAAATCACAAAAAATATTACCTCTGGCCCAGAATCAATAACAAAGTCTTCTGGCGATGATGAATTTTGTTGAATTTGTAATTGGTTGACATCATGGTCGCCAACCTAGTTCCATGAAGAAAGTATCTTTCAAACTAGATTTAAATTTCCTCCACTCTCTTGCAATTGATTTGAGTATCCATTTTCACATGATTGAGGATATATGAACTATGTCTGAAAGTACAAAATAAAGAATGAATGTAAATAGACATGCAGACCACATTGCATCTAAAGTGGAAAAATTAGATATGAATAGAAGGGCAGCAAATAACATATTTTGGTTTCTTGTTAACTGTGAAGTACTAATACACACTGCAATATTGTTTCCTGACCACTATTCTTTTTGACATCCAATCGCTTATGTTTAGTGGAAAAAATCCTCCGTTTCTAGCTATCGTGCCCAGAAACTGCCCCAAGATTGCACCTTAATCCCCTATAGGCTGGCTATCTTCATTGCATTTTACATCTATTCTTTGTCTCGTTGGCATGTTCCAGACAATTGGCAAGCTTGTTCTCTTGCGCTTGCATACTTCCGTGTGTACTACCAAGATTAATTAAGAGAATTACTAATTAAATGACGTCCGCCGATTATTCTTTCGATACTAACCATATTCAAGTTAATTAACAGAAGCACAAGATGTAATAGGTCGTTACCTTGATTGTGAACTTGCCCCTCTTCATTGACCAATGCCTGTAATTCATGACCTGATGCGAATTGCTCACCATTGTTGTAGTCTCCATCTTAATCATCACGTTGGTCGGTAACCTGAATCACATTCAACCTTTTTGGCCTACGCACTGGTCCTGCAGAACAACCATACATCTTTTATTCCAATAATTACAACAGTAGATACAGATATGTAATAAGCATGGTTCAAGAGGGATACTTTGCAGCCTTCTCATAGTAAGTTGCCCTGCCCCTTCAGTAGAGAGTAGAGACACAACCGTCCTGTAAGAGAACACTCTCATTCTGATGGTTAGATGAAGCAATATCAATTTGCTTGCTAGACGGAGCAATACGATCGTCAGCCTTCTCCTTAGACACATACAGATGGACAGCTTTCACAATCTCAGGGCCGGACAACATTTTCATCACAAGGCCTTGATCATAAATGTGAACTAAGTAGGAGATGCCTAGACGGTTTTTTTCCGCATAGTACAGAAAGTTAATTTCCCAAAAGCCAACTTCCTCCATCATCAAGATTAAGTCATTATACGAGACATCACGCCTCATCATGGATCTTTGTAAAATTTTGGCTTCCTGATTTGCATCTTCATCGTGCAGGTATATGGTCAGCATGTCCATCACCATCGTAGATATATATATAAATGTCAATTGAATCATTACAAATAAAGAAAAATTAACTAATGACATAACAAGGACAATTTATTTGCCAATTGACGTGAATTCGTAGAAGATAAATCAGGGAAGGGAAAAGGAGAATCCACCTAGGACAAGATTGTTGTCTCGGACAGGGAAATCAAGCAATACGAGTTGTGGAAGTCACCTCGGCAATTTGGGTCCCAGAACCAATGAAACCTACCAAAAGAAACATGTGAATGGAGAGGGCAGAGAAGTACACGGTAGCATGTCAATGCAATATGAGCTTACCATAACTCAAAATAGAGAGAGGAGGTACAAGACCATGGTCCAGCCACACACACGCTCATATATAAGGCTGTCGAGATATGGATTCATGACATGTTTAGGTTGAAAACTGTACAAATTATGCAAAGTGCAAACTGAGCAGTATTCAAGCGACGGATAAGATTCTGTTAAGCACTATGTGATAGTAGAGCAGCAGCATGTTGCCTCATGTGCCATCCCAATAAGTCAAGAAGCAGCAGCCAAGGCTTATCCTAAGTCAAACTTCATCATGTTTGAGTTTGTAAAAATAATAATCACTATTTGGAACACTAGATTAGAATCTTTAGAAAAATTTCACACTCTGTGTAGTTTATTTTGCATATCTTGCCATATTTCTCTATAAGTTTGATCAATTAAAACAAGTTTCACCTAGAACGCCCTAACAGAAGTGTAGAACGTGCACCTACATATCAAAGGATCGATCCGATTGATGGATTAGGCACTTGCCCATCACAAAATTATAGTCTGCCACAACCGTACATGGTTTGGGCTTTTCTACATCAGTGAAGGTTTAATTACTTGTCTACCTATGGGCTAATTATGCAATTAGATGCGGCCGTTAGGCATATACAGTACACATACGATTGGAAGAGGTCTGACTCCTGACCGCCCCTCCGTCTCCGCCCCTGCATCCGTATAGCCGTATAGTGGTGTTCGTAGCAGTTAGATCAGGGAAGGGGTGGTTGTTCAGATCCATACCAGCCAAGAGATCGTACTCCTTGAGGATGTAGGTGCCGGAGCTGAAGACCGACGAGGCCGTCGCCGCAATGATCCAAACCGCGCCCAGGCAGGTCGAGGAAGCAGCGCCGACGCAGGGTGAGGTGGGGTGTGGGGGATGCAGGTGGCGGCCGCGTTGGGCGATGAAGGGGCGGCGTGCTGGGCGTTGGACTGCGGCGAGGAAGCTGCCGAATGGGGGGCGGTGGTTGGGCTGAATGTAGATGGTTTTGAGGCCCAATTTATTTAGAGTTTTCTAGTTAATTGGAGGGATGTCTCAAAAAATAAGTTAATTGGAGGGAAAGTTAAGCGATAAAATTAGAGCTTTTGCGCCAGGAAAAATAACTGGAAGGGAAATTGGATCTACTATTTTTTATCCTAGAAGAACTAGACGGATATATATATATATATATATATATATATATATATATATATATATATATATATATATATATATATATATATATATATATATATATGTTTGGCATGGTAATTTTCCAAAAAAGCGTATTTGGCATGAACAATAGAGTATATTTATATTTTATTTAGTATTGACTGGAAGGGAAATTAGATATATTTAAATAGTAATGACTTTATAAAATGGATATACATATCATGTGCTAAATAACCTATAACACGGTTTTCCTCAACTAACTACTCCCTCCGTCCCATGATATAAGAGTATTTTTTAAATAAAAACAATCTTATATTATGAGAAGACGAGAGTAATTGATATATAAAAACCATCGAGCTTCATGCTGCAACGGGCCTTGGAGGATGTTTTGATGAGGAGGTCCCCGATGTTGGGGCGATGGGCGCGATGGTGTTGTGATGAACAGCGGCGATCGCTCCTGATTGGTTGTATCAAGCAAGATCGCTCCATTCCCACACGATTTCCCATGGAAGCTACGACTAGTGTGGAAGAAAATTGTAACCGACAATGCTAGAAGTTGTGATCGTCGCGGGAATATGTTGTGACCAGTGAGACCAGCGACTTTTCATCAATGTTGAGAGCGCAGTCGGTGGTACTACAAACTAGCGATGATGATATGCGCCAACTGCGACCGACCATCAATGGTGTTGTAACGACATATCCGAGAGGCTGGCACATCAATCTAGTCTCTTCCTTCCTTCCACCTCCATGATGACAGACAAAAAGGGAAGGGTATCCCGGCTACAATTACAGTTCAAAAAACTGACCGTACGTTTAGTCGTACCAGAAAAAGGAAACGTGTGTCCTTGATGGTTGGTTAAAGAAAAACATCGTAATTCGACCAACTGATCTCGCTCCTGATCGGTCGCCTCGACCAAGATCGCGTCATTCCCACGCGACTACCCATGGAAAGACACGACCAGTGTGGGAGAAAGCTACAACCGACAATGATAGAAGTTGCGACCAATCTGGGAGCATCTTGTGACCAGCATGACCGGCGACTTTGGATTGGTTGTGAGACCGCATTAAGTGATTCCGTAGGATCGCTCGCGTCGATGTAACTGTATCGTCGGCCCGTTAGTGCTCGCACATTGAAAATATTGTGAAGAAAAGGACGATCCATGGTCTCCAGCGCGATCACAGGGGGAGCTAACCACTCCGCCTACTACAAGTTACTGATTAGGAATAGGATCGCGACCTACAAGAGGCAAGCAGAGCGGGTCTTCTCTGGGTTTTTTGTTTCATTTTCTTTTCTTTCATTTATTTCTTGTCCGTTTTTTCATTCTTTTACCTTTTTCTTCTTCTCCATTTGTTATTTTTTTTCTTTGTTTCTTTTTGTTTTTCATTCTACATTCTTATATACATGATCACATTTTTTTCACTTGTTCAAAAAATTTCAAATACCTGTTCAACATTTTTTATATACATGATCAACATGTTTTGTATACATATTCAGCATTGCTCGAACGCTTATTCAACATTTTAATACTTACTCAATATTTTTACAATATATTTTGAATAACTTTTAAATAGTTGATTAACATTTTTTAATACTTATTCAATATTTTCAAATACTTTTACAATAATTTTAAAACTTATTGAACATTTGAAAATACTTTGTCAACATTTTCAAATATTCAGTCAATAATTTTAATGGAGAGTAAAAACAAAAAATGTTAAACATGTATAAAAAATGTTTATCACTTATTAAAAAAACGTTTTTAACATATACAAAAATATAGAATGAAAACGAAAAAAAATGGGAAAGGAAAAGATAACCGAACAAAAGATGGAAAAGAAAAAATATAATGCAAAAAAGAATGACAAAACCAATGAAAAACCAGATTTGTTTTCCTCTAAATAGGTCACGCCCCTACTTATTACCACCAAATTGGAAGGTAACGCAGTGGCTACAGGTGCTGTCTATTATCTTGAGATCATGAGATCGACTCCTAGGTCTCTTCCCTTTTTCTTTTCTCATTGTTACTCTTTTTGGTGGAAGCTGATGGGCCGGCCCGTTCCCTTTTTCTTCTATCCTTGTTTCTCTTTTCGGTGAAAACTGATGGGCCGGCCCGTCACATAGATGCTTAAACGAGAGTTCCTTCTTAACTCGCGTAATGTGAAAAAATAGTTCTAGTTCGCCCCCCTCCTGATCACAAACACAAACCTATTTGGTACCACAGGTTGGTTCGCTGGTATGGGGCTATTTGGCATGCGGTGGCTCAAGGTCAAATGTCGGATTCCTTGCTTCACATGATTTATTTTTTTGGATTTCGCTAAAAAAATGATTTCTTTCTTTACTATTTTTTTGCTACAAGACTGTCACACCTTAAAAACCTGGACGAGGCCTTGGTTCCCTTTTTTCCGGTCAAACCGTCGGTCTGGCTCGTAAAACTATGTTCAAATTTAAGCTCTTGTTTGATATTGGTCATTCACTCTTGCAAGTAATGACGTCAATTTCATATGATCATTTCAAAGTGTGCATTCCGCATTTATGGTCGCCGAGTCATCCTAAAATTCGGGTAACAGTATGCTTAATATGATATTCACTGCAACCATATCGAAAATAGTTTGGCATTAACCAACCAATATATATTGTTTTCTCATACCATATTACCAAAGAATGAAAACGTTGTTTACCAAAACAAGAACATATTTTAAAAAATCATTATTTGTGACATATATATGCAGTTGGTTTTAGTTTTTCTACTTCTCCCTATAATAGAGCTTGTAACACTATGTATCAACCATGATAATGGTTACTTTGAACTACGTAACACACTTCACTAACGCATATTATATGTTACCAAGTCAAAACCCATGTAACACATTTCACTAACACATATTTATATGTTACCATGGCAAAATCAGTGTAACACATTCCACCAACACATATTTATATGTTACTATTGCAATATCCCTGTAACACGTTTTGAGGCCTTATATAGTATGTGTTACTGCTTGTCGTTGGACACAAAATGGCGTGTTACAGTAATTTTCCTTGTCACACATTTTTCAATGTGTTACATGATTGTGTTACTTAAAGTCTGTTTTGTTGTAGTATATTTGGATATGCATGGTGCTTCCGTCATGTATACTGACTTACTAAGTGTTCAAATATTGATTCAATAAAGAAATATTTATAGATTTCATTTTTTTCTCTTACTTAAGTATATACTCATCGTTGTCTACCGTTATCTACTTAAGCAAGTTACTTATTTTAAATGGTGCCTCCTAGAAAGATTAAGTGATGGAAGCTACTCAGTCATTATTACTGCATTACTAAAAGAACGTGGATGTTGCCAAGAGGGGGTGAATAGGAATTTTTAATAATTACAGTTTAGGCTTAAACATATATGGAATAAAACTAGCGTTTAATTTATCAAGCACAAAACCTAAATAAAACTTGGCTCAACTATATGCACTAGCAACTTATGGTAAACAAGATAAATAACTATGTGATAGCAAGATATATAACTTGAAGCACGAATGCTATCACAAAGTAAGTGCATAAGTAAATGGTTCGGGTAAGAGAAAACCGAGGCACACAGAGACGCGGATGTATCTTGAAGTTTACACCCTTGCAGATGCTAATCTCCGTTAGAGCGGTGTGAAGGCACAGTGCTCCCAAGCACCACAATGGCTAACTATATATATTCTCCTCGCACCCTCACACAATGGAAGGTGCCATGACTCCACTAAGGGACCCTTGAGGGCGGTCATCGAACCCATACAAATTGGTTAGGGCAATCTCCACAACTTAATTGGAGGCTCCCGAAGCTTGCCCGAAACTTTACACCACAATGATTGAGCTTCGCGACAACACCAACCTCTAGGCGCCAAGCACCCAAGAGGAACAAGATCTAGATTAACAAGCACCCAAGAGTAATAAGATTCTCAACTTTCACTCCTACGAATCCTCATGGAGAACTCTAACATATGCACCAAATGCAATGGAAAGAACACACGAAGTTCTCAAGTCCTTCTCTCCCAAATGCCACCACAAAAAGTAATGTTATGGAGGAATACGAGATGAAAAACAAAGGAGGAGAACACAAAGAACTTCCAAGATCTAGATCCACAAGGTTCTCCTCACTTATAGGATATATGGGTTGGTGGAAATGTGGATCTAGGTATCCTCTATCTTTTCCCTCAAAAAGATGCAAGATTAATGGGAGGAATAGAGAGAAGGCAAAGCTTTTGGAGGTCAACAATGAAGGAGAAATCGTGCTCCACAAACATGAGGAGCATTGGGGGAAGAAGACCCCCTTAAATAGGACCCCACAAACCCAGTTGTTACAGTGCAGAAAACACCGGAGCGGTACAACCTCTTGGATGAGCGGTAGAACAGCTCGAGGCAGCAAACTAGCAGCTCCGACTCGGTACAGGGGTGGCCAAGGCGAACAAAGTGGTAGAAACCGCTCAGTTGCCCGGTTGTACTGGTTATTATGAAAATAACTGTAACAACTGCTGGGCCACCGCCAGAGCACCATTACCAAACCCGAGGGAATCACTCCTCAGGCGGTAGTTAGACCAGTAGTACCGCTCGAGAAGGTAGCAGTACAACCGCCTAGTCGTGCATAGCTGTGCCCACTCCAAGGAGTGGTACAACCGCTAGCACGAGTGGTATAACTAGACCAGGTAAAGACTACAAAAAACAGGTAAAATTAGAGCTATCATAACTTCTGCAAATGAAATTTGATTTCGACAAACTCAAGCTTGAAATAAAGCTAACGACAGTGTGCAATCTCTATGAGTGAAGAACCGTAAAAAACAACATCAAAAATCTAATCGAAGATGCATAGGAAATACATTTTCGATGAAATTGAGTTTGTCATGAAGATAACCACAAGTTCTAAGACTCACAAATAGAAAATTCAAACAAGAATCAAGAAAGATGATGCCAAAGATGCAAAGGTTTGAGTTCTCTGCGAATGATGCAATCAAGTTACTCACTCGAGAGCCCCCCTTAATAGTATGACTATTGATCCTATAACCTGGTCTACGAATTGACACTATGATAACGGTAAGATAGAAAACCTATCAAGGTAATACCTTTGCCTTGCACAATCGGAGATACTCTCTTAGGCACATCCTCACTTGTCCATTATCACCAGAATGGATGGCAAGATTCAAGCATGTGATATCTTCGTGATGCTCCTCTTGAACTTGCACAACTCAACCTTGAACCTTTTCTTCTCGCTATCCATGGATGCTGTCTTGAAGGCAAACATGAATGTTCAGATAATCTTCTTCTTCAAGACATGCTTTCAATAGGCTCAACTCTCACATGACCATTCTTTGGATCACTCCTTGAATAGCACATTGGTCATCAATAATCTTCTACATAAATCTTGAAGCGAACATATGATGTTCAAGAATTGTCTAAGGACAAACCCTTCAAGTATCTCAAAGCAACCATTGGTCCATAGGGACTGTCGTAAATTAGCAAAACCAAACATGGGGGCATCATGTTGTTTCAATTACTTTGGTCTGATGTTGGCTGGAATCTCATCTCGTTGGCCCCGCTCTGCACCATGGTATTTAAGCTTTTCTTTTAAATGATGAAGAAAATCGGGGATAGGTCAAAACCCATACAAATTCACATGCAAATAATATTAACTTGTATGCCCTAAAATATTCATGAGCTACCACCTCCTCTTCCCCTGTCGAGCATGCTTCCCAATAAGCACTATCCACACATCCCATATCTCTCTCAGCATCCTTCCACCTAGTGGCCATGTGGTGTCGTCCGCTCTTGCGCCCTTCCTCTACTATATTGCTTGGGTCGTGCTTCAGCATGGGAGGCGACCGGTGAAGATCCGACGTCGGTGCAGATGGACCATAAGCATGATGCTATGGTGACACTTCAAATTTGTGTAGATAAAAGGACCCCATACCATACATACTACTACTATGCACGATCGACATATTTTTTACCTAGGATTAGGTATGTAGATCTTTACCAATATACAATTATATTCTCCATTTTTATATCTCCAACAAAAATCTAGTGACAAATTACAAAGCCTTTAGTGCAAGAATTTGTCCCATGGCACATGTAAGATGGATAAATAGTGTTACCATATGTTTCCTGTTCTTATTTTCTAAGGACCAATTGTTATATGCAGGCAAATGGTTATTTGTAATGGTTGTAACTTATATTACAACAATTTTTATTTTTGAACAATCTTTATACTTGTGTAGCTTTTGGGGACAACGAAACGTATTACCATTGTAAAATGAACAGAAATAATTGGTTCATGCATTATGAAGGCAAAAATGTTGGTGAAGCAACTATAATTTCTTATTTGCGACAAGCACAACCTAGATCTAGCAAGCCTAAGAAGTCCAAGGAGAATGAAGGAAAATCTGTTTGCAATCCAACCCGAGGTACAACATAACTTGTTTTCTACGACCTGGTAAAGTGCAATCCTCACCTCTTCAGGTGAGAGTATGCGCATTTTTTTGGAGTGGGAAGATCCATGGGCCCATTTTCTTAATTTAGGGGTTTGTCTTAAGCTCACAACTATTTTATTTCTCTAATATTAGTACTTTAAGAGATTCTCAGTGAGTTTAATAGCAACAATTTACTCACTGAGAAGACAACATTCTTCCTTTAAGAATCTAGTTTCGGTATAGTAACTCGCCAACTACTCGCCTCGACAAAATTAAGCCAATAACCGTCGGTCGCTAGAAGCATGCTAGGGCACTTCTGCGTGCGTGCGCGATCTCGTCCATTGGACGGACAGGTGGGAGTGTGATGTTAAAATGAAAACATATTTTCTTCCCCCGCGAGAAAAGTTGATGTTTCTTGATTTTATCAACAAGATGTGCCATGTTTTTTCAATAAAGCATGAACACACTTTCACAATAGCATTACCATATTTTCATCATTCATTTGAGAGTATACATAGTATTAAGTCCGAGTTGTTTATAACTCTACCAAAGGAAATATTCAGTTATGTCAACAAGAATGTTATATATATACACACCATTTTCTGCCACCGACGACCAGACACCTAGACTGAGCCATAGCTAGATCTTGAGGGACCCAAACATAGCCAAACACTACCGGGGTTCCCCCACTTCATTGGCACTGAAAGGCACATAGAGGCAAGTGAACCTAGTGGCAACACTTACACTAAAATCCTAGCCGCCTTTCTTTGGAGAGAGGTATGAGACGATAGAGTGAGGTGGAAATGTATTTTGTTCCCCTAATTTATAAAAATTAGTTGTATATGACAAAAAATGTTTCATGATCAGAGAGGTTCATTTGTCCAACCAAACTAAATTCTTTGTCCTTATAAAAATATATTCTTGATGAGATAAAAATATTTATATTTAAAACTTTCCATGTTGAATACTAATTATAACTTCACACACACACACCGTCTTAACAAAATTAATGTGGTTGTTGACAACAAACTAGAAGCAATAATAAAAGGTTTGTGGACTACCTCAGTAATGGATAACAAAAATAATGAACACAATAGGCCAGTGGAAAGGATACAATAAAGAAGAAAACATAAAGGGGGTGCCATATGTAGGGCACACAATCAATGATAAAAAAACTAAGAAGAAAGGGAGTCAACAATAAGGAAGTGAAGATGGTAATCTAAAAATAAAAAAATGTACAATATACATTAAAAAAATTGAAAAAAAACTAATACATGCATTCCTTGACGTAAAACCAGTAATTGTTTTGATTGTGTATGTTTTCGAAAAGCAAGACCAAAAGTGAACCAACACCCTTGATTGTTGCAAAAACACCATCCGGTTACAAAGCAGCCCGGACTAATTCTGCAAATTGCTACATTTGACTAGAAATTTTATTTCCCCTTTTTAGCTTAATATAAGGAAATTAGAAGTTTTATTATGACAGGAATGTATGTTTAAGATATAATCCATTGAGCAAAATAGTTGAAACTAGATAAAAACAATTTATATCTACCATAACGGTGGACGGGGGAGGGAGAGTCGGCAACCACAATGCTTCCACCTCGATCCACGGCGGTGTTGGTGCTCTCGTCGACAAGTCCTGTATGAAGCTTATATCATCGACATGGTGGGTTGGGTCTCCTCGCCTGGCCTTCGCCTTGTTCTTCATGTTGAAGGTTTGTGCTTCAGATTGTAGTAACTCAAGCGACTTCCCAACTGTAGTTATCATGACTATCTGGCTCCACTTTTGTAGACTTGGTGTTGGTATGCTTCATATTAATTAGGCAAAGTTGTCCATATTATAAACTAAACATACAATGCTATTGCTAGAATTTAACCTCCTGTGATTTTATCAGTTAGCAATCTGGCGAAACAATCAGCTGAAAATTAATACTCCTACATTCTGATTTGTTTCGTTTACTAGGAAAAAAAACAGTTGTGAAGCCGGTGATCATTGATGTAAAACAAGCCTTTTCTTTAATCTGGTTTATTAAATTGTACACAGCATTAAAACTTAGTTTAAAACTAGAAAGCAAAAACAAATTATGGACATCATGGAAACATTGGCATATGAGTGCATGAGCATGCACATAGTCCCATAAGATAGCTGGACAATGCATCATGCACTTAAAAACGTATGTTCGTTTTGCAACCTCTATGTTTGTGTATATCACGTGGAAATCTTGAAATTATTTTGAACATGAGAGAGAGAGAGAGAGAGAGAGAGAGAGAGAGAGAGAGAGAGAGAGAGATACGGAAGATAAGTGTGCCAAATTTATTGACTTCATGGGCCATTAATTTGTATCTCTATATATACATATAAAAATATATGTAGATATGTACACAATTGATTGGCCCATGTATTAAATCGTTTTACCATGATGTGCCAGTAAATGACCTAAGCCAAGAAATCTGCCTAGATGGAATTTCATGCGCTCGACGTGGGAAGAATGGTCACCAAAATTAAGAGAAAAAATATGCTTACCTTCGCTAGTAATGTGTGTATCATATATGTAGCATAGTTATCGTGGGGAGATATTAATCAATTATTTGCACATATGTATGCAATAAAACTCCATTGATGCATGTGTCACTAGCAGCCAAAACCGAATGGAGATCCTGTGTGCTATCCATATTTGAGAGCGGCGGACACCATGGTTTGAGTCTTGCACTCTAAGATGAGAGCACATGTCATGCATGCACACAAGATGCGTGTTCTATCTATCTAGACCGAAAGTGATCAATACTAAATAGGCATGCGTATGTTGTTTCTAGCAATCTTCTTGCGTATATTTGGAGGCCTGCGGCAATTAATTGCATTGGCAAAATGAAAAAGATTTTTTCAAAGAAACACACAATGTCGAGGTCAACTTAAAATAGCGTGGCATGTTCCACAAAGGGTCATCAGAATTATCATAACTATAGTTCAATCTACTTTTGTATGGACCGACAAACTATCAATGTCCCAAATTAATTAGCCAAAGTAGGACTGCGCACAAAAGGGCTATAAATACAATATCTCACTCTCAAGTCTCCATCCCCAAGCTATAATTAGCCCATCTTCATAGTCCATACTCCACATAATTCTATAGCGTTCAACTACCCACTCTCTCATGGATCCAATAGTCAACCAGGGGTGGACCTCATCCGAGGTAGAGGAGGCAAGATCACTCATTGCTAGGCTCAACACCAACAAAATCATGTACGGCGACAACGATGACAAGAACAAGAAGCACAACTACATCGTGAATTCTCTCCATGCATTGTTCCCTTCAAAGACCATGAAACAGGTAATAGATCTTTATGTTGATCTCTCCATGGAAATGCATATGATCCAGCGAAGGGAGGGGACCCATGTTATTGGTGGTAGCCCACAAAACATTTTCACCTTCTGTGACCCTATCAACGGTAACTATGAGCTACCGAAGGAGGAGAATGGTGCTAGCAGCACACACGGTGTCTACACCATGGATAACCATGTGAATGAAAACTTTGGGGCACGAGAGGAGGAGAGAACAATCATGGACAATGGATTATCCTTTGGTTGTGCAATGGAGGATACGAGGATCATGGTGACGGGTGAGGCACCGCCGATGGTAGACAACAACAAGATGGAGGTGTTGGAGAACAATATTTCCATAGATCAACCAGTTGTTGCCCCACATCAATGGGGATTTTGGACCGACGAGGAACACAGGTTCGTCCACGGTTGTATACTCTTCTTTGCCATGTAGTTTTATTTGTTGTTTGTTTTCAGTGAACATATACTAATTAAGAATGTTGTGCAAATTTATTATGTGAGACCAGCAGCTTATGTTGTGATGATATTGTACTTTACTAAATGTACACATGGACACTGTCATTTTCTATTTACAGCACGGGCGGCCTTGTTAATGAAAACTTTGAGGTACAAGAGGATGAGGATATGACCATGGATGATAATGGATTTTCATTACGTTGTGCACTGGAGGATACAAGAATCAGGAAGACGGAGGAGGCTCCGATGATGGTAGACAAGAACAAGATGGTGGTCTTGGAGAACAATACTTCCAATGATCGACCAGTTGTTGCCCCACATCAACGAAAGTTTTGGACCAAAGAGGAACACAAGTTAGTCGATACCTATATTCTTCGTTGTCATGTAGTTTTAGTTGTTCTTTATTTAAAATCAACATATGATAGTTAAGCATGTCTGCAAATTAGTTTTGGACCAAAGATGAACTTTATTTCTTATTTTTCTTTCTAGCTTAATTTTTTTATGTGATTGGACCTTGATTTAATAAGTAGAAAGGCTGTGAAATAGGCCATTAAATTTCAATATGGTACGTCCTGTCCTGATCAAACAGATCAATAACATGTAATGATTGCCGTTTCACTAAGAAAAATAGAGGTATGATAATTTTCAATTTGTAACATGTTTTGGTTATCAACATGTTACAAAATGTCCGTTCACTTGTGGATTTTTGATATACATCCATTCTATCCAGTACCCGTAAACCAACAAAAATAAGTATGTCTTGTTGTAGTGGTTCGAACCTATCAAATAGGTAATTTGCTTCAATCTATATCTGCTTCAATACAACAGCCGCACGATTCATCTTTCAGTCAACAATTTAACCTAACAATTCTTTTGAACATTATGTCCACAGGTCATTTCTTTATGGGCTGGAAGTCTATGGTCGTGGCGACTGGAAAAACATATCCAAGCACTTCGTCACCACTAAGACCCCTATCCAAGTTTCAAGCCATGCACAAAAGTTTTTCAAGAGAATACAGAAAAAGGCATCGTCAGGGACAAAGCGTTACAGCATTAATGATGTCAGGCTCCATGACAACGAGCTATTGGCAGCAAATAATAGTTCTGCCCCTCGGCAAACCCTTTCTTTCATCGGCCTCAACAATGACCCAAGCTTTAGGTTGCAGGCTCCGACGAGCTCGTTCGCAGTCATGAACAACCTAGCTCAGTGCCCCCCTTCCATATATAATCAACAAGTGCGTCAGGAGCCAATGTGGAATGAGCAGCAGATTATGGGTTCTGTTACAGCTGTAATGGATGGGGTAGGAAACAATGTGCCTGATGGCCAACAAGGGTCAGCTTATTATTATCTTGGCAATGTATGAACAAGATGTAGTAGATCATAGGCTTGGGCAATGTTTGGAATGCTAGCCAGGCATGTGTCCCATGAATAAACGGACTGTCCTCCTAAAGATGGCAACAAGACATTATGGCCGGCATGTGTGTTTAATAAGTGAATAAATAGTTCTGTTTCTATATATAAAAAATATTTCACCTTCGATAGTCTCATCATCTTAATTATGTCTGTGATGCTAAAAAAAGTGTTTGTCATCTCCCTTATTTTGTAAGACTATATATTGTTGTTGTATTACCATACGAAAGCATACATGTTATCTCAATAGGTGGCCCTGACTGTTGTATCATGATTTGCCTACATTACGAGATTGCAATCACCCCATGAAAAAGCAGAGGAATCTTAGCAAAAAGTTGAATATTAATTGACTAAATCCAATAAGATTCAGTTGCCGAATTACTTGAAAATCAGACCTTCTACTCGATGGTCAGATCCTACTGTACTAACACTAGTTTATCTAAAGCATGCATGTTGGCTCTTCCCATTTTCCGTCCAAGAGCCCCCAGTGCTACGTTGCGGCAATGTAATGCCTGTATATATAAATACTAGCAGGCAGAAGCGCGCGGCACGCCGCACCCGACAGGAAGCCTGGGCGAACCCGTTGTTGGCTAAATTATGGATATTCCGTTGGTGCTCATAAACCATGCCCTTTTAGGCCACACGTCAAGCTGTGCACTGCACAAAAGAGTAGTATTGTGTTGGGCAAAATACATGATGAATTAAGTTATGTGTTGCATTATAAAGAGAGACAACACATACTCCCTCCGTTCCCAAATATTTGTCTTTCTAGACCTTTCAAATGGACTACAATATACGGATGTATGTAGACATATTTTAGAGTGTATATTCACTCATTTTGCTTCGTATATAGTCACTTGTTGAAATCTCTAGAAAGACAAATATTTTGGAACGGAGGGAGTATTACCACAAACCAGAGTGCATATTGGTACAGTTTCCTGGATAGTAGGAGTTTCTTAAAAAATTGAGTAGAAGGGAAAAAAGTAGTTTCATAAGAATTGTAAATGATGGGCATATACATGACATAATAGGTACAGTCATGGTAGCTGCGGGACAGCATATGTATACGTGATCGAGTGCTGGCATTTACATTTTTCTAGTACTGCGGACTAAAGGTCTAACGATTAGATATATGAGCACAAGGTTGCGCTGTAGTTTTACAAAATGAGGCTGCTTGATGGCTCAGATTCTTTGTCTAGTTCATCTGGATAGCGATATTTGCTTCCACTGCGAGGAGAGTTGCTCTAGTCACTTAAAACTTCAGTGGCTCTTATACTATACACGAAAACTCGACTTCAATTGTACCTATCCATAAAATTATTAATCTTAAGGGCTGTAAAGAAATGGAATGTAGTGCTTATCATGTGAAATGCTAGGTGGAATTTCTTAAAATTGTGTCTCGGGGAAAATGTTTCAAGTATTGTGCTGACTAAATTATCTATAGAATGTGACCAAGCTACCAGATTAGTATTTCTTGCTAAAGAATACATCTGAAAACAAAGGATGACAAAGTAAAGCATGACATAGAGAACACACATCAACTTTCGCACGTTCCTATTGAAAGCATGGCACCACAAATCAACTTTTAACGTTCCTATCGAGGCAGATGAGGATACATACCCTATGCCTTATTAGGAGAATTAATCGCAATCCCTGACAATCACGGCAACAGGTCCAAAAATGCCAATCTCTCGAGGGTAGTAACTACATAGTGATTTCACACTGCAATGTATACTGTACATACCATCCAGGCTGCTAACCTAATGGCATAACTATACATACCTGCAAGGCAAACAAATTCATCAGCCCAGATTAGAATAAGATGATCGTCCTGAGAAACACATAATGCAGCATAATATCCAAGTTTTCCAAATGATGGCATGGTTCAGAACGTTCAAATTTTCCAAATGATGACGATGTCCAGATTTGGTTTTCCAAAGTAAGGCATGAGCAATCTTCGTCCTTCACTGTAGACAGGGAGAGGAATTCGGCGATGCGCCTCATTACGTGCAGCTCCCATTTATTTAAATTTTTAAAACTTCAGATATCCTCCTTGTTTTCATATTCTAATCAGATATCCACCGGGTCGGGCGGTGGTGCGGCGTTTACTCGGGGCGCGGCGGCAGCAGCCGGTGGCAGACTCGCAGGTTGTGGGCGGAGGCGTGAAGGGGCTGCAGCGGTGGTGGTGTGCGGTGGGATCCAGCGGCATCGGACGGCCAGATCTGGGCCCAGGCGGCAAGGGCCGAGGGCGGCGATTTGATATATGATGATAGAGTTGATATATTTGATATAAATTAAAATTAAGGATTTCATATTTCACCGGCACTATAGTTTGCTGTTTGTCACTAGGGAGTCAAACAGAGAAACCAATCAGTTATAAAACCCTTACCCTCACCATCATTTTAAATCCCAACACTCTCCATAATATTAAATTTGTGTATCTGAAAATGGAGAATGAAGAGATCAGGGGCACGACTGGCATTTATTGAGGTATTTTCATGTTACGTTCTTCTTGCTCTAGGGACCTAGGTTGGGACATAGGCTTGGAAGATTATATATGAAATGACAGAGATGGCCAAAAGAAGAAATTAGTAGATTGGACCGGAATGGGTCATTTCATAAAGAAATATTGGATAGTGTTTTTCTTTCCTTATTTTGGCTACAGGAGTTGAACCAGTCCCCCTGAAGTTCATTTGCGCCATTGTAGATTGGACCGTTGGCTCATATCTCTCGTATTTCTCCAATTAACATGAGGATTTATGGGGGTATACTAATAGATGGAGACATCGAAAGACATGTTGGAAGTACGGACAATTGAGAAGAATTAGTAGGAGGCTGAGATGGCGAAGTGGGAGATGACGCGAATCCAAGATAATGAGGCGGAGGTGCTATACAAGCGATTCGGTCATCAATCAGCAAGTTCCACAAAAACGGGTGCTTCGGGCCAAGGAAGAAAGATACGCTCAATCATTTGTTACGTCCTTGTCGTTTTCCCCAATTAGGTATTTTTCTGTCTTTGCACGGTTTTTATGCGTGCATGTTGCTTATGTCATGTATAGTGCTTCAGCAAGAGTTCCGATATGAATTAATAGATATAGATTTAATAGATATAGTGTGCCGGAACCAGAAGGGGCCACCTTCTACTTCAACGGCCAAGACAGCAGAAGTAAAACCCTAGTTTAGACCTAGATTAGATCCAATCTTAGACATAATAGAGCCTCTGTTGAAATTATAAAGCCCCTGATCCGGGCATAAAGGGCATACTTCCTTTGAATTAAGACTGATTCAGAGGAGTGCAGGCGAATAGACTTCACATGTGAAAATGAGCTTGGGAAAACTCATTCTAGACATAATAGTGCCGGATCTCGTAGACAAAAAATGCATCTGTACTTTGTGACGCTGTACGCAGAACATGCATGTAAACAACCCAACTTGAATATTGACGCGCATACTCAATCAAGTGAATCTCAATCAACCATAGCACAAACGTCCTCAGACAACTGTGTGGAGATCACTGAATTCAGTAGTAGTGGTCGGCTATGTATTAGCTACTGTATAACTTTATTTGTATGTACTCAATTCCACATAAGAAAATTCCAGTTCTGACATAATTTATCTTATGACATAAAATAAAATAATTTTGGTAAAATTAATATTAAAGGGAAAAGATGCCCACAGGTACTTGGAGGCCGATGACACGGATGCTGTCCATGAGCTCCTGCACCTTATCAGGATCATTAGCGTCCTCCGGATATCTTCCAGCGGGATCTCCATCACCACAGGGCCTTTCTTCTCCGAGTCACTCAGTGGGGAGAGCCCAGCTGCACCTACACCGTTAAATATGAACCATTGTTACTTCAGTGTATGTTCAAAAGCGCAGTCTGAACTTAAACATCAGAAATAGACTCTGAAATTACAAGTTTGTAACTGAAAATTGCACAAGGAAACTATCCTGTCAACACCATGATTGATCTCAATAACGCCCAATTGGACACCATTTACATGCGATTCACCTCCAGATGGATCTCTAATTTTGCCAGCTCAGGATAATTAGCGAAGAAGCTGGAATCTTAAATCTTACCGGATTCAACTGAACCGCTATGGCTTCAGAATGGACCATGAAATCGGTTAGAGCAGTAATACTAAGATTCGACTCCGCGCACCTCATCTTACTATAATTGAACTCAACTCCAAGATCTCAAACAATTCCCCGGAGAATCGCAAGAAGGGGGAGCAGGTAAAGGCAGACCTACCCATTGGAGGACGAGACCGAGACGGCGAAGCCGCACCGCCCGCTCGCGCTCCTCCGGCGGAGAATAGGGGCGCTGGGAACGGCGGCGCGGCGGTGGAGGAGAATCCGGCCGGCTCGAGGTCGAGGTCGACGGCATTCGTGGTCGAGTTCATGCTGCTGCTGCTTCCATTTTCTTGCGGCCTCTCTGCTTAACGTGTCGGACCGTCGCATCGATCTGCACCATAGGAATTCAATGGGCCTTGTAGTTCCAAAACGTGTAAAGTGGGCCGAACTATGTTTCATCGTTTTTCTAATAAATATTGTCTTTACTAAATCACGAACTACTATGAAGAGCAACCAGTCGAAGAATGGTACTTTCAAATATTTGAAAGATAGTGTGTGGAGAAAGTTAGAGGATGGATGGAAAAATTATTATCTTATGCGGGTAAGGAAGTGCTAATCAAGGCTGTAGCCCAAGCAATTCCGGTCTATTCCATGGCTTGTTTCAGATTGCCGAGGGGAGTTTGTGAAAGTATTGCTTCTCTTATTCGCCAGTTCTAATGGGGCAGCAAACGCGGGAGAAGGAAGCCTTGCTGGGTGTCGTGGGATGTGTGTACTAGACCAAAGTACCTTGGCGGGCTTGGCTTTCGAGATATGGAATTATTCAATCTAGCCTTACTAGCAAGGCAAGCTTGGCGGCTGATCCAGGAGCTGATGTCCCTCCGTGCAAGGATTTTGAAGTCGATATATTTCCCAGCCGTTGATTTCCTTGATGCGGGCCTTGGCTCCTACCCGTCACAAGTGTGGAGGGCAATCCTGGATGGCAGGGATATTTTGGCACAAGGAATGATTAGAAGGATCGGAACGGGTGAGAGCACTAGCATCTGGGAGCATAATTGGATCCCCCGTGACGGTTTGATGAGATCGTTGGCGTCCTTGGTTACCCATCCTCCTAACAAGGTCTCGGAGTTAATTGATGCTACTTCTGCATCTTGGCGAGAAGAGCTTATCAGGACAATCTTTACGGCCTATGATGCCGAGGCAATTTTAAGTATCCCGTTGTGCTCAAGGAGAATTGATGATTTCTGGGCGTGGGGTCCTGACAGTCGTGGAAGATTTTCCATCAGTTCAGTGTATAAAATGTTAGTGAGCACGAAAATCCAGAGAGAGAACTGGTTGGAAAATGTTGAGGGCCATTCTGACACAAGGGCGGAAGCTGCGAAGTGGACGTCCTTGTGGAATATCAGAGTCCCATCGAAACTGAAGAATTTTCTTTGGCGTCTATGCCAGGACTCGCTACCTACAGCGGACCTGCTGAACCACCGCAACATGTCGACAGTAACGGTTTGCACAATTTGTTCAGCTGAAGATAACTGGAGACATGCCCTTCTGAACTGCATGATGGCGAGATATGTTTGGTCCCTAGCGCTGGAACAGATGGTGAAACACATACTTGCAAATCAGGAAATGAGACCTAGGGAATGGCTGTTCATGATGAACGATTCCCTCAGTCAAGATCAATGAAAAAAATAGCGTGCTACAGAAAATAGCGTGGCCCATGAAAATATGCTATTAACGTGCTATAGCGCGCTATAACGTGCTATTAACGAGACATTGTACACAAGTTAATTTAGCGTGGCAATTCTCTACATGCTATAGCGTGCTATTAGCGGCGCTATAGCGCGCTATTTTTTTCAGTGGTCAAGATGAGTTCACAAGAATGGTGGTGACATTGTGGGCGATTTGGAAGGCGAGGAGGAAGGCTATACATGAGGAAATTTTCCAGAGCCCATTATCGACCCATTGCTTTATAAACTCCTTTCTGTCGGACATCGAGGTTTTGACCAAACCGGTGAGGGCTCGTGTACAGGGTACATCAGCGCACTCACCTGCATGGGTGGCTCCTTCTCTGGATCACGTGAAGGTCAATTCAGATGCAGCAACCATGAGAAATGGCAGTGATGGCTCTGTTGCTGCGGTATGCAGGGATTCAGGAGGCAATTTCCTAGGGGCGTCTTGCATTACATACCGATACATTGCAGACCCGGAGACGCTGGAAGCAATGGCAGTCAGGGAGGCGATAGCCCTTGCAGAAGACCTACATGTCCAGAAAATACATGTGGCTTCTGATTGCAAGATGGTAGTGGACGGAGTAAAGCAAGGTTCATCAACAACATATGGTGCGATTCCGCATCAGATTAGAGATCGATCCAAGGCTTTTACTTCTTGTAATGTAGTCCACGAGTTTAGGAGCTCGAATACCGAGACTCACAATCTCGCTAAGCACGCTTTAACACTGGGGTTCGGCCGTCATGTCTGGCTTGGGCAAGCTGGTGATCTTATTTTCCTACCTGTAACTGTTCTTTTGGTATGAATAAAGCTTAGTGAGAGTGTCTAAAAAAAAGTTGAGAAGCGCTTCTTTGGGAGCCTCCCCAACGATCACGTGGGGTGGATTGAGAGCGTGTCACTTTGCGCGCTCTCATCGGTCTTTCTTAGCTTTTCAAAAAAATCGATAAGAAAAAATTGCGTGAGAAAATGCGTTGTGCCTCTCAGAAAAAAAAACATATTTTCTCTTTTTTCTTTCTTTCATGAGAGTCACGGTTGCTTCTGCATACCTCTAGGAAATGAAAAAATGATTTCTCTTTTTCTTCTTCAGTGAGAGGCACGATTTTACTTCCGCGAGAGGCACAACAGTGCCTCTCAGAAACAAAAAACTTGTTTTTTCCTTACGTGAGAGGCACGGTTTTGCTTCCGCGAGAAGCTCGGTCGTCTCTCTCGGAAACGAAAAAGCGTATTTTTTTCTTTTCTTCCATGAGAGGCACGGTATTGCTTCCGCGAGAGTCAAGGTAGTGCCTCTCCGAAACGGCTTCCGAAAAGGAAAAAAACATGCTCCTGATTGGGTTTTTTTGTCTGATTTTTTTGGGCAAAAAAGATCGCCGATGGGATCTAGTTTTGAAGATATCAACACGAGGAATCCAATGGTGAAAACAGCTCGAGATTTGGACGCATGATTCGAGAAATAGAACATTTTGAATAAATAGATCTAAAAAAAAGGGAAAACTCCAGGATTGCGACAAGTTACTCACAAGCAGCACGCCACTTGTCACAACCTGATGAGGTGGGAGTGATCTTTGGAAGGAGTACTCCTCAATTAGTGATTTCGACTATAATCATGATCCCATAAATTTCACTTTTATCACCCAGTGGCTGCCGCCAGGAACGAAATGAGTGGCCCATGGGGGGAGAATTTCACTTGTCGTTGCCATCTGCAATGAAAACACAATTTTTCGTTTCCCACATAAAGGAAGTTCCAGGTCAAATGTTCATTGGAAGTTTCGAGAGTGATTTCACTTAGAACTTTGTCCTGAACATGGCTTCAATTTGGCGAGTAAACTTCTAGCAACACTTTTGAATCAATGAAATATCTAGTTATCTAAGTATGTTTCAAAGAGAAATGTCTCGGTAGTGCAGGAACAAAAAAGGTGCTCTGAATTGTTGAAACTCGGTTTGTTCTCTGAGTAGGAATAACCACATGTGGCTCATTAGTACCAAAGGATAATCATTGGAAGTATCGGAGCTTAGAGAAATTCATACAAAGGAATGGCCAGGGAGTGGATTTTCGAGACCTTTACCTTAGGATTGTCCATGGAGGTCACACCAAAGTACTTTGCTTGTGCCACTCTTCATAATATGGTTGTATACTCAATGTGAATCTTGAATTCACTAAAAGCATAGAATATACATGTTACGAACGAGATGTAAACAATAACTGGAAAGTGGTGTTCATGTTCTTCTTGCTCTCAACACATAGGGTTGGGACGCACACATGGGAGAATATATACTAAATGGACGAGATGGCCAAAAGAAGCAATTTGTATATGGAGTCAGACAGATTTATGGAAATGGGTCTTTTCATAAAGAAACATTGGATAATGTTTTTTCTTTCATTCTTTTTGCCCCAATTCGCATGAAGTTTAACTATTTTATTCTAACTTGGATCGATAGCTCAAATAATTCTTATTTCTCCAATTAACATGATATTGTATGTCGAGTCTTTAATAAGTATATTAATAGAAGGAGACATGGAAGGACATATTGGAAATACAGGTACGTAGTTGAGTAGAATGAGTTGAAGGCGCGAATGAAGATGCGGGAGCTACCGCTAGTCCAGACAATGAGGTGGAGGTGTTAGGAAGCAGTTCTTTCGTCAATCACTGATGCCACAAAAATGGGCGCTTTGGACCAAGCAATAAATAAATATTATATCATTCTTTACGTCCTTCTCATTTTACCGAGCTAGGTAATTTTTTTGTCCTTGCACTTTTTTTGGATATGCATGTTGCTTTCATCATGTATAGTGATTAAGCAAGTGTTCATATATGATTTAGTAAAAATATATTTATAGATTTTATTTTTTGTTACTTAACTATATACTTATTGTTGTCCACCGTTATCTACTTATGTAAGTTACTTCTTTTAAATGGCGCCTCCTAGAAAGATTGAGTGATGGAAGCTACTTAGTCATGATTACTACATTACTTTGGTCTGTTGTTGACCATTGATGAGTGGAATATCATCTTGCCAGCCCCGCTCTGCAACATGGTATTTAAGTTTCTCTTTTGAATGATGAAGAAACTCGGGGATATATAGGTCAAAACCCATACAAGTTCACGTACACATAGAAATAATTCATGCGCCCTCAGATATTCTAGGGTTGCCACCTCCTCTTCCCCATTGAGCATCCTTCCCAATAATTATTATCTCCTCATCCCATATCTCTCTCATCATCATCCTTCCATCTAGTGGCCATGTGGGGTTGCCTGCTCTTCCGCCCTTCCTCTATCGTATTGCTTGGGTCATGCTTCAGCATGGGAGGCGACCTGTGAGCATATGGAACAGAGGCATGATGATATGGCGATGCTTCAAATTTTTGTATATCAAAGGAACTCGGACCACACATACTACTACTATGCATGACTGACATGTAAACCCTAAATCATACACCCTAAACCCTAACCCTATTTACGCGCATACGCTTATCCCTATGAACACACACACACACATGCATACCTACCGCTAGGAGCACCTCCGAGTGACTGAGCCGACATATCATCTTCAGATTGAAGAAGTCACCAAAGGCACATTAAAAGTGCAACTATCCCTGGGTGGTTTTGGTAATTCCTAACAACATATAGCTCATTGAACCAGTGCTATTACAAGATAAATATTTTAGGAAAGTTCAATGATTGGCATGGCATGGACTAGGAATGTGGACCCCTCAAAATGCTAAGGACAAAGGATTGGCTCAAGCATAAGACTCTACATTTTCCATTTTAGTGATCCAATATCACATTGAGTCCATAGGAAAGCCAGTACTATTAAAAGGGGATGATGTGTTGCTTAATGGGTTTCTTGCTCAAAATGCTTAGTGATATGCTCCAGAAACCCTCACCCACTTTCTCACATCCACATATGTCCCAAACCAAAAGTCAAGCTCGACCCCACCGAAAAGTTCTATCTGGTGCCACCGAATTCATTTGACATAGCCACTGCCACTAAACCCTAATCATTTCGGTCTCACCGAAAGGGATCTCGGTCTCACCGAGATGGGATTGCAAACTCTCTGTTTCCCTTTGTAACATTTTGGTCTTACCAAGATGAGCGATCGGTCCCACCGAGTTCGCAATGCAAACTCTCTGTTTCCTCTTCGTAACGTTTTGGTCCCACCGAAACGAGCGAATCGGTCCCACCGAGTTTGCCTGACCAACTCGCTAGTGTGCTTATTACCAAAATGGGTCCCACCGAGTTTGTGTAATCGGTTTCACGGGGATTACATTATGCCCTAACCCTAATGAAATCGGTCTCACCGAGTGGATCATATCGGTCCCACCGAAATGCCTAACAGTCACATTATGAACTAAATCGGTCTGACCGAGTTCTCTGAATCGGTCCCACCGAGTTTGGTAAATTGTGTGTAACGGTTGTATTTTGTGTGGAGGCTATATATACCCCTCCACCCACTCTTCATTCGAGGAGAGAGCCATCAGAACATACCTAAACTTCCATCATACATGTTATGAGAAGAGAACCACCTACTCAAGTGTTGAGATCAAGATATTCCATTCCTACCATATGAATCTTGTTCTCTAGTCTTCCCAAGTTGCTTTCCACTCAAATCTTTCTTCCACCATATCCAAATCTGTGAGGAGCTGTTTGAGTGTTGGGGAGACTATCATTTGAAGCATTTGTGCAAGGAGTTCATCATCAACACACCGTCTATTACCTTTTGGAGAGTGGTGTCTCGTAGATTGGTTAGGTGTCACTTGGGAGCCTCCGACGAGATTGTGGAGTTGAACCAAGGAGTTTGTACAGGCAAGGAGATCGCCTACTTCGTGAAGATCTACCCTAGTGAGGCAAGTCCTTCGTGGGCGATGGCCTTGGTGGGATAGACAAGGTTGCTTTTTCGTGGACCCTTCGTGGGTGGAGCCCTCCGTGGACTCCCGCAGCCGTTACCCTTCGTGGGTTGAAGTCTCCATCAACTTCGATGTACGATAGCACCACCTATCGGAACCAAGACAAAAACATCTGTGTCTGCACTTGCGTTTGCTCCCTCCAAACTCCTCCCTTTACCTTCATATGCAATCACTACAAGAAATATGTCAACTTATGACCTTCTGTCAGTGACCCTGGAAGAATTGGTCATAAATCTACGACCATTTGAGGCAAATTGGTCAAAAGCTGTTCGGGGGGCTCCAAACCGTAAACTATAATGACCATTTTGGTTAGAAAGGTCATAATTTCCTTACACGAAATGGTCATAAAGCAGACAACACTGGTCCGCAGCCTTATTTCTAGCTTATCATGACCAATATAGATTGTCATAACCTTGTAAGTTGTGGTGGATTGCTATGACTAGGCGCCAACTCATCAGTTTTTCCTATGTGTCATGTACATGTGTCAATTTTCTCTCTCGGTTGTGAAGCAACCTATATTTCTGTCATTCCCAAAATTCCCAAAAAAATCTCATAAATTCTTTGGGTCATATCTTCGTCGAATATGTAAAAATCCTTCCTTGTCTAGTTCAAAAATAATTCAACAATATTCATTTTCCTATTATGTTCACAACAACACTTTGTGAAGGAAGTGCTATTTTTATATTCTTGATTGCCCAAAAAAATTTGGGAACTCTTTCCTATCCAAATAATTTCCTCATGACAAAATTTAGCTCCATTTGCATAGTAAATGTTCCTCGGCAAATTTCTAAAGTTTTTGTTCAGCTAGAAGCTTTGTGAAGGAAGTACTAGCTATGCATATCCAAATGGCATGAAATTTATATAGTGCCTTCCTATGCCCAAATTATCACCCTCCTCCAAATTTCAGCTCAATCAAATCATCTATGTGAGCCCAGCTTTAATTTTTTATTTCCTGTCCAGATTGGCACATTACAAAGCAAGTGCTATCTATATCACTCCTATTGCCCTGAAACTTTTTGGTCAACCTTCCATATCCAAATCATTGCCACATGCCAATATTCAGCTCCATTTGCCTATTAAATCTTCCTCAACAAATTTCCAAAGTTTCTATCCAGAGAGAAGCTTTGTGAAGGAAGTACAAGATAGGATTATCCAAATAGTATACTTTTTTACATTGTTTTCCTACGCCCAGATTACCATACTCCACAAAATTTCAGCTTAATACATTTATTCATTTGAGCCCAGCTTAAATATTCATATTTCTGCCCGATGTGGTACTTTGCAAAGAAAGTGCCATCTACGCTCCTCCATTGGAGCTGAAAATTTGCCAAGCCAGTCTCCCTAGTAGATGATCATCCTCAGCCAAAATTCAGGACCATTTGCCATGTGCATTTCGCGTACCGCTAATCAAACACTTGGCTGCTAATTCATGTTTGAGCATAGTTCGGTCTCCTCATGAGAGTCTTCTGTTGCCATTTCCTTCCTAGCACTTACCTAGGGAGTGCCCAACCCACTAGACATGTCTAGGCCACCCAGAATGCATGGCAACACCACAGTCATGCGGTGACCACGTGGTGGGCATGCGAGTTTACGCGCTTTGGAGTTGGGGCCCTGGGCCACCGTCCAAACCTCGACGTATCGCCACCAAACCATGTATTTATGATTATATAGGTACTTATGTAACTAGAAATGATTTTTGGAAAAAATAAAGAGCAATCTATAAGGCAGCTGCAGTTCAAATTTGACCCGCTTCCAACTAGATCGGCCGAAATTTGTCTTTTTCACCAGAGGTGGGTCGAAACTTTTGACACTCAACCATTTTGTGAATTGTGCATTAAATATGGCTTAGTATTTTAGAAAAATGATTTGGTACAATTTTGCAACAAATATATGGTATGTCCTTCACAAAAAAACTCATTTTGGGCACCGAAAAAATGGAAAATGAATTTTTCGCCCAAAGAAAATGAAAACTTCCTTAGGCAACATTGTTTGCCATTCCAAGATGCACATTTGTGCACTATATGAGATCATTTGAACAAACTATGCCATGAATGTGGCCATAAGATTGATCATTTAGCTTGAAAGCCATGAATCTTCACACATAATAGCTCATTTCTGAGAACACTTTTTTAAAATAATTGCCATATTACAAGTTTATTATTTTTTCTGGTAACTTGTGCACATATAATGACACAATGCGAAGGTTTTCCAATTTTTTGATTTTTTTTTGAATTTTTTATGCCCGTTTCAAAATGCAGTCAAAACAGCGGTCATGACCGTTCCTAGCCAGTGGTTGAATCTTGGAAAACGTTTGGTGTTTCTCTGATTAAATAGATACCTATGTACCTAGAAATTATTTTTGGGAAAAATAAAGAGCAAACTACAAGGCAGCTACAGTTCAAATTTGACCCGTTTCCAATTTGGTCGGTGGAAATTTGCCTTTCTCACCACAGGTGGATAAAAGCTTTGGACACCCAACCATTTTGTCAATTGTGCATTAAATATGGCCTAGTATTTTATAAAAATGAATTGGTACAAATTTGCAACAAATATATGGTAAGTCCTTCACAAAAAACTCATTTCGGGCACTCCAAAAAATGGAAAATGATTTTTTTGTCCAAAGAAAATAAAAACTTCCTTAGGCAACATTATTTGCCATTCCAAGATGCCCCTTTGTGCACGATATGAGATCATTTTAACAAACTATGCCATGAATGTGGCCATAAGATTGATCATTTGACTTGAAAGCCATGAATCCTCCCACATGATAGCTCATTTCTGAGAACACTTTTTTGAAATAATTACCGTATCACATGTTTGTTATACTTTCTGGTAACTTGGTCACATATAATGACACAATGCGAAGGTTTTCTAATTTTTTGATTTTTTTTGAATTTTGTATGCCCGTTTCAAAATGCGGCCAAAACGACGGGCATGACCATTCTGAGCTACTGGTTGAATCTTGGAAAAACTTCCGGTGTTTCTTTGATTAAATAGATACTTTTGTACCTAGAAATGTTTTTTTGGAAAAAATCATGAGCAAACTATGAGGCAGCTACAGTTCCAACTTGACCCGCTTCTAGTTGGATCGGCGAAAATTTGTCTTTTTCACGAGAGGTCAATCAAAACTTTTAACACCCAAATATTTGGTCAATTGTACATTAAATATGTCCTAATATTTTATAAAATTGATTTGATTCAATTTTTCCATAAATATATTGTAGGTCCTTCACAAAAAAACTCATTTTAAGCACTTGAAAAATGGAAAATAAAGTTTTAGTCAACTACGACCAATTTAGAAGATCATGACATCGTACACGTGTATTGCATTTTGATTGGTCCGTGGTGTTTCACCCGAATCGTGGATGGATCACCGTCGGATGCTCCCGAATCCAACGGTTGTCCTCGCCCGAAGCCCACCTAAGTCAAAACCCTAGCTCTCCTGAGTCCTGTGCACATTTTCCATCCACCCCCCGCCTCCTTTCTTTCTCCCCTCCCCTACACCGCACACCCCTCTGCCGCCCGCGCGCGCCCCTCTCCTCGTCTGAGACCGCCGGAGACCCCCACCCTCTCCTCTACCTCACCACCGCCGGCGCCCCCACCTATTCCTTCTTTCCCAAGCACCCGAAACCCTAGCCCACGACGCAGCCATGGCGACTGAGTTCTGGATCCGTGGGCTGGAGGTGAAGCACCAGATCCGGTCCAGGGCGCCGCCATCATGCAGCAGCACCACCAGCTGGACCAGTGGCTCGCCGGCGGCGTGGGCGTGGTGCTGCGCCCGACCAAGTCTGCCCCCTGCGTCCCCGTGCCCGACCGCTCGCTCCGCCTCAACCTCGCTGTCTCCTAGGACCTACGCCGCCGCCTCTAGGACCACGTCTTCGCGCTCAAGGAGGACCTCCACGCTGCCACCCGTCGCATCGACTCCTCAGGGTCAGTCCCTTTGCCCCCTTCCCCAATTCCCCGACCATTCCGTTGTGGTCCGCCCTGACGGATCGAAACGGCCCCGTGCAGAGGGATTCCGCAATGATCGCAGATGGGATCCGATGCTGCGTGGACGAGGAGGACGTGGCGGCCGCGTGCGACCAGCTCACCGCCCACGTCGCCAGGCTCAAGAAGGAGTGCGGCCTCTACGAGCACGACCTCGAGCGCGCCATGGAGTCCTGCGACTAGCTCGCCAGGTGTGACGCCTGGGTAATCAGACTACAAAATTCCCAACTAATGATGCCATGTCACCTCGGTTACTGTTGATATCTTGCGTTAGCTGAAAACCGATCCGAATTCAAAATTGAGATAAAGGCAAACAACAAAAGTTTTCAAACATTAAAAATAAAATGTTCTAGATGTGTCAAAATAAATCATGAGTAAATATGATGAAGGTACCACATTTTTATAAAATGCTTAAATGCTCTAAAACAAATCAATAATGAGTTAAAACTATTATTTAAATGCTTTTAAATGATAACAAAAATTAAACTAGTTTGTTTAGTCACCAAACTTTTTGTGGGAGTGGCCTATATTGTTATGCTAATTTAGGAGCAAGGGTTAACTTTTTGTAAAATTATTTTGTAACTAAAATAAAGAAAACGGAAATGATTTAAAAGAACAAACAAAAAAGAAACAAAAAGACAAAAGGCCCCCCTTCCCTACTCCCTTAACCCACCACCCAGGGCAAACCCTAGCCCAACCAAATCACTCCCCCACTCCCCACGTTCGCCTCCCTCTCCCGGTCCGATCCGGATCGGGATCGACCCCGACGCACCCCGCCGCCCCGGTCGCCGGATCGCCCCGCCGCCCTCGTCGCCGGCAGCCTGGACGTCGTCCTTGTCACAGGCCGCCTCCCCAACGGACTGCCTCCCCTACGCCGTCGCCGTCTCCGTCCTCCTCCTCAGCCACCGCTGCCCCGTCCCTACGAACCCTGGTGAGGCCCTCGGCCTCCTCTTCCCCTCGCTACACCCGCGGCCTCGCGCGTCCGCGCCCACAGCCTGGCACGAGCTCGCGCCGTCCCTGCTCACTGCTGCTTGCGTCCCTGTTGCCTGCCCGCGTCGCCTCTGCTCGTGCCGTGATACGTCCAAAACGTATCTATAATTTCTGCTTGCTCCATGCTTCTTTTGTGTGATATTGCTATGATATTTATGCACTTCCATACACTTTTGATCATATTTGGACTAACCTATTAACTCAGTGCACCACAGTGCCAGTTCCTGTTTTCTGCTGTTTTTCTATTTCAGGTTTCCCCCATATTAAAAGTGCTCTAAAAATTCCGGGAAAAATACAGGAAAAATCAGCATAACGGGAGCTTCAAGAAAAACCAAAGTGGGGCCAGAGGGGAGCCAGGGGCAGCCCAGGCGGCCAGCCCAAGCGGCCAGCCCAGGCGGCCCCACCCCTGGCCGCCCTAGGGGGCGCATGGGCCCCCCTTTCCGCTTCTGGTGACCCCCTTTGGCATATATACTCCTCGCGTCCCGAAACCCTCGAGGACGGAACCCTTTTTTACGATCTCGCCTCTATTCCGCCACCGCCGCGCTTCCAAGATCGGGAGCACCAGGAGAACTCATCCCGGCACCCTGCCGGAGGGGAGAATCACCACCAGGAGCTTCTCCACCACCATGGACGCTTCCCGGTTGAGTCGTGAGTAGTCCCCCTTGGACCATGGGTCCATGACCAGTAGCTATGTGATGTTCTCCTCCCCTCTTTGTTCTTCATGGATTAGACCTCGTGAGCTGCCCTACATGATCGAGGCACATATGTAATCTTCATGCTGTTGCTTTGCTGAGTTTGCTGGGATCCGATGGATTATGAGATTATATTCAGATTGTGTGTGAGTAATATATTTGATTGACCTCTTTTATATTTATGTTCTTGAGTAATTCTTGCATGTTCTCCGTTGCTGTTTATTGCTTTGGCCGAGTAGTAGGTAGTAACTCCAAGAGGGAACGTTATGCTTGATTGTGGGTTCATGCCCCTCGATGACTAGTTTGAGTGACAGAAACATGAGTCTAGGGGATGTGCTGTTGCTACAAGGGGGAAAACAACGGTGCTTGTACTTGCGGGTGCAAGGATTGTTTACTTTACGTAAAGTTCTTTTAATGCAGTTGTGTGTTGTTTTGAGTCTACACTTTGGGTGGGATTCGCAACTTAATACCAGCGAGATGTTCTGGATAGATATCTCAAGGTGGATGATTAGTAGTAGATGCAGATGGATTTCGGTCTACTTGCCTTGGCGTACCGCCCATGCTTTTGAGCCTCTACCTTTCTTTACAGCATAGTTAGCATTGGTTTGCGCACATAATCCTGTCAATTGCCCAACTGTAATTTGTTTACCTCGCTTAGCTGTTTTATCGTCTTTTGGGAGAGAGACATCACTAGTGAACATCATGGGACCCCGGTCCATATTACCATCACTGATCACACCCTATATTTACTTCCTGTTTCTATTTCCTAGTTGCAGTTATACCTATCACTACTATCTCTTGTGTTCGATCCTTTGTAAACGACAAGGCCGGAGGGATTGACAACCTCTCTGTACTCGTTGGGAGCAAAGTTATTTGTATCTGTGTGCAGGTCCTGTCAACCGCTAAGTATCTGGCGCCGTTAGCCGTTGACACCTTCTTGTCGACCCTCGGAGTCTCACGGGATTCGATCCTTGGTATCTTGCCAAGGGAAACTTGCCGTTACGCTACATCTCAAACCTTCCACTTGGGGTAACCAACAAGGGGCGAGAAGCCATCAAGCAAAGTTTCTGGCGCCGTTGCCGGGGACTCCACTCTTCAAGATAGGGGAGTTGCACGCTATCTTTTATCTTTGCTTTTTAGTCTTGTTAGTTTACCTTTCAGTTTTGCTTTAGTGTCCTTTCTCAAAAATCACAAAAATAGTTATCTTGCTTGCTGCTGCTATGGGTTCCACCGAGAACACCAAGTTGTGTGACTTCACTAGTCATAACAACAATGACTTTATCTGCACGCCTATTGCTACACCTGCCACTTCAGCACCTTCTTATGAAATTAAACCTGCTTTACTGAACCTAGTTATGAAAGATCAATTCTCCAGTGCTGGAGATGATGCCGCTTTGCACTTAAATAATTTTGTTGAGCTCTGTGATATGCAAAAGTACCGAGAAGTAGATGGTGATATTGTTAAGCTTAAGCTTTTTCCTTTCTCCTTGAGAGGAGGAGCTAAAATTTGGTTTCAATCCTTGCCTAGGAATAGCATAGATTCTTGGGACAAGTGCAAGGATGCCTTTATTGGGAAGTACTATCCCCCTTCTAAAATTATCCAACTAAGGAGTAACATAATGAATTTTAAACAATTGGATAATGAACACGTTGCCCAAGCTTGGGAACGCATGAAATCTCTTGTCAAGAACTGCCCTACTCATGGTTTGACTACTTGGATGGTTATCCAAACTTTTTATACAGGCTTGAACTTTACCTCGCGGAACTTGTTGGATTCGGTCGCGGGAGGAACCTTCATGTCAACTACACTTGGTGCTGCCACGAAACTTCTCGATGAGATGATGACCAATTATTCCCAATGGCACACCGAACGCGCTCCAACAGGTAGGAAGGTAAACTCTGTCGAGGAGATTTCCTCCCTAAATGAAAAAGTTGACTTGATCATGTCTCTACTTTCCAAGCAATCTTCTATTGATCCTCATGATGTTCCTTTAAATTCTTTTGATTGCTCAAGATCAAGTAGATGTGAACTTTATCTCTAGAAACAATTTCAATAACAATGCTTATAGGAGTAATTTTGGTAGCAACCCTAGACCGTTCCCCTCTAATTCCTATGGGAACAATAATACTTATCCTAGCACCAAGAACTCCACTTCTGAACTAGAGATTATGCTTAAAGACTTCATCACTACCCAAAAAGCCTTCCATAAGAGTGTAGAAGAAAAACTAAACAAACTAGATAATCTCTTTTCGAAGGTAGACAATTTAGCCCATGAGGTAGAGTTGCTTAAAATTAGAACTTCTCCTCTTGAGGAGAGGAAGACCCCTCCTATGAATGCTATTCAAGTGCAAATTAATGAAAACATTAGGATGATGGCTAAACTTAAAGAGAGATGGGCTAGAGAAAAGGAGGAAGAAGATAGACTTAAGAGCCTTCCTACCCACCACACTGTTGCTACTATCCAAGTGGTTGAGGATATCCAAACTCTTAGCACCCAATGCACTCCTAGTCCCATTGGACCTATTAATGGTGATGCTATGACCTAAACCGTAGAAGAAGAAACTCCTATGACCATAGAAGCTACCAAACAAGTGAGCCTAAAAGACACCACTACCACTTTACTTGATAGTAATGACCTTGATTTTGATAATTGCACCCTTACTGAAGTTATTAGTTTTCTTCACAAAATGTCTAGAGATCCCCACACTAGCACACTTAACCTTGCCTTCACAGAGCATATCACTAATGCTCTCATCAAAGCTAGGGAGGAGAAGCTTAGGGTAGAAGCCTCCATACCTAGAAAGCTAGAAGATGGTTGGGATCCTATGATTAAAATTAAGTTGAATAACTTCTCTTGCTTTGCTTTATGTGATGTTGGAGCTAGTACCTCCGTTATGCCCAAAAGAATATATGATATGTTTAAATTGAAATCTTTTGATCCTTGTTCTTTTGGTGTTCGTCTTGTTGATTCTTCCGTAAAGAAACCTTTGGGGAAGATCGACGATGTTCTTATCGTTGTCAATGACAATTATGTTCCCGTTAATTTTACTATTATGGATATTGAATGTGAACCTTCATGTCCAATTATTTTGGGACGTCCTTTTCTTCGCACCGTTGGTGCTATCATTGACATGAAAGAGGGGAATATAAAATTCCAATTCCCTCTCAAGAAAGGAATGGAACACTTCCCTAGAAATAAGATTAAGTTGCCTTTTGAGTCCGTTATACAGGCTAGCTATTCTTTTACTCTTGATAAAACTTGATCCTCTCTTTTTGCATCATGCCTAGCTTAAAGGCATAAAAGAAAGCGCTTTTGGGAGGCAGCCCACAACGAATTAGGTTTTATTTTGCTTTTGTTGTGTCTTGATGTTTGTTACTACAGTAGCATCATCATTGTATCTTTTCTTTTCAGCTTTGTGCCAAGTTTAGCCTCCGATTGCAAGAAAGTTCAAAAGTTGCGACGTGTAGTCCAGAAAACAGATTCTTCCCTTGGAAAGAAAAATTCGTATAAAATCACCAGATCATCTTTTTTATCTGATTTTTTTTGACAGCGTGCTCTATACAATTGGCTTTCGGGCGTCAGTTCTGAGTTTTTTGATTTGAGTTGCAGAAGTGCCCCGAAAAAATTATTTACTACCTGCTGGTCTGTATTTCATAGATTCTGTCCTGTTTTGCCTTTTCTTCGTTTTGCAAACCTTGAGCTTGCTTTTTCTTTGCAAAAACCTTTTGGCAATCTTGAGAAACAGTAGCTTTTCAAGATTATCTTTATTTCCAGTAGGGAAAAGTTATTTTATTATGGGTACTAACCTCGCTAATCAGATTATGATGAGTTATGTATGAAGGAATTTTTCAAGTGTGCGAGGGAAGATGATAAAAAGATTCAGGAGGGTCAAACGCTCAAGCTTGGGGATGCCCCCGTGCACCCACAAGAAATATTCAAGAAGACTCAAGCGTCTAAGCTTGGGGATGCCCCGGTGCATCCCCTTCTCCATCAACAATTATCAGTTCGTCTTTCGTTCCACTATATTCTTATCACTTCATGTGTTATGTGCTATGCTTGGAGCGTCTTGCTCTTAGTTTCCTTTTTAGTTTTCTTTAGCTTTGCTTGCTGTTCATAACAAGTTAGAACCCAGCTTTCTTTGTGTGGGAGAGAAACACGCTCCAATTCAACCTAGAACACAACATAGGATTTTCATGCTTATCTTTGCTGTGTGTGTTCTTTGTCTTTCCATAGCTGCTGTCATGTTTAGCTCTTAGTTTTCATGCTTTTCTTTTTAAAGAGCTTTTGTTTAGTTGGTTGCTGAACTCTCTTGAGTTTTCATGTTTATATTGTTAAGAGAGTTTGCCTGTTGCACTGAGTTGTGTGTCTTAACTTAAAGTAGGTAATTGAGGTTGCTATTTAATTTTAGTAGTAACTTGCATTAGTTTTGAGGTATTGCCATGAGTAATGTCTGAACTTTTGGTGTCAAGAGCTTTAGCCTATTAGTGATAGATGTCGTATTTTGGGCAATCCGTGTTTATTTTCGAAAACCTACAAAATAGTTGAGAACTTTAGCTACTAAATGGATCACTAATCTTTGAGGGATCGAATATTAGAGTACACTCACGTACCATGAGTCGAGGATGCGCAAGGATAACCAAATCCCCATACACTCCTCCTCGGGGTGCTTGTCTCTTTGTGAACCTCCTAATTAGATTGAGAGTTACCGATAATAAGTGCATGAGTTCTTCGGACTAATGTGAGTATTCGAAAGTTGACACTTCCACCTAGCCATATTTTTCTAGCCTCTTCGGTACTGTGCGTTGCCCTTTCTCACCTCGAGAGTTGGCGCATACTTCGCCGGTGCATCCAAATCCTTGGCACGATACGCTCTGTCATCATAAGCCTCATTATATCCTTCCTCAAAACAGCCACCATACCTACCTATCAAGGCATTTCCATAGCCTTTCCGAGATACATTGCCATGCAACAGCCATCTTCTCATGACTTGATCTTCATGTCATACATGCTTTTTGCTTGATCGATGAGCCGCATGCTAGTTGGGCCTTGCCCTAATCATTGCTACATGACACACTAGTATCATTGCATATCCTGCTACATTGGCAGAGGCATACATTTGCATACATCATGATAGTTTCATTTTCTTTATGTTGAGTACTTTTGTAAAGTGTGAAAGATCTTCTATACTTCCTGTAATACATAGAGTGTTGCCCCTAAAGTGAGGAAAAGATCCCAAAGAGGAAAAAATCAAAAGATCCCAAAGAGGACAAGTGAGAGGTAAATAGAAAGAGCCATTGAGGCCACACAAAAAATAAAAAAATAAAAAAAAATGAGAAAAAGAAATAAAAAGAGAGAAGGGGGCAAACTACTATTTCTTTTGAGAGATCCACACTCGTACTCCATCTTATACCTTGTACTCCATAGAGATTATCATTCATGCATATAGCTATGTGGGGACCTTCACACTATAGAACTTGGCTTGTATATTCCAATGATGAGCCTCCTCAAAAGAGCTCTAGGTCTTCTTGAGCAAGCAAGTTGGATGCACCCCCACTAGTTCCATTGGAGAGCTTACCTTAGCTCATATGTGCATCCGTTGCATGGCAATCCCTACTCCTCACATCATATCTATCATTTGGTTTCTCTCGCCGATGATTGTCCTCATTGATGTGAGCCTTTCACACCTTTTTTGTCTTCCCCCTCTATCATTTTTCTCTCTTTGCCATCCTAAGTGTTGACTTTCTTGCTTACGCTCATCCATTGCATGAGTGCTCAAAATATCGAAAGGGAGTGGATCATTTTGACTTGTACCTGGCTGACGGTCTGGGGATGAGTCAAGATAAGATTCCAAAGAAGAACAAGTGTGAAACTTTAGTAGATTAAGTTCTCAACAATATAAAAACTATGTTTTACTCTCTCATATATCCCTATCCCCTTTCTTGCACGCAAACACCATTTGGAGACATTCGAGTCACGGACAGCGAGAGCTCTTGCACCTTTATGTTCTTATGTTACTTGTTACAATGATAATATAGACTCTTGCTTGTTATGACTTGAATTGAATTACATGCCTTGACTGCTTTACTTAAAAAGTTCTTATATGGTTGGTAGCATGTCACCACAGAAATTATGCTTGTTATCATTTACCTACTCGAGGACGAGCAGGAATTAAGCTTGGGGATGTTGATACGTCCAAAACGTATCTATAATTTCTGCTTGCTCCATGCTTCTTTTGTGTGATATTGCTACGATATTTATGCACTTCCATACACTTTTGATCATATTTGGACTAACCTATTAACTCAGTGCACCACAGTGCCAGTTCCTGTTTTCTGCTGTTTTTCTATTTCAGGTTTCCCCCATATTAAAAGTGCTCTAAAAATTCCGAGAAAAATACAGGAAAAATCAGCGTAACGGGAGCTTCAAGAAAAACCAAAGTGGGGCCAGAGGGGAGCCAGGGGCAGCCCAGGCGGCCCCAACCCTGGCCGCCCTAGGGGGGCGCCTGGGCCCCCCTCTCCGCTTCTGGTGACCCCCTTTGGCATATATACTCCTCGCGTCCCGAAACCCTCGAGGACGGAACCCTTTTTTACGATCTCGCCTCTGTTCCGCCGCCGCCGTGCTTCCAAGATCGGGAGCACCAGGAGAACTCTTCCCGGCACCCTGCCGGAGGGGAGAATCACCACCGGGAGCTTCTCCACCACCATGGACGCTTCCCGGATGAGTCGTGAGTAGTCCCCCTTGGACCATGGGTCCATGACCAGTAGCTATGTGATGTTCTCCTCCCCTCTTTGTTCTTCATGGATTAGACCTCGTGAGCTGCCCTACATGATCGAGGCACATATGTAATCTTTATGCTGTTGCTCTGCTGAGTTTGCTGGGATCCGATGGATTATGAGATTATGTTCAGATTGTGTGTGAGTAATATATTTGATTCACCTCTTTTATATTTATGTTCTTGAGTAATTCTTGGATGTTCTCCGTTGCTGTTTATTGCTTTGGCCGAGTAGTAGGTAGTAACTCCAAGAGGGAACGTTATGCTTGATTGTGGGTTCATGCCCCTCGATGACTAGTTTGAGTGACAGAAACATGAGTCTAGGGGATGTGCTATTGCCATAAGGGGGAAAACAACGGTGCTTGTACTTGCGGGTGCAAGGATTGTTTACTTTACGCAAAGTTCTTTTAATGCAGCTGTCTGTTGTTTTGAGTCTACACTTTGGGTGGGATTCGCAACTTAATACCAGCGAGATGTTCTGGATAGATATCTCAAGGTGGATGATTAGTAGTAGATGCAGATGGATTTTGGTCTACTTGCCTTGGCATACCGCCCGTGCTTTTGAGCCTCTACCTTTCTTTACAGCATAGTTAGCATTGGTTTGCGCACATAATCCTGTCAATTGCCTAGCTGTAATTTGTTTACCTCGCTTAGCTGTTTTATCGTCTTTTGGGAGAGAGACATCACTAGTGAACATCATGGGACCCTGGTCCATATTACCATCACTGATCACACCCTATATTTACTTCCTGTTTCTATTTCCTAGTTGCAGTTATACCTATCACTACTATCTCTTGTGTTTGATCCTTTGTAAACGACAAGGCCGGAGGGATTGACAACCTCTCTGTACTCGTTGGGAGCAAAGTTATTTGTATCTGTGTGCAGGTCCTATCAACCGCTAAGTATCTGGTGCCGTTAGCCGTTGACACCTTCTTGTCGACCCTTGGAGTCTCACGGGATTCGATCCTTGGTATCTTGCCAAGGGAAACTTGCCGTTACGTTACATCTCAAACCTTCCACCTGGGGTAACCAACAAGGGGCGATAAGCCATCACGCCGTCGCGTCCCCGCCCTGGCGCCCCGAGCCACTCTCTGGCCGCGCCCGCCAGCTGCTGACCGCACGCCCCCGCGGCCGCGCTTCCGCGCACACCGGCCCGTTCACACCCGGGCTGTGCAGCCGGTGCGCGCGCAGTCTCGCCTTGCGCCGGCGCGCCGCACGCCGCCTCGTCTGACCCGCAGCTGCCTACGTCCGTCCTCCCTCCACCGCGCGCCCCGCCATTCCAATCGCCGGCCGTGCCTCGCATTACCACCACAGAGCCGCAGTCGCTGTGCCCCTCCTCTCTCCATCGCGGCAGCGGCTCGCCCCCGCCGGCCTCGCTCGCCCCTGGCCGCCGCCTGGAGCTTTGCCGACCGGCGCCCCCGCCGCGGTCCCCACTCCCCTCGCCAGAGCCCGCCTCTGGCTGGCGCTCTGGCCCCTGGCCAGCGCCGTAGCCTCGGCGTCCCGTCGTAGCCTCGCCATTGCCGCGGCGGCCGGCCTCACCGTCCCTGCGGGCGGGCGCCCAGTCGGGCGCCCAACGCCATCGCTCGCCCCGCCCCGTTAGCGCATGCGCCCGCTAGGGGCCGCTGGCTGTAACACCCCAAAATTTTGATCTTGCTTTAGTAATAAAATTTTGACCAGAAGTTTCAACTTTTCTTTTTCTGGGTTTTTCTTTGATTGTCAGATCTTCCCTTCTGATGTTTTTGTGGAGTTTTTGCTCCGTGCAAAAATTCTTGGTGTAGTGTTTGGACTTAATTGCCCTAACCAAGTATGACAATCCCTCTTGCAGTAGGTTCTTTTGCATTATTATTTTCTTCTTCTTAAGCTCTATTAATTGAAGGGGTTTCCTTCTGCTTTAAAGTCCCTTTTGCACTGCAACCCTTTGATGTAATTGTCCAAAAATTCCACCAAAATTCAGGGATGTCAGGTGAAGCCCCTATATCACTTCCATGCAAAAACCCTTGAGTGTTCTTTGGAGAAATTGAGCAAAACACCCTCTTCTGCTCTCTGGTCCAGATTGCCACTTTCTACTATAGCCCTATTCTAACTAGTTCCATTGGCCTTGAGCTTTTTCCAACTTATAGTCCTTGCTACCAAACCCTTAAGTCCAGGAGATTGGAGCAATTGGATCCTTTTTTGTCCATGAAGTTATGCTCTTTTCTTTCTGTCCAGAACTGTAGTTTTGCAAATCTTGCACTAGCAAGTTTCTCAAAATGGCCAAATGACCTTACCACTCTCTTTAACACCCAAAGAGAACCCAACCTGGAGTTTTTGGCCACCCCAAGAAATGCCTAGAGGCTTCTGGCATTTTGTCAAACACCTTGCATGCATGGTCAGTTTTGACATGGTTTCTGGTTTGTGCAATGGACCAGCTTGCTTTGCCTAAATAGTATGTCCACTAAGTTCCTAGCTAACCCTAATCCAAGCCTGCTAATTCCCAGCCTCTCCTATGCCTTCTAGCACGCGCTGGCATTTCATTGAGCACATGGTGTGTGCGCTGGGCGCGCCAAGAGCGTGCGTATTGCACGTGTGTGCGCCCAAGCCACCGCGTCGCGCCCTGGCCCTAGCTCGCCTGCAGAGCCACGCCACGACCTCATCCGCACACCAGAACACTCCAAGACCGCCCTGGAACTCCTCAGCGCCACCGTTAGAGCTCATTTGGCGGCACGCCGGCGGCCACAGTGGACCTCTGCCGTGGTCGGCACCGCCCAAGCCACTAGCGCTCGCCAGCTGCCCCCTTGGAGCAGTACGAGCTCATCCGCCAGCTCGTCCGCAAGTGCTCATCGACGCCACGTCCCTCTGCAGCTACAGAATGGCGGTCGCCGGCTATCTTATCCACAGCCGCCGCGAACCGACCTGGCTACGCTATTTAAGAGCCCCCCGAGCTCGTCTAAGCCGGCAAGCAACCTCAAGACACCTCCATGAAGCTCCCCTAGCCCGCAATCGCAAGGAGAAGGCTGTCTTCTCCGTCTCCGGTCAGCTCGGCCGCTGCCTCGTCCTGGTCCGTTCCGACGCGTCCAACGCCTCCCCTGCCCTTCCGACTCCACCGTTCGACTCCACGTGATCATACGGAACTGCCCAGCCCCTCAACCGCAGCCAGGAACCAGCACAGGCTAAACCCCCAAAATCCACTGAAGCCTTCTTCGCTGCGGAGCTCGCCGCCGGCGAGTCCCTCCAACCCAGGCGACCCAACGACCACCGGGAGGACCGCCCCGGTCTGGTGGATCCATCCCTGCCCTCGGATTCCCTCGAGGAGCCTCCATTCACCGGCGACGATCGCCGGAGTCCCGCCTCCGCTCGGGCAGAGGAAGAGGAGGGAGAGGCGACTGGTCAAACCTGACCAGTGGGCCCCGCCGACCCACTGTCAGTGACACAGCCCCGCCTCCACGCGTTTTAAGTGGAAACACAAACTCGCAAGTACGTCTTCCCCGCATCGAATACACATTCTTTCGAAACGCTTTCTTTTCTGTTTTAATTTTAAAAACAGAGTTTGACTGAAAACTTTGACTGGCTTTATCTTTTAAAATATAAATCCAAATGAATTGATTCTTTTTCTGTTGTTCCTCAAATTTGGTCTAGTTTATTTTCATATTTATTTGAAAAATTTCCAGACAACTTTTTTGTGCTGTTTTGAGTCTATGCATTGATTTCGTATTCTTTCAAATAGGATTTTGAATAGGGAGAAAACTTCCAAAAGTCTTGGAATACACTTTACCTCCCCACTACTTGAAGGCAAGCACTTTTGAACCCTGGTCTTATGCTTGTGAGTGTTGTTGATGCAATTACAACGTCACCTCAAAATGGATGCATTCATTTCTTTTTCATATGTGATGATATGATCATAACTATGAGTGCATGAGGTATACCCCTTGCTGTGGATAATTAATATGCATGACGGTGATCCCCCTCGTATGCCTTCCATGCCTAACAGAAGAAAACCGTGAAAGTCATTATCTTGTGTAGACACGAGCTTGTCACTAGCTCCTCGTTGAGACAGTGGAGTCCGGTATGACTTGGTGAGGCATGACGAGTGGTGATTCCGAATATTATTGTGGAATGTATCAGTTACGCTAATTATGCAAATGATGCTGAAACCTCCTGAGTTGACCATAGATCGAGTCTTGTTCCAGTAACCCCCATGCTTGTTTCGTGCTACCACTTTTCCCTGTCAACGGCAGGGTACGGTTCAGTAAATTGTCGACCCCTGTTCTAGCACACACCGTACAGAGAGGCCATGGTGGAAGATACCGGCTGCATCCAGTAGGCAGGCCACCTGGTCCGGGGTCATGGGTGTTTCGGTTGGAGCCGAAGGGGATAGCTTCCTCGGTTTCGCGCGCGTTATAAATTTTGTGATCCCATGCTAGTCGAGGTTGTAGCCTCCCCACTTAGAGTTTGGCTTAACATTGTCGTGGGTGATTCCAGACACCGGTAAGTTCGGCTGGTGTGTGCGGTCAGGTGTGTCTTCAAATTAAAAGGCCATAGACGGAATTAGTCCAGAGGGACTAAAGGAATCCGTTATTCGTGGGTAAAGAGTACACCCTCTGCAGAGATTAAATCTATTCGAATAGCCGTGTCCCTGGGTTAGGACTACAGTCTCGGAAGGGTCAAGTGTCGGTCTTAGCGTCGGTCTTCGGAGGAGTATCTACTAAGACAGAACGTGGATCATGATCTGTGACCTATGATGACTGTTAATTATTGTTAATACTATTTTGGACTAACCCTTTATATTAGTTGAATTAATGAGTATCCCTGGGATGGTTCTACCTCCTGGATACTCACTGTGTATTTCTCTTATTTATAAGCCCTTTCTGTGGTGTCGCTCAGACGCCCGACTGTGGCATGTTCGTTATTTCTTTTATTTATAAGCCCTTTCTGTGGTGTCGCTCAGACGCCCGACTGCGGCATGCTCGTTATTTATTTTCTTTATAAGCCCTTTCTGTGGTGTCGCTCAGATGCTCGACTGCGGCATGCTCGTTATTTATTTTCCTTATAAGCCCTTTATGTGGTGTCGCTCAGACGCTCGACTATGGCATGTTCATTATTTATTTTATTCTCATTCCCTGATTACCTATGCATTTTCATACAAATGACCTGCTTGCATTATGGACTATCATATCATGATTCTCGTAGCGATTATCAATTATTCTCGAGCATGACTCTATCTCACCCATGTTCATAACGTTTGCGAGTACATTCAAAGTATTCACTGGCTTGTCCCTGGCTATTGTCTTGGCCAGATTTCTTGACTGGAGAGGAGCGTTGGGACGACTACCCGGAACCATGCAACAGTGATAGCAGCCTCGCGAAGATAGGAGTTAACCTGGTCAGCTGTTCCCATGGGAAATGGAGTCCCATAGTCACCGACGAACCACAAACCGCTTCCGCCATCAGCCACTAGAAACCTTGTGTTGTACTCACAGGCCAGAATGGTCTTGTACTACATATCTTGTATTTTGCTTGGAGTTTCTATAACAAGTTGGTGCCTCGTCAGCTAACAGTAATCCTGGGGCTGGTGAGCACATGGGCCAATTTTTGGGAATTTAATACCCCGAAAACCGGTCCTGACACTGGCCCTATGATAGGGGGGCCCCACGGCCCACAGAACGTTAAAAAAAGAATTAAAATAATAATAAATAATAAATATATATAATAAAAATAATAAATAATAAATAATATTAATTAAAATAATTAAAATATTAGTTAAAGAATTAATTAAGTTAATTAATCGTCATTAGTTTAACTAAATCACTAATTAACATAATTAAACTGTTAGTTAATTAGACTGTCAATGACATGCGGGACCCACACGTCAGTTTGACCAGTCAACACCTCTGTTGACTGATGACGTCATGCTGATGCAATAATATAATTTTTAAATTTATTTAATAATTAATAAATTAGAAAATGTTTTAAAACTTTGAAAATTAATATAAAATAATCCGTAACTCGAATGAAAATACTTTGTACATGAAAGTTGCTCAGAATTTCGAGACGAATCCGAATACGCAAACTGTTCGTCAACCACACGTCCCTAGCATAGCGAACGTGCAACTTTCCCCCTCCGTTTTATCCGCCCGAAAACGCGAAACACCGGGAATACTTTCCCGGATGTTTCCCCTCTTCGTCGGTATCACCTACTACCGCGTTAGGTCACATGTAGCACATCGTTTTGCCATGTTATGCTTTGTGGTGAGATGTTTGCTTTATATTTATTGTTTCTTCCCCCTCTTCTCTCCGATAGACATCGGGACATGACTGCTGACGGTGCCACTGTGATCGACTGCGTCGACGACGACCCCTCCTTCTTGCCAGAGCAACCACGCAAGCTACCCCCCCCCCTTGATCAACCTGATATCGTCTATTCCTCTATCTACTTCTTGCATTAGAGTAGTAAGCATGTTACTGCTTTTGATTAATCCTATTCTGCTGCATAGCCTGTCATTGTCGCTACAACTGTTGATACCTTTACCTGCAATCCTAAATGCTTAGTATAGGATGCTAGTATTCCATCAGCGGCCCCACATCCTTGTCCGTCTGCCATGCTATACTATCGGGCCGTGATCACTTAGGGTGGTGATCACGGGTATATACTATATACATACATTACATGACACATGATGTGACTAAAGTCGGGTCGGCTCATTGAGTACCCGCAAGTGATTCCGATGTGGGGGCTGAATGGACAGGTGGCTCCATCCAGGTAGTGGTGGGCCTGAGTTCCCGACGGCCCCCGAGTGGGTCTTTGTGGCAGAGCGACAAGGCAGGTTGAGACACCTAGTCGAGAGGTGGCCTGGCCATGGTCGTTGTCCGCGGTGATTTCATAATAACACGCTTAACGAGTTTGGATATTTGATCTGAGTCTGGCCACTGGCCTATACGCACTAACCAGCTACGTGGGAATAGTTATGGGCTCTCGACGTCATGGTATCAGCCGAAGCCTTCTTGACGTCAGCGACTGAGCGGCGCGCGGCGGGTTGGACTGCATAACGTAACTTCCTTAGTAATGGAGGTTGCTAGGTCTGCTCACCGGCCGCGTACGCAACGTGCAGGTGTGCGTTGGGCGATGGGCCCAGACCCCTGCGCGCTTAGGGTTTAGACCGGCGTGCTGACTGATAGCTTCTCGCCCCTCGTTGGTTACCCCAAGTGGAAGGTTTGAGATGTAGCATAGCAGCAAATTTCCCTTGGCAAAGATACCAAGGATCGAATCCCGTGAGACTCCGAGGGTCGACAAGAAGGTGTCAACGGCGCCAGAAACTTAGCGGTTGACAGGACCTGCACACAGATACAAATAACTTTGCTCCCAACGAGTACAGAGAGGTTATCAATCCCTCCGGCCTTGTTGTATACAAAGGATCAAACACAAGAGATAATAATGATAGGTATGACTGCAACTAGGAAATAAGAACAGGAAGTAAATAGAAGGTGTGATCAGTGGTGGTAATATGGACCGGGGTCCCATAATGTTCACTAGTGATGTCTCTCTCCCAAAAGATGATAAAACAGCAAAGCGAGGTAAACAAATTACAGCTGGGCAATTGACAGGATTATGTGCGCAAACCAATGCTAACTATGCTGCAAGGAAAGGTAGAGGCTCAAAAGCATGGGCGGTACGCCAAGGCAAGTAGACCGAAATCCATCTGCATCTACTACTAATCATCCACCTTGAGATATCTATCTAGAACATCTCACTGGTATTAAGTTGCGAATCCCACCCAAAGTGTAAACTCAAAGCAACAGACAACTGCATTAAAAGAACTTTGCGTAAAGTAAACAATCCTTGCACCCGCAAGTACAAGCACCGTTGTTTTCCCCCTTGTGGCAACAGCACATCCCCTAGACTCATGTTTCTGTCACTCAAGCTAGTCATCAGGGGGCATGAACCCACAATCAAGCATAACGCTCCCTCTTGGAGTTACTACCTACTACTTGGCCAAAGCAATAAACATCAACGGAGAACATGCAAGAATTACTCAAGAACATAAATATAAAAGAGGTGAATCAGATATATTACTCACACACAATCTGAACATAATCTCATAATCCATCGGATCCCAGCAAACTCAGCATAGCAACAGCATAAAGATTACATATGTGCCTCGATCATGTAGGGCAGCTCACGAGGTCTAAACCATGAAGAACAAAGAGGGGAGGAGAACATCACATAGCTACTGATCATGGACCCATGGTCCAAGGTGGACTACTCACGACTCATCCGGGAAGCGTCCATGGTGGTGGAGAAGCTCCCGGTGGTGGTTCTCCCCTCCGGCAGGGTGCCGGGAAGAGTTCTCCTGATGCTCCCAATCTTGGAAGCGCTGCGGCGGCGGAACAGAGGCGCGATCGCGAAAAAGGGTTCCGTCCTCGAGGGTTTCGGGATGCGAGGTATATATATGCGAAGGGGGGTCACCAGATGCGGAGCCGGGGCCCCAGGCACCCCCCTGGCGCGGCCAGGGGTGGGGCCGCGCCGGGTGGCCGCCTGGGCCACCCCTGGCTCCCCTCTAGCCCCGCTTTGGTTCTTCGCGAAGCTTCCTGTACGCTGATTTTTCCTGTATTTTTCCCGGAATTTTTGGAGCACTTTTAATATGGGGGAAACCTGAAATAGAAAAACAGCAGAAAACAGGAACTGACACTGTGGTGCACTGAGTTAATAGGTTAGTCCAAATATGATCAAAAGTGTATGGAAGTGTATAAATATCATAGCAATATCACACAAAAGAAGCATGGAGCAAGCAGAAATTATAGATACGTTTTGGACGTATCAACATCCCCAAGCTTAATTTCTGCTCGTCCTCGAGTAGGTAAATGATAACAAGCATAATTTCTGTGGTGACATGCTATCAACCATATAAGAACTTTTAAGTAAAGCAATCAAGGCATGTAATTCAATTCAAGTCATAACAAGCAAGAGTCTATATTAGCATTGTAACAAGCAACATAAGAACATAAAGGTGCAAGAGCTCTCGCTGTCCGTGACTCGAATGTCTCCAAATGGTGTTTGCGTGCAAGAAAGGGGATAGGGATATACGAGAGAGTAAAACATAGTTTTTGTATTGTTGAGAACTTAATCTACTAAAGATTCACACTTGGTCTTCTTTGGAATCTTATCTTGACTCATCCCCAGACCACCAGTCGGGTACAAGTCAAAATGATCCACTCCCTTTCGATATTTTGAGCACTCATGCAATGGATGAGCGTAAGCAAGAAAGTTAACACTTAGGATGGCAAAGAGAGAAAAATGATGAAGGGGGAAGACAAAAAAGGTGTGAAAGGCTCACATCAATGAGGACAATCATAGGCGAGAGAAAGCCAAATGATAGATATGATGTGAGGAGTAGGGATTGCCATGCAACGGATGCACATATGAGCTAAGGTAAGCTCTCCAATGGAACTAGTGGGGGTGCATCCAACTTGCTTGCTCAAGAAGACCTAGAGCTCTTTTGACCAGGCTCATCATTGGAATATACAAGCCAAGTTCTACAGTGTGAAGGTCCCCACATAGCTATATTCATGAATGATAATCTCTATGGAGTACAAGGTATAGGATGGAGTACGAGTGTGGATCTCTCAAAAGGAATAGTAGTGTGCCCCCTTCTCTCTTTTTATTTCTTTTTTTCTTTTTTTTTCTTTTTTTTATATTATTTTGTGGCCTCAATGGCTCTTTCCATTTAACTCTCATTTGTCCTCTTTGGGATCTTTTGATTTTGTCCTCTTTGGGATCTTTTCCTCACTTTAGGGGCAACACTCTATTTATTACAAGAAGTATAGAAGATCTTTCACACTTTACAAAAGTACTCAACATAAAGAAAATGAAACTATCATGATGTATGCAAATGTATGCCTCTGCCAGTGTAGCAGGATATGCAATGATACTAGCGCGTCAGGTAGCAATGATTAGGGCAAGGCCCAACTAGCATTCGGCTCATCGATCAAGCAAAAAGCATGTATGACATGAAGATCAAGTCATGAGAAGATGGATGTTGCATGGCAATGTATCTCGGAAAGGCTATGGAAATGCCTTGATAGGTAGGTATGGTGGCTGTTTTGAGGAAGGATATAATGAGGCTTATGATGACAGAGCGTATCGTGCCAAGGATTTGGATGCACCGGCGAAGTATGCGCCAACTCTCGAGGTGAGAAAGGGCAATGCACGGTACCGAAGAGGCTAGAAAAATATGGCTAGGTGGAAGTGTCAACTTTCGAATACTCACATTAGTCCGAAGAACTCATGCACTTATTATCGGTAACTCTCAATCTAATTAGGAGGTTCACAAAGAGACAAGTACCCCGAGGAGGAGTGTATGGGGGTTTGGTTATCCTTGTGCATCCTCGACTCATGGTACGTGAGTGTACTCTAATATTCGATCCCTCCAAAGATTAGTGATCTATCTAGTAGCTAAAGTTCTCAACTATTTTGTAGGTTTTCGAAAATAAACACGGATTGCCCAAAATACGACATCTATCACTAATAGGCTAAAGCTCTTGACACCAAAAGTTCAGACATTACTCATGGCAATACCTCAAAACTATTGCAAGTTACTACTAAAATTAAATAGCAACCTCAGTTACCTACTTTAAGTTAAGACACACAACTCAGTGCAACAGGCAAACTCTCTTAACAAGGTAAACATGAAAACTTAAGAGAGTTCAGCAACCAACTAAACAAAAGCTCTTTAAAAATAAAAGCATGAAAACTAAGAGCTAAACATGACAGCAGCTATGGAAAGACAAAGAACACACACAGCAAAGATAAGCATGAAAATCCTATGTTGTGTTCTAGGTTGAAGTGGAGCGTGTTTCTCTCCCACACAAAGAAAGCTGGGTTCTAACTTGTTATGAACAGCAAGCAAAGCTAAAGAAAACTAAAAAGGAAACTAAGAGCAAGACGCTCCAAGCATAGCACATAACACATGAAGTGATAATTATAGTGGAACGAAAGACGAACTGATAATTGTTGATGGAGAAGGGGATGCATGGGGGCATCCCCAAGCTTAGACGCTTGAGTCTTCTTGAATATTTCTTGGGGGTGCATGGGGGCATCCCCAAGCTTGAGCGTTTAACCCTCCTGAATCTTATTTTATCATCTTCCCTCTCACACTTAAAAACTCCCTTCATACATAACTCATCATAATCTGATTAGCGAGGTTAGTACCCACAATAAAATAACTTTTCCCTGCTGGAAACAAAGATAATATTGAAGAGCTACTGTTTCTCAAGATTGCCAAAAGGTTTTTGCAAAGAAAAAGCAAGCTCAAGGTTTGCAAAACGAAGAAAAGGCAAAACAGGACATAATCTGTGAAAAACAGATCAGCAGGTAGTAAATAATTTTTTCGGGGCACTTCTGCAACTCAAATCAAAAAACTCAGAACAGATGCCCGAAAGCAAATTGTATAGGGCACGCTGTCAAAAAAATTCAGATCAAAAAGATGATCTGGTGATTTTATTCGAATTTTTCTGTCCAAGGACAGAATCTGTTTTCTGGACAACACGTCACAACTTTTGAACTTTCTTGCAATCGGAGGCTAAACTTGGCACAAAGCTGAAAAGAAAAGATACAATGATGATGCTACTGTAGTAACAAACATCAAGACACAAAAAAAGCAAAATAAAACCTAATTCGTTGTGGGCTGCCTCCCAAAAGCGCTTTCTTTTATGCCTTTAAGCTAGGCATGATGCAAAAAGAGAGGATCAAGTTTTATCAAGAGTAAGAGAATAGCTAGCCCGTATAACGGACTCAAAAGGCAACTTAATCTTCTTTCTAGGGAAGTGTTCCATCCCTTTCTTGAGAGGGAATTGGAATTTTATATTCCCCTCTTTCATGTCAATGATAGCACCAACGGTGCGAAGAAAAGGACGTCCCAAAATAATTGGACATGAAGGTTCACATTCAATATCCATAATAGTAAAATCAACGGGAACATAATTGTCATTGACAATGATAAGAACATCGTCGATCTTCCCCAAAGGTTTCTTTACGGAAGAATCAACAAGACGAACACCAAAAGAACAAGGATCAAAAGGTTTCAATTTAAACATATCATACATTCTTTTGGGCATAACGGAGGTACTAGCTCCAACATCACATAAAGCATAGCAAGAGAAGTTATTCAACTTAATTTTAATCGTAGGATCCCAACTATCTTCTAGCTTTCTAGGTATGGAGGCTTCTACCCTAAGCTTCTCCTCCCTAGCTTTGATAAGAGCATTAGTGATATGCTCCGTGAAGGTAAGATTAAGTGTGCTAGTGTGGGGATCTCTAGACACCTTGTGAAGAAAACCAATAACTTTAGAAAGGGTGCAATTATCAAAATCAAGGTCACTACTATCAAGTAAAGTGGTAATGGTGTCCTTTAGGCTCACTTGTTTGGTAGCTTCTATGGTTATAGGAGTTTCTTCTTCTACGGTTGAGGTCATAGCATCACCATTAATAGGTCCAATGGGACTAGGAGTGCATTGGGTGCTAAGAGTTTGGATATCCTCAACAACTTGGATAGTAGCAACAGTTTGGTGGGTAGGAAGGCTCTTAATTCTATCTTCTTCCTTCTTTTCTCTATCCCATCTCTCTTTAAGTTTAGCCATCATCCTAATGTTTTCATTAATTTGTACTTGAATAGCATTCATAGGAGTGGTCTTCCTCTCCTCAAGAGGAGAAGTTCTAATTTTAAGCAACTCTACCTCATGGGCTAAATTGTCTACCTTCGAAGAGAGATTATCTAGTTTGTCTAGTTTTTCTTCTACACTCTTATTGAAGGCTTTTTGGGTAGTGATGAAGTCTTTATGCATAATCTCTAGTTCAGAAGTGGAGTTTTTGGTGCTAGGATAAGCATTGTTGTTCCCATAGGAATTAGAGTGGAACGGTCTAGGGTTGCTACCAAAATTACTCCTATAAGCATTGTTATTGAAATTGTTTCTAGAGATAAAGTTCACATCTACTTGATCTTGAGCAATCAAAGAATTTAAAGGAACATCATGAGGATCAATAGAAGATTGCTTGGAAAGTAGAGACATGATCAAGTCAACTTTTTCATTTAGGGAGGAAATCTCCTCGACAGAGTTTACCTTCCTACCTGTTGGAGCGCGTTCGGTGTGCCATTGAGAATAATTGGTCATCATCTCGTCGAGAAGTTTCGTGGCAGCACCAAGTGTAGTTGACATAAAGGTTCCTCCCGCGGCCGAATCTAACAAGTTCCGCGAGGTAAAGTTCAAGCCTGCATAAAAAGTTTGGATAACCATCCAAGTAGTCAAACCATGAGTAGGGCAGTTCTTGACAAGAAATTTCATGCGTTCCCAAGCTTGGGCAACGTGTTCATTATCCAATTGTTTAAAATTCATTATGTTACTCCTTAGTTGGATAATTTTAGCAGGGGGATAGTACTTCCCAATAAAGGCATCCTTGCACTTGTCCCAAGAATCTATACTATTCCTAGGCAAGGATTGAAACCAGATTTTAGCTCCTCCTCTCAGGGAGAAAGGAAAAAGCTTAAGCTTAACAGTATCACCATCTATTTCTTGGTACTTTTGCATATCACAGAGCTCAACAAAATTATTAAAGTGCAAAGCAGCATCATCTCCAGCACCGGAGAATTGATCTTTCATAACTAGGTTCAGCAAAGCAGGTTTAATCTCATAAGAGGGTGCTAAAGTGGCAGGTGTAGTAATAGGCGTGCAGATAAAGTCATTGTTGTTATGACTAGTGAAGTCACACAACTTGGTGTTCTCGGTGGAACCCATAGCAGCAACAAGCAAGCTAACTATTTTTTTGATTTTTGGTAAGGGACACTAAAGCAAAAACTGAAAGGTAAACTAACAAGACTAAAAAGCAAAGATAAAAGATAGCGTGCAACTCCCCTATCTTGAAGAGTGGAGTCCCCGGCAACGGCGCCAGAAACTTTGCTTGATGGCTTCTCGCCCCTCGTTGGTTACCCCAAGTGGAAGGTTTAAGATGTAGCGTAGCAGCAAATTTCCCTTGGCAAAGATACCAAGGATCGAATCCCGTGAGACTCCGAGGGTCGACAAGAAGGTGTCAACGGCGCCAGAAACTTAGCGGTTGACAGGACCTGCACACAGATACAAATAACTTTGCTCCCAACGAGTACAGAGAGGTTGTCAATCCCTCCGGCCTTGTTGTTTACAAAGGATCAAACACAAGAGATAATAATGATAGGTATGACTGCAACTAGGAAATAAGAACATGAAGTAAATAGAAGGTGTGATCAGTGGTGGTAATATGGACCGGGGTCCCATGATGTTCACTAGTGATGTCTCTCTCCCAAAAGACGATAAAACAGCAAAGCGAGGTAAACAAATTACAGCTGGGCAATTGACAGGATTATGTGCGCAAACCAATGCTAACTATGCTGCAAGGAAAGGTAGAGGCTCAAAAGCATGGGTGGTACGCCAAGGCAAGTAGACCGAAATCCATCTGCATCTACTACTAATCATCCACCTTGAGATATCTATCCAGAACATCTCGCTGGTATTAAGTTGCGAATCCCACCCAAAGTGTAAACTCAAAGCAACAGACAACTGCATTAAAAGAACTTTGCGTAAAGTAAACAATCCTTGCACCCGCAAGTACAAGCATCGTTGTTTTCCCCCTTGTGGCAACAGCACATCCCATAGACTCATGTTTCTGTCACTCAAGCTAGTCATCAGGGGGCATGAACCCACAATCAAGCATAACGCTCCCTCTTGGAGTTACTACCTACTACTTGGCCAAAGCAATAAACAACAACGGAGAACAAGCAAGAATTACTCAAGAACATAAATATAAAAGAGGTGAATCAAATATATTACTCACACACAATCTGAACATAATCTCATAATCCATCGGATCCCAGCAAACTCAGCATAGCAACAGCATAAAGATTACATATGTGCCTCGATCATGTAGGGCAGCTCACGAGGTCTAAACCATGAAGAACAAAGAGGGGAGGAGAACATCACATAGCTACTGATCATGGACCCATGGTCCAAGGTGGACTACTCACGACTCATCCGGGAAGTGTCCATGGTGGTGGAGAAGCTCCCGGTGGTGGTTCTCCCCTCCGGCAGGGTGCCGGGAAGAGTTCTCCTGATGCCCCCGATCTTGGAAGCGCTGCGGCGGCGGAACAGAGGCGAGATCGCGAAAAAGGCTTCCGTCCTCGAGGGTTTTGGGACGCGAGGAATATATATGCGAAGGGGGGTCACCAGAGGCGGAGCCGGGGCCCCAGGCGCCCCCCTGGCGCGGCCAGGGGTGGGGCCGCGTCGGGTGGCCGCCTGGGCCACCCCTGGCTCCCCTCTGGCCCCGCTTTGGTTCTTCGCGAAGCTTCCTGTACGCTGATTTTTCCTGTATTTTTCCCGGAATTTTTGGAGCACTTTTAATATGGGGGAAACCTGAAATAGAAAAACAGCAGAAAACAGGAACTGGCACTGTGGTGCACTGAGTTAATAGGTTAGTCCAAATATGATCAAAAGTGTATGGAAGTGTATAAATATCATAGCAATATCACACAAAAGAAGCATGGATCAAGCACAAATTATAGATACGTTTTGGACGTATCACTGACCTCTCTGCTGTGTTTAGGTAGGGCTGCGACGTGTTGATCTTCCGAGATCGGGCATGACCCTGGAAAGTGTGTCCGGCCAAATGGGATCGAGCATGCTGGGTTATGTGGTGCACCCCTGCAGGGAAGTTAATCTATTCGAATAGCCGTGTCCTTCGGTAAAAGGACGACCCAGAGTTGTACTCTGACCTCATGACAACTAGAACTGGATACTTAATAAAAGACACAAGACAAGTTCCAGATACAACCCGGTGATCGCTTTCCCACAGGGTGATGAGGGGAGGATCGCCGGGTAGGATTATGCTATATGAGGTTACTTGGTGAACTTTCCAGCTACTTAAGACGACGGGTGCTGGAAGCATTGATACTTGTTACTATTCCATCTACTCTCTTCTACTGCTGCAAGATGGAGGCTGCCAGAAGCGTAGTCTTCGATTGGATTAGCTATCCCCCCTCTTATTCTGGCATTCTGCAGTTTAACCCACATATATTCCCCCTTTACACAGATACCATTGCATATGTAGTATAGATCCTTGCTTGCGAGTACTTTGGATGAGTACTCATGGTTGCTTTGCTCCCCCTTTTCCCCTTTTATCCCTTCTTCTCGGATGACACAACCAGATGGTGGAGTCCAGGAGCCAGAGGACCCTGAGGATGATTCTACTTGGAGTTCGGCTTCGAGGAGTAGTTAGGAGATCCCAGGCAGGAGGCCTTGCCTTTTCGATCGTTGCTATTTTTGTGCTAGGCATCTTATGGCAACTTGTTTAACTTTATGTCTGTACTCAGATATTTGCTGCTTCCGCTAACTCATATATGATCAAGCACTTGTATTCGAGCCCTCGAGGCCCCTGGCTTGTAATATAAAGCTTGTTTTATTTTAATTTGTGTCTAGAGTTGTGTTGTGATATCTTCCAATGAGTCCCTGATCTTGGTCATACACATTTGCGTGCTTGATTAGTGTACGGTCAAATCAGGGCCGTCGCAAGTTGGTATCAGAGCCGACTGCCTGTAGGAATCCCCCTTTCCAACACCCTTGGCCGAAGTTGAGTCTAGTCTTTGAAAAACAAATAAATCACAGGCCAAAACTATTATTTAAATTCTTTTAAATGATAAACAAATATTAAACTAGTTTGTTTAGTCCCCAAACTTTTTGTGGGAGTGGCCTATATTGTTATGCTAATTTAGGAGCAAGGGTTAACTTTTTGTAAAACTATTTTTGTAACTAAAATAAAGAAAACAAAAAAGATTTAAAAGAACAAACAAAAAAAGAAACAAAAAGAAACAAAAGGCCCCCCTTCCCCACTGGGCCTCTTGGCCCAGTCGGCTCAGCCAACCAGGCCGGCCTAGTCGGCCCACCCCCACTCCCTTAACCCACCACCCATGGCAAACCCTAGCCCAACCAAATCACTCCCCCCTACTCCCCACGTTCGCCTCCCCCTCCCGATCCGATCTGGATCGGGATCGACCTCCACGCACCCCGTCGCCCCGGTCGCCGGATCGCCCCGTCGCCCTCATCGCCGGCAGCCCGGACGTCGTCCTCGTCACAGGCCACCTCCCCAACGGACTGCCCCCCTACGCTGTCGCCGCCTCCGTCCTCCTCCTCACGCACCGCTGCATCGTCCCTACGATCCCCGGTGAGGCCCTCGGCCTCCTCTTCCCCTCGCTACACCCGCGGTCTCGCGCGTCCGCGCCCACGGCCTGGCACGAGCTCATGTCGTCCCTGCTCACTGCCGCCTGCGTCCCTCCTGCCTGCCCGCGTTGCCTCTGCTCGCGCCGTCACGTCCCCGCCCTGGCGCCCCGAGCCACTCTCTGACCGCGCCCGCCAGCTGCTGACCGCGCGCCCCCACGACCATGCTTCCGCGCCCACTGGCCCATTCGCGCACGGGCTGTCCAGCCGGCGCGCGTCCAGTCCCGCCTTACGCCGGCGCGCCGCACGTCGCCACGTCTGACCCGCAGCTGCCTGCGCCCGTCCTCCCTCCATCGCGCGCCCCGCCATTCCAACCGCCGGCCGCGCCCCGCATCGCCACCACCGAGCCGCGGCCGCTACGCCCCTCCTCTCTCCATCGCGACAGTGGCTCGCCCCCGCCGGCCTCGCGTACCCTGGCCGCCGCCTGCAGCTTTGCCGGCCGGCGCCCCCGCCGCGGTCTCCGCTCCCCTCGCCACAGCCCGCCTCCGGCTGCCGCTCCGGCCGCTTGGCCAGCGCCGTGGCCTCGGCGCTCCGTCGTGGCCTCGCCACTAACGGCGGCTGGCCTCGCCGTCCCTGCGGGCGGGCGCCCAGTCGGGCGCCCAACGCCATCGCCCGCTCCGCCCCGTTAGCGCCCGCGCCCGCTAGGGGCCGCTGGCCCTATGACAGGGGGGCCCACGGCCCACGGAACGTTAAAAAAAGAATAAATAAATAAATAAATAAATAATAATAATAAATAATATTAATTAGAATAATTAAAATATTAATTAAGTTAATTAATCATCATTAGTTTAACTAAATCACTAATTAACCTAATTAAACTGTTAGTTAATTAGACTGTCAATGACATGGGGGACCCACACGTTAGTTTGACCAGTCAACACCTCTGTTCACTGCTGAGATCATGCTGACGTCATGCTGATGCAATAATATAATTTTCGAATTTATTTACTAATTAATAAATTAGAAAATGTTTTAAAACTTTAAAAATTAATATAAAATAATCCGTAACTCGGATGAAAATACTTTGTACATGAAAGTTGCTCAGAATTTCGAGACGAATCCGAATACGCAGATCGTTCGTCAACCACACGTCCCTAGCATAGCGAACATGCAACTTTCCCCCTCCGTTTCATCCGCCCGAAAACGCGAAACACCGGGAATACTTTCCCGGATGTTTTCCCCCTTCGTCGGTATCACCTCCTGCCGCGTTAGGTCACACGTAGCACCGCATTTTTCCATGTTATGCTTTGTGGTGTGATGTTTTCTTTATATTTATTGTTTCTCCCCCCTCTTCTCTCCGATAGACATCGGGACTTGACTGCTGACAGTGCCACTTTGATCGACTGCGTCGACGACGACCCCTCCTTCTTGCGAGAGCAACCAGGCAAGCCTCCCCCCTTGATCATCCTGATATAGTCTATTCCTCTCTCTACTGCTTGGATTAGAGTAGTGTAGCATGTTACTACTTTTGATTAATCCTATTCTGCTGCATAGACTGTCAATGTTGCTACAATTGTTGATACCTTTACCTGCAATCCTAAATGCTTAGTATAGGATGCTAGTATTCCATCAGTGGCCCCACATCCTTGTCTGTCTGCCATGCTATACTATCGGGCCGTGATCACTTAGGGTGGTGATCACGGGTATATAATATATACATACATTACATGACACAAGATGTGACTAAAGTCGGGTCGGCTCATTGAGTACCCGCAAGAGATTCCGATGTGGGGGCTGAAAGGACAGGTGGCTCTATCCAGGTAGTGGTGGGCCTGAGTTCCTGACAGCCTCTGAGTGGATCTTTGTGGCGGAGCAACAAGGCAGGTTGAGACACCTAGTCGAGAGGTGGCCTGGCCATGGTCGTTGTCCGCGGTGATTTCATAATAACACGCTTAACGAGTTTGGATATTTGATCTGAGTCTGGCCACTGGCCTATACGCACTAACCAGCTACGTGGGAATAGTTATGGGCTCTCGACGTCGTGGTATCAACCGAAGCCTTCTTGACGTCAGCGACTGAGTGGCGCGCGGCGGGTTGGACCGCGTAACGTAACTTCCTTAGTAATGGAGGTTGCTAGGTCTGCTCACCGGCCGCGTACGCAACGTGTAGGTGTGCGTTGGGCGATGGGCCCAGTCCCCTGCGTGCTTAGGGTTTAGACCGGCGTGCTGACCTCTTTGCTGTGCTTAGGTACTGCGACGTGTTGATCTTCCGAGGCCGGGCATGACCCAGGAAAGTGTGTCCAGCCAAATGGGATCGAACGTGCTGGGTTATGTGGTGCACCCCTGCAGGGAAGTTAATCTATTCGAATAGTCGTGTCCCTCGGTAAAAGGACAACCCAGAGTTGTACTCCGACCTCATGACAACTAGAACTGGATACTTAATAAAAGACACCAGACAAGTTCCAGATACAACCCGGTGATCGCTTTCCCATAGGGCGATGAGGGGAGGATCGCCGGGTAGGATTATGATATATGAGGTTACTTGGTGAACTTTCCAGCTAGTCAAGACGACGGGTGCTAGAAGCATTGATACTTGTTACTATTCCATCTACTCTCTTCTACTGCTGCAAGATGGAGGCTGCCAGAAGCGTAGTGTTCGATTGGATTAGCTACCCCCCTCTTATTCTGGCATTCTGCAGTTTAACCCACATATATTACCCCTTTACACAGATACCATTGCATATGTAGTATAGATCCTTGCTTGCGAGTACTTTGGATGAGTACTCATGGTTGCTTTGCTCCCCCTTTTCCCCTTTTGTCCCGTCTTCTCGGATGACGGAACCAGGTGGTGGAGTCCAGGAGCCAGAGGATCCTGAGGATGATTCTACGTGGAGTTCGGCTTCGAGGAGTAGTTAGGAGATCCTAGGCAGGAGGCCTTGCCTTTTCGATCGTTGCTATTTTTGTGCTAGGCATCTTGTGGCAACTTGTTTAACTTTATGTCTGTACTCAGATATTTGTTGCTTCCGCTAACTCGTATATGATCGAGCACTTGTATTCGGGCCCTCGAGGCTCCTGGCTTGTAATATAAAGCTTACTTTATTTTAATTTGTGTCTAGAGTTGTGTTGTGATAACTTCCAGTGAGTCCCTGATCTTGGTCGTACACATTTGCGTGCATGATTAGTGTACGGTCAAATCGGGGGCGTCGCAATTTGGTATCAGAGCCGACTGCCTGTAGGAATCCCCCTTTCCAACTCCTTGACCGAAGTTAAGTCTAGTCTTTGAAAAACAAATTTACTAACTTGTTGTGTGGCTTACGGTCCCACCACACCAATGGATGGTGTTAGGATCTTTTATTCCTTTTCATTGCTCTGGGACTCTGATCTCTCTTCTATTTGGGTTAAAAGATTTTACTAACTCTGACTCTAGGTTCTCGTAAGTATTTCTCTCGAAGAGCCCTCATTCCGGAAGATCACCTGCTTCGTCAGAAGATTCTGAGGATATCCCTCGATATTTTCCTGAGACCCTTGTGCTCATCGCCTTTGCAATTCACTGCCACCGATATATCCCTATGGATATCTGTGTGCATTTTTCATTCTCATGATCGTTCCTCGTCGCTCTTGTTATTACTAGATGCCTCGAAATATTCTCCGTTGTCCTGAGAATCCTTTAAGTTTATTGTCCTACAGTTTCATTTCGCATGAAAACCCTTACAGTTGATTCCTCACATTTATCAAGGATTCGTTCTTCTCAATTGTTCATGTGTCTCACAAAATTCTTCAGAATACTTTTTGATCTTTCGTAAATCCTCTGCAACCTGCTACTCTTGAAATTCTTGCCTGCTTGCATTATAATTGCATATGACTAGTAGTCTTCGTTAACATCACTTGTCTTAGCCATTTTGAGCCTATTGATTCAATGTGTGCGTATGCACGCAGTCATTAGGTTATCCTTTTTAAAATTATCTTTCCGGCTCAGACGTCATTCCGGACACGAGTTGGTTTTGGCAATTCAAACCTTTATTGATTGTCCAACTAAGTGTTTTCAACTTGTCCATCCTTGATCAGAGCGTCTGCTTCTGATCCTTCGGTCCGGAAACCGTAATTTATTTCTATTTAAGCTTCAAACTAATAAGGTGATTCTCGTCTGCATTCTTTCTTCCTCTGAGTGAGTACCGATACTCACCTCAGCTCCATTGTGGATCGCCCGATCCATTGTTGGATTGTTATCCAACAGTGTCCATCAAATTCAATCACCTTGTGAGATCTTCCCCTGATACATAATGCCTTTGGTAATTTGTATCCTCTGCTTGGCCAACCATGCTCTGCTTTTGAGCTTGTGTATTTACTATTGAAACTTGTGGTATATGTTTCTAAGATGCCCGATGGTTTGAACCTATGCCTTCCCCTAATCCGTGAAAACCCGAAAAATTTCACAAGTCATACTCTTTCGGTGTTCTACCAGATAAAATTCCAACACTACAGTTTTACCAAAGCGAGAGGTGAATGAAATGATATGCATTAAAGAAGTAGGAGTTGACCTTGAACTTTGTGTTCATGCCCATGAAAATGATGTAGACCTTCTCGGAAGCTTCTTGCAAAATGATTATCCAGCTGTATTATTCTTTCGGTGTTCTTGAATTGATTCCTTACAGTTATGGTTCCGACCATGCTGTCCTGATCTAATATATCTGATGGAAATTCATTCCAGTGCCTCGTCTATTTTTTTGGCAAGGTTCAAGTATCTACTGTCATAGGTCAATGACCCGCTTCTACTTCTATCATGTTCTACTTTCGAGTATTACCCCCTGGTATCTCGAAGATATCTTGCCATTGCACCACATCTTACTAACTTTGTTGAAGTAATGTCTTTCCTTGTCACAATCACTCTAGGGGTTCTGGGTTGTTGTCAACCGAGGACACCGACTAGTGAAATTAGTCTGCACTACAAATCCAATACCCCTAGTATTTTACTGGGAAAATTCTGAACTCAATCAGGTCATTCCTAGACTATCGGCTGCATCCTCGTCTTGCTATCTTTGACTGTGCTACCTCGTCCTTCTCTGGTGCATGATTTCTTCAGTGTGTGAGCACGACTTATGTCGAGCTTTCAACATCATGTTGCTTGTCTTGAAAGGAAACTTTGGTTCTGAGCTTGCATCTTATATATTGATCCTATAACTTACCACTTCGTCATTCCCTTGCTTGTTGCTGTTGTTGTTTGCTTGCATCCTCTTGAAACCTCCCGGCAAATGTGTTGGATCACCTTCAACACTTTGACTTCTTCCGAGATGTCAACTGTGTTCATGTTGAGAAATACCCTCCTTGCCCTCGACGATCTTTATTATCATTGTCAACACCCTTGACTTCCTTTCATCGCGAACTTGTCCACATTATGAATACAACTTGCTCACCAGCGAGTGTTGTGTTCTACCTTGAAGTATTACTGTCTTTTATGTTGAGAATGTTGTGGGTATTGCTCCACCTCTTAGAAATTCTCGGTATGATGATACTTATCACCATCACCATTCTTCCTTGGTCCCCGTGTTGTTTTTAACTAGGATACCAATAGGCTAACGATGCTGCTTGAGTTCTGTACTTCTAGCAACCCTATTGCTTCGAAGTTAACGATCAACAGTTCGTTCTTAGACTGTTGGTTATTGAATTGTCACTCTAACATTGATCTTGCTGCCTAAGGTCATATTTTGGGCACACCTTTCACCTAATGATTAATGGTGTATGTTTTTCTTCGAGCATACAACATTATATCATTTGAATTGACAAGTGTCATCCTCTTGTTCACATTATTGTGGAAATCCCTCCGTTTGGAATTCTCGATGAATTGTCGATGAGCCCATCAGCCACCTCCTCATCCTCTCCTTGGTTTAATGATGAACTATTGTTTCGGGAACCCGCTCCCATAGTTCATTGCCCGAGAAACTTGCAATGTCATTTCGTCGATTAATGTTGCACCATTTCTTGTCGAACATCCCGAGTCTGAGGTATCATGACACCAATCGGATCTGAATCTCGGTCAGATATGATGGCTGTGACAACTTTCCAGGAGTTATAATTTGGTCCATTGATGACTCGGTAATATGATGTCATGCCTAGCACCTCTGGCTGGAGGACCTAACATTATAATCTCTTTTGCAAGGATAACCATTCTTCCAGGAGGAAATTGTAAGACTTATTCTATAAGTTGTTCCTGATGAATCCTTTGTTTATACAAGTCCGACCTTTGCTTCAAGACCATGCCAATGCTATCTCGAAGCATGTATGTGGTACTCCGATTTTTCAACAAGAGCATTTGAAGCCCAATGCTAAATGTTTCTTGGTCAGTTATCCAAACACCGTTGCATGGGTAACATATTGATTAATCCTTGCCTCTTTATCTGAATGGTTGGTTACTTGCTCTCCTACCCTGTATGCCTTGTTCTGCTTGTCCATGGGAAGGATATACTCCTAATAATTGTGTGTAATCACAGTTTTCCTTTCCATTGTTCTGTTTAACCTTCTTGGTCTATATGATCTAAGCAGTAATAATTCTCTGCTTACGTAAACACCTCGTTGTACAACTCTGTCGGTAAGACCTTGATTCTATTGTTGATATCATTCCGGCACTGCCGGTGGACGAGAACTTTGCCTATTGGTCTGCCTCATTACAATGAACGGGAAAATGGTCCTCTTCGTTCCCCGTCCTTGGTATCGACATTGTAGCCGACATAGCTGACAAGCTATCCACTAACATGCCTCCCTATCGCGGCTGGGCAAGATGTCACCACCCTTCCTATTTTCAACCCACATGGTGGGCCCATAACCCACAAGTCCACTGGATCGAAACCCGACTCTTCTTTACAACCCGGAGTCTAATGTATCTTAGCACCTGGTTTCGTATGTGATTCACGAGCTGAATTCTATACCATTATTAATCCTGGGATCAAACACCATGTTATTCTCGTTGTTCAAGCCCCCATTCCTACTTCTGTCTAGGCATCGAATGATTGCCTACCCATTTGAAACTTTGGTACCAACATATATTGCACTCAACGAATTCACCAAAATACAACTCGTGGGGTACCTCGTGTATTTCCCATTGAGTTCACCGTCAGATGCCCAGCTTTGTGGAGATGCGTTCTTCCAGAGTTTTTCCCATGTTCCCGTTCGTAGGACGATGGAGATCCCGAAGAAAGGATGACTTCTTGATCATGATGACTTGAAGCAGAGGGATGAAAACATCCTCGTAATGGACCGACCTCTTCGAGGAGAGCAACCAAGACCGAGAAGACTCGTTAGAATTTCGTAACCATACAGCTCCCCCCTTACCCACCTCTTAAATCTCGGGACAAGATTTCCTGTAGTGGAGAAGAATTGTGACATCCCACCTAATGATGCCATGTCACCTCGGTTACTGTTGATATCTCGCATTAGCTGAAAACCGATCCGAATTCAAAATTGAGATAAAGGCAAACAACAAAAGTTTTCAAACATTAAAACTAAAATGTTCTAGATGTGTCAAAATAAATCATGAGTAAATATGATGAAGGTACCACATTTTGATAAAATGCTTAAATGCTCTAATTCAAATAAATCACAGGCCAAAACTATTATTTAAATGCTTTTAAATGATAAACAAATATTAAACTAGTTTGTTTAGTGACCAAACTTTTTGTGGGAGTGGCCTATATTGTTATGCTAATTTAGGAGCAAGGGTTAACTTTTTGTAAAACTATTTTCGTAACTAAAATAAAGAAAACAGAAAAGATTTAAAAGAACAAACAAAAAAAGAAACAAAAAGAAACAAAAGGCCCCCCTTCGCCACTGGGCCTCTTGGCCCAGTCGGCTCAGCCGACCAGGCCGGCCTAGTCGGCCCACCCCCACTCCCTTAACCCACCACCCAGGGCAAACCCTAGCCCAACCAAATCACTCCCCCCTACTACCCACGTTCGCCTCCCCCTCCCGATCTGATCTAGATCGGGATCGACCTCCACGCACCCCGCCGCCCTGGTCGCCGGATCGCCCCGTCGCCCTCGTCGCCGGTAGCCCGGACGTCGTCCTCGTCACATGCCACCTCCCCAACGGACTGCCCCCTACGCTGTCGCCGTCTCTGTCCTCCTCCTCACGCACCACTGTCCCGTCCCAACGATCCCCGGTGAGGCCCTCCGCCTCCTCTTCCCCTCGCTACACCCGCGGTCTCGCGCGTCCGCTCCCACGGCCTGGCACGAGCTCGCGCCGTCCCTGCTCACTGCCGCCTGCGTCCCTGCCTCCTGCCCGCGTCACCTCTGCTCGCGCCGCCGGGTCCCCGCCCTGGCGCCTCGAGCCACTCTCTGGCCGCGCCCGCCAGCTGCTGACCGCACGCCCCCGCGGCCATGCTTCCGCGCCCACCGGCCCGTTCGCGCCCGGGCTTTGCAGCCGGCACGCGTGCAGTCTCGCTTTGCGCCGGCGCGCCGCACGCCGCCCCGTCTGACCCGCAGCTGTAGGGGCTCGTCCTCCCTCCACCGCGCGCCCCGCCATTCCAACCGCCGGCCGCACCCCGCATCGCCACCACCGAGCCGCGGCCGCTACGCCCCTCCTCTCTCCATTGCGGCAGCGGCTCACCCCCGCCGGCCTCGCGCACCCCTGGCCGCCGCCTGCAGCTTTGCCGGCCGGCGCCCCCGTCGCGGTCCCCGCTCCCCTCGCCACAGCCCGCCTCCGGCTGCCGTTCCTGCCGCTTGGCCAGCGCCGTGGCCTCGGCGCCCCCTCGTGGCCTCGCCACTACCGCGGCGGCCGGCCTCGCTGTCCCTGCGGGCTGGCGCCCAGTCGGGCGCCCAACGCCATCGCCCGCTTCGCCCGGTTAGCGCCCGCGCCCGCTAGGGGCCGCTGGCCCTATGACAGGGGGCCCCACGGCCCCCAGAACGTAAAAAAAAGATTTTAAAAATAATAAATAAAAAATATAAATAATAATAATAATAATAAATAATATTAATTAGAATAATTAAAATATTAATTAAGTTAATTAATCATCATTAGTTTAACTAAATCACTAATTAACCTAATTAAATTGTTAGTTAATTAGACTGTCAATGACATGGGGGACCCACACGTTAGTTTGACCAGTCAACACCTATGTTGACTGCTAAGATCATGCTGACGTCATGATGATGCAATAATATAGTTTTCGAATTTATTTACTAATTAATAAATTAGAAAATGTTTTAAAACTTTAAAAATTAATATAAAATAATCCGTAACTCGGATGAAAATACTTTGTACATGAAAGTTGCTCAGAATTCCGAGACGAACCCGAATACACAGACCGTTCGTCAACCACACGTCCCTAGCATAGCGAACATGCAACTTTCCCCCTCCGTTTCATCTGCCCAAAAACGCGAAACACCGGGAATACTTTCCCGGATGTTTCCCCCCTTCGACGGTATCACCTCCTGCCGCATTAGGTCACACATAGCACCGCGTTTTCCCATGTTATGCTTTGTGGTGCGATGTTTGCTTTATATTTATTGTTCTCCCCCCTCTTCTCTCCGATAAACATCGGGACTTGACTGCTGACAGCACCACTGTGATCGACGACGACCCCTCCTTGCCAGAGCAACCAGGCAAGCCCCCCCTTGATCAACCTGATATAGTCTATTCCTCTCTCTACTACTCGCATTAGAGTAGTGTAGCATGTTACTGCTTTTGATTAATCCTATTCTGCTGCATAGACTGTCATTGTTGCTACAACTGTTGATACCTTTACCTGCAATCCTAAATGCTTAGTATAGGATGCTAGTATTCCATCAGTGGCCCCACATCCTTGTCCGTCTGCCATGCTATACAATTGGGCCGTGATCACTTAAGGTGGTGATCACAGGTATATACTATATACATACATTACATGACACATGATGTGACTAAAGTCGGGTCGGCTCATTGAGTACCCGCAAGTGATTTCGATGTGGGGGCTGAAAGGACAGGTGGCTCCATCCAGGTAGTGGTGGGCCTGAGTTCCCAACGGCCCCCGAGTGGATCTTTGTGGCGGAGCGACAAGGCAGGTTGAGACACCCAGTCGAGAGGTGGCCTGGCCCTGGTCGTTGTCCGTGGTGATTTCATAATAACACGCTTAACGAGTTTGGATATTTGATCTGAGTCTGGCCACTGGCCTATACGCACTAACCAGCTACATGGGAATAGTTATGGGCTCTTGACGTCGTGGTATCAGTCGAAGCCTTCTTGACACCAGCGACTGAGCAGCGCGCACCGGGTTGGACCGCGTAATGGAACTTCCTTAGTAATGGAGGTTGCTAGGTCTGCTCACCGGCCGCGTACGCAACATGCATGTGTGCGTTGGGCGATGGGGCCAGACCCCTGCAAGCTTAGGGTTTAGACCGACGTGCTGACCTCTCTGCTGTGCTTAGGTAGGGCTGCGACCTGTTGATCTTCCGAGGCCGGGCATGACCCAGGAAAGTTTGTCCGGCCAAATGGGATCGAGCGTGCTGGGTTATGTGGTGCACCCCTGCAGGGAAGTTAATCTATTCGAATAGCCGTGTCCCTCGGTAAAAGGTCGACCCAGAGTTGTACTCCGACCTCATGACAACTAGAACTGGATACTTAATAAAACACACCCAGACAAGTTCCAGAGACAACCCGGTGATCGCTTTCCCACAGGGCGACAAGGGGAGGATCGCCGGGTAGGATTATGCTATATGAGGTTACTTGGTGAACTTTCCAGCTCGACGACGGGTGCCAGAATGATTGATACTTGTTATTCCATCTACTCTCTTCTACTGCTGCAAGATGGAGGCTACCAGAAGCGTAGTCTTCGATTGGATTAGCTATCCCCCTCTTATTCTGGCATTCTGCAGTTTAACCCACATATATTACCCCTTTACACAGATACCATTGCATATGTAGTATAGATCCTTGCTTGCGAGTACTTTGGATGAGTACTCACGGTTGCTTTGCTCCCTCTTTTCCCCTTTTGTCCCTTCTTCTCGGATGGCGCAACCAGATGGTGGAGTCCAGGAGCCAGAGGATCCTGAGGATGATTCTACATGGAGTTCGGCTTCGAGGAGTAATTAGCAGGTCCCAAGTAGGAGGCCTGGCCTTTTCGATCGTTGCTATTTTTGTGCTAGCCATCTTATGGCAACTTGTTTAACTCTATGTCTGTACTCAGATATTTGTTGCTTCTGCTAACTCGTATATGATCGAGCACTTGTATTCGAGCCCTCGAGGCCCCTGGCTTGTAATATAAAGCTTGTTTTATTTTAATTTGTGTTTAGAGTTGTGTTGTGATATCTTCCAGTGAGTCTCTGATCTTGGTCATACACATTTGTGTGCATGATTAGTGTACGGTCAAATCGGGGGCGTCACACCAGGGAGAGCGACGAGCTACGCAAGCACCTCAGGGATGCCCCTGACGTCACTAACATCACCACACCCCGTCTCCCGTTCCTCGCTCATATTATCTGTCGATTTCATGCTTGATGCCTCCTCCTCGTCCTCCACCACTTGTTTATCGTGCCGTCATTAAGCTGATTGACCCTTTGGATCGTTGAGCGGGATACTGTGGTGTTCGGTGATTTAACTCAGATTTACAAAATTTTCTGTCTCTGCTGCGGATTATTTGTTTGCTCGTGTGGCTGCAGCTGTCCGGTTGGGGATGATAATGATTGCACTATTACCTACCTGTATCATTTTGCTTTAGATGGCTAGATGCTTGGCCAATCAATAGGGGAATTACCTTGACAGGTTGCATAAACTGTTGATCTTGTTGCCGTTGGAGTAATCTAGGATTGCTGGTCTGGTCTGTTAATTTAGAACTCTTTTTGGTCTGCCAAGATCCTCGTCACTTCTGTGCGCAGTTGTTGTTCATTCGTTTGCTAGTGAAGTTGCATAGTTGGCTAAAAGTGTTGTTAGTTTGGTGCTTTTAATGTCAGTAGAAGCAATTTGTGTTGCTCTTACGTATTTTCCAGGTTGTAGATTTCCTTACTATTTTTGTAACAATGGTCGCTTAGTTGACTGAAAGGTGTCTACATTGCTTAAATTTTGTTGAATCCTACCTTTGTAATCTTGCGTTAAATGTAGTGAGGTCACTGTATTTACTCAACTCTCTGAATGATGCTAGATGCTGTTATATTGACATTTCTTTGAATCGCACAACTGATGTTTATTTTGGTGTAGGAGCCACAATATATATGCACCAATTTCTGGACCTTTACATGCTTGTCATGTAGTGGGATACAGTGAGTATCTTAGAATTTTTTTTGCCACTTCAGTTCTTCCTTTTAGTCTTTGGCTTTATATCTCCTATGTAGTTTTAGTTATATGCCAAATTCTCTTCTGCAGAAAATTAGTTAGTTGCGTCAGTTGATGACTAATTATATCTTCCACGGATTTTAATCACTTGATGCATATTTAGTTTGACTAGTTGGTCTTGTTACATTGTTTGTTTTTGGTCTGGCAACTGTAGTAGAGCTCCATCACCATCAATCAGGTGATTTGGTGTTGGCTCAACTGTGGAGCTCCATCACTATCATTGAACACTCTACTTGCTTGCATGATACTCCTGTATGATACATTTGTATGCTACTTGCTTGACATGTTATCTCACTCTTGTACTTGCAACACCTATGTTCTGTACCTACAACTTATCGCCCTCTCAGTGAACATTGCTTCATGCAACACTAACATAGTCCTGATAGTTTGAAGTTTCTTTTGCGTGTTTCATTCAAGGTTAAGTTGTTATTCGAGGAGAACAGAGCTCTTGAGGAAGCCAACAAGAGGCTGATGTGCTTACTGGAGAAGGTGCAGAAACATCGGTCCGAAAGGAAGCACTCTGCCAGCAATTCCACCAAGGTAAAAACACCAACCAACCCAACCATAAAAGCTCAAGTGTTTACTGATTTAATTTAATCTAGTACACACACAACACATGAAGTACAACTGTTAGTCGAAACCTGAATTATCCTACTGTTTGGCTACCTTGGCTACATTAACAATGTCATTCTTGGTGATGCAGTAGAAGCGCAAGTCATCGAGCCTGAAGGACACGAGCCCGGTAGGCCATGCCATCGATTTCAACAACACATACACATTGAGGTAGCCGATGTCCCCCTTGCAGCCAAACTCCCCAGACCGCAGGGTGCACAAGAAGTGAACCCAGCGTGGATTGAGGGTGGCTAGGCTTCGTTTGTATGGGTGTGTGTCTACATACGCAGGGGGTGTGTTCACCGATGACCAGAATGAGCTGATTGTGGCGTCCGCGGGGATGCTTTACAGTTTGATCCACACCCGGTACATCTTGACCACCAAAGGCTTGTCTTAGATCTGTAGAAGTTGCTGCCACTACTGCTGCAGGTGGAACAGGAAGAAGCCCTGATGGCTGCTGCACATCTGAAGTGGTGAGCGCCACCCCATTTTTTTGGTATTGTGAAGTGTTAGTTCGTACTGTGAAGTGTTAGTTGATGATTGATTAGTCTGTTAATCAAAGTATTCTTACATGCTGTGAATATATACTGCAAACACCAGAGTTAATCATTAAAACATATGTCGCTCCTATTTTTTGTGTGAAAATGTACTAGTTATCTGCAATACAAGCTAGACATGAACCACCTCTTGCTTCTATAGGAACATAGTATAAATTTAGACCTCGTGTGTGATGCTATAGATTTATAAATTTTGCTTTGTCTTATTCCCGAGTTGGCACTATAAATTTTGCGTTGTCTTGTCGATAATGCCATATGTCTTATGCAATCAGATTACATTTCTGTTTGTTATGGTAATATAAAAAATATCTATGCCAAATTTTTCACAGTGCGTGCCTTTCATTTCTTTAGTTTGATTGTTTCCCTTGTATTCAATATTCTTCTAATGGTTGATCCTTCCATTTTTGTTGTGGCATCTTTATTTTCACAGGTGTTGTGTTGTGTGTTCTAGAAGATGGAAGAGGAAGAAAACTTACTTTTGTTGAACTAAATTTTCTGTATTCCGTTTTGTTGTACGTATCATTCGATAGTTTTGTGTATGAACAAGTGATACTATTTTGTAGGGCTTTATGGCCTGTGATGTGAATATATTTAGTGCTGAAATATGAAAATATTTTCAAAATTTGTCAAAAAGGAGGATCATTTGTACGAATATGTGAATGGGCTGAAAAGAGTACTGGACCAACTCCATGATTGAATTATTATTTGAATGTATAAAAAGGCTGAATGTAAACCATAAATGGATTGCACAAAATTGTACCTATATTCTTGAAAGGCCAAACATGCATAAAAATTGATGGGCTGACCAGTTGGGCTTGGCCCATGTAGCTGACAAAAATTAACAGAAATAAATATACTAAATGGGCTGGATTGTTGGGCTCGGCCCATATAGACACTGAAATGGACCGGGCTGATTCTAATCAATGACCATTTCACTTGGTCGCAATTTTTCCACGTCAGCTAGACACGTCGGATCCAACATGGCATGGGCAGACAACTAGTGACCAAAAGAAAAGGTCGTTGGTTTAATGACCTTTTTTGGTCGTAAACGTCTTTGACCATTCCAGAAGAAAGGTCATTAATTTCATTTTATGACAGCCAACTTTTGACCATCAGTTTTTGGTCACAAAAAGGTCACAAATGGAAAATAATAACCATTCAGTGACCAATAGTCAATGTCACAAGTTAACATATTTCTTGTAGTGAATTCTCTTACTTTCCGCTGTTATACTCCTAGAATTGCATGTGTAGGTTGATTGCTTGAGTTGTGCTAAGTTGCTAAAATCTGCTAAGAACTAAAATTGGGAAAAGGCTAGATTTTTATTTGGTCAAGTAGTCTAATCACCCTCCCCCTCTAGACATACTTTCGATCCAACAAGTGGTATCAGAGTTTTGGTCTCCATTTACCGTGATTTCCATAGCTTTGGTGATCATAGCCTTGGTTTCACAACCTAGGAGAGTATGGTGTCTAGCGAGGGAAGTTACCACCGTAGAGGTCCTTACTTTGATGGTACTAATTTTGCTAGTTGGAAGCATAAGATGAAAATGCATATTCTTGGACATTACCCCGCCGTTTGGGCTATTGTGTGTATTGGTTTGCAAGGTGAATTCTTCGATGGGAAGGAACCAAATCGTGAAGCATCCGCGGGAGAGTTGAAGATGCTGCAATATAATGCTCAAGCTTGTGATATCCTCTTCAACGAATTGTGCCCTGAAGAATTCAACAAAATCAGCCGTCTTGATAATGCAAAGGAAATTTGGGATACTTTGATTGATATGCACGAAGGTACCGACTCCGTCAAGGAATCCAAGTTGGATGTGCTTCAAAGTAAACTTGACAAGTTCAAAATGAAGGATGATGAAGGTGTCGCTGAAATGTACTCTAGGCTTGCTCTCATCACAAATGAGATTGCCGGCTTAGGAAGTGAAGAGATGACCGACAGATTCATCATCAAGAACAATCCTAAGAGCCTTGGATGGAAAATATGACACCGTGTGCACATTGATCCAAATGATGCCCAATTACAAAGATCTCAAGCCAACGGAAGTCATTAGAAGAATTGTTGCTCATGAGATGTCACTCAAAGATAAAGAAGAGCTTCACAACACGTCTAGTGGTGCTTACAAAGCCTCATGTGACGCTCCTACATCATCAAGTGAGAAACAAGTCCTCTATGAAGAATTCAGCTTAATGGTGAAGAACTTCAACAAGTTCTACAAGAATAGAAGCAAAGAGAAAAGTTCCAAGTCAAGGTCCTACAATGACAAGAGATCTTCAAGTCGTGAGCGGAATTGCTACAATTGTGGAAGACCCGGAAACTACTCCAATGAGTGTACAGCTCCCCACAAGAGAAGAGAAGACTCACCTAAAATGAGAAGTAGAAGAGAAGAATCACCACCAAGAGAGAGAAGGGGTAGAGAAGATCATTATGAACGAAGACCTTCTCGGAGAAGCAAAGATTTGGAAAGGAAGGACAAATCATCATGGAGCTATACAAGACGAAGACATCAAGCTCATGTTGGTGAATGGGTATCCGGTTCTGACTCCGATGACCACTCCGAGAGAAGCTACTACTCCGACTCCGAAGATACTCAAGATGAAGGTGTTGCCGGAATTGCTCTTGTGTCATCCAACTCCTATGACATATTTGACTCACCAAATGAAGGAATTGAAAGATTCTTCATGGCTAAAGGTCCTAAGGTATCACACCCCGAGTATCTTGATTTCAATAGTGATGAAGATGACTTGCTAGGAGATGATGATTTACTTGTTAGTAGCAATAGTGATGAAACTTTTGATGAAAACTATGATGAAATTGCTATTAATCATGCTAATCAAGATAAAACTAATGAAAATTATAAGGAAAAGATTGAGTGTCTAACTAAAGAACTAAACTCTCTTAAGTTAGCTCATGAAACTACCTTGGAAGATCATCGAGAACTTTTAAGGACTCATGAGAAGTTACGCTTTGAAAAGCTCAACCTTGAGCAAGAGCATGAGTTCTTAAAAGCAATCAATGATGATCTTCACAAGAAAAACTCTTATTACATTGCCAAGTGTTTACTCTTATCTACCTACATGCCACAAGTAAAATCAAGCAACAAGAACAAGAAAGATTCTTCCTCTAGTAGTAACAACAATCATGCTAAATCCAATGATGTTGCTTCTAGTAGTTCTCTTGATTCCACTAATGATTCTCTTAGCCAAGTTACACTTGAGCAAGAAAATAGCTTATTGAAGGGAATTATAGAGAAAGGTGTTTACAAGAGCCTTGCTGGGAGTAAGCAATTTGAGGAGATTGTACGCAAGCAAGGGAGGCACCGGAAGAATCAAGGTGTTCGTTTTGAACGAAAGTTCAATGCCAATGGAGTTGAGTGGGAAGAAGATCAATACCCCAAGACAAAGTTTGTTCCTCAACAAGAGAAGTATGATCCTACTTCCTTTCAAGGGACACAAGCACACGATGATCTTCCACCACAAGACCACAAGCTAAAGGGCAAGGACAAGCTTCGAGAAGAGATTGATGCATTTGAAGGAGTTCCTAAGGCCTTGGTCAAGTGGGTTCCCAAGACTACTTCAAGTTCTACTTCATCAATACGACTACAACTCTAAGGATTCCCATCAAGATGGTGTGGACCCCGAAGAAGAAGAACTAGAAAGTTCTTGAGGGTGACTCCGCCAACATACTTCACTCATATCATTTTGGCGAGGACAAGTGCAAACAACTTACATATCTTGCACTAGTTCAAGGAGTCACAAACCCTCTTGCTGGTAAGACAAGGGACAAGGTAACCTGATGCTTTCATGGACATCATCATGTGTGCTATTCACTCTATGTCCATGGATATCCTTGTTTGTTCCTTGTGGGACTAACCCGTGTAGGTATTGAAAGTGCAACTTACTACAATGGATTGCTCCAAATGATCTACATCAACATTGAGCATCTACATCTTCAACACCTACATGAAGTCATCATTGACAAAACCCAAGGTTAGTTCATCCCTCTTAGGGGGATATCACATCTTGGGGGAGCTTTACTCTAATCAATTAAGCTAAGGCAACTCTAATGATGTGAACACAACAGTGCTTTATGTAAAAGTGGCAACCCCACTTGTGCTTAAACGATGAGTATGACCTATGATCAAATGTTCTCATTTGACTCCTAAGTCAATATACTCATATATAGATGACCTAGTCATCGCCAATTGCTTGATAGATGCTAGAATGGTTGTGCATCTTTTGCCACATGTTTCATTTGCTATCTTATTGTGTGAGCATGTTGACTGCATATTTTTCTCATTCAAGGACATCCATTTGTTGCTTTGATTGTTTGGCTCTTTTTTATTTTGCCAAATGGATGGACAAGAATGCCTAAGAAAACCCTCTAGCTATCTATGCTTCTCTCGTCTCAAACTCTATTCATGCTACATCACAAAGTTTGATCAAGTCAGATTCAAACCACTCTATGTGAGGAGAACTCGGAGTCCTCGATTCGTCATAGACTTAAACTTCCAAAACCTCTTTGTGCATTTCGGTATGACCGAGTCATCCATTTCGGTCACACCGAGTCCACTAAGTTGATGTAGGTTTTCAATCTCGGTGCAACCGATTTGAACTTTTCGGTCACACCGAGTTGCAGTAACTACTAGCAGTTTTGCATCTCAGTGCCACCGAGTTGTTCCACTCGGTCACACCAACAGGGTCATGTTATATATACCGACGGGTTGAATTTTGGAAAACTTTCCGAAACTCTTCGCTCGTGCATAACCTGCTCTGCCTCATCGGGTCCTCGGATCGTCTCCTTGTCACCAGTGACCTCCCGCCGCTGGTCTCCATCGCCGTCAACGGCAATCTTCGATGCCGTTGCCGCTGTAGCAAGTTCACCGTCGAGTTAGGGTATGAACTTCACCCTCTGTGCTATTCTTTAACTCTGATTCGTAGCACATTGCTTTGCCATGATTCTTGCCACGTTTGAAATTTTCCTATCCAGCAGAAACTCTATAGAAAGTAGTTTTGATTTGAAATTTTTTGGGTTAGGTCTCTGCCGAACTCATCTCGGACCGACCGAGTTGTAGAAATCGGTCTCACCGATTTGGCTTAGGCCATTCCACAAGTGATTTTCGGTCTGACCGAAAATTGCAAATCGGTGCGACCGAGTTCAACTCTCTGTGAAACCCTAGCAATATTGGTGCCACCAAACTTTGACTCTCGGTCTGATCGAGTTCACTAGCTCAGGCTCCAAAATTGCTTCGGTATCACCGAGTTTAAAAAATCGGTAGCTCCGAAATGCTTTATGTAGAGAACTAAAACTAAATTTTTTGGTCATCTGTTTTGCAAAAATTCTGTGCTTTGTGATGCTCATCCACTCTACGTCATCTACATTTATTCACAGGGTCAGCTTTTCAGTTTGCAGTGCCAAGATGTCTGACCAGAGTGATAGCCAGAATTTGTCTAAGGAACAAGTCAACTTGAGTGAGGGCACTAGTCCCTCTAGCAGCTCTGATGAGGGTAGCAGGAGCACACCTAGCAACTTGCCCAAGGTAGCTACCAAGACCAGGAAGAAGAAAGCCTCTGGCAGTGATGATGAGGACTTTGTGGCTGATGAGGCCACTTCAAAGAAGAAGGTGCTCAGGAAGGAGTATGGCACAGCTGAGGCAACTAAGACAGGTCAGAAAAAGAAGGTCCATGCCAAGAGAATTCCTATGTCAAAGGCCAGATCATCTACTCAAGAGACTATGGTGTTCACACTTGAATCCAGAGATGATGAGCCAGTAGGTACAAAGAAGAGAGCTAGAAAGACAACAGCCAGAGTGATTGGCAAGCCATCCATGAGGGATGATGATGAAGCTGCAGAAGAAGAAGAAGAGGTTGCTGCACTAGCTCCTAAAGCTCAGAAGCTTATGGGAGATGCTACCAAGTCTGGGGCTGCCCCTTCAAAGCCCAAGACTGCTCCCAAAGCTGCTCAAGCCACCAAGTCTGCACCCAAGAGAAGCACTAGAAACATTCCAGCTTCAGAGAAGAACAAGGCCCCAGTGCCTGAGGTTGCTGAAGAAGCTGAGGCCCAAGTGCTCAGGAAGTTGAAGCCCAAGATCCCTGATCACAATGATGCTCATCTAGTAGCAGAAGACATGAAATTGAGGAAGGATGCAGGTCTCAGAAAATGGAGACAAGCTGATCCATATACTGTAAGGAGAAGGACTGTTGTGGACTATAGGTTTCACACCAAGGAACAACAAGACTTCTATAAGACAGTTCTTCTCGACAAGAAGACCATAGTGTGTGATATGAAGAGGGTGGACTGGGACTTCATTGATGAGAATGTAGATTATTTTCCCAATGTGCATGAAAGCTTCAAAGCATGTGGTGTTGACAAATTTGTGGCTCAGACGTTGACAGAGTGGTATAATGAACTCATCATGCAATTCTACTCCACGATTCACTTTTATCCTGATGGTAGAATTGTATGGATGTCTGAAGGTAAAAGGTACCAGTCGAGTGTTGATGAGTGGGCCAAGCTGATTAATGCCTCTGAAGAGCATGATGATGATTTGGATCTGTATGCCAAAAATAAGCAAGACCACAACTCTATGGCCAATATGTACAAGGAGATCCCTGATGATGATTTGGAGACACATAAGCTTGGATCTGTACATCACTTGCTATCTGGTCTAGCCACAATCAACACAATCTTGAGGCATACATTATTTCCCAAATCTGGAGATCAAAAGATGATCAGAGGATATTCAATCAACTTGCTGCATATATTTGATGTGCCTCAGAAGTTCAAAGTTATGAGCCTGGTTGTAGAGACAATCAAGAGGGATGTTGCAGACCAAAAGAGATCACGTGGGTATGCTCCATACATCCAGATGCTCGTCAACTCCAAGATGGGCACATGCACATACTTATTGGACAAAGAATATCTTCCCTTGGTGCCTGACTTTGAGGACAACACTATTGTCATGGATGAAAATGAACCATCATCAGTGCAAGCACATGAAAGGAGAGAGAAAGCCAGAGCTAAGAAAGCTGCCAAGATGCCAAGTGCTGCAGAAGCATCTCAAATGACCCTCAAGTCCAAACAAGACCAAATGGCATATCTGATCCAAGCAACTATGAGGATTTAGAAGGGCTTGGCCACCATGACTCAGAATCAGGAGAGCTTGGAGAGGATCATCGAAACTAAGTTCTATGGTCTTGATCTGAAAGTGACAGAGATCCAGTCTGTAGTTGAGAAGCTTTAGGAGGAAGCAGATGAGAGGAGAGGACAGGCTACCACAGATGCATTTCAGTGAGTGCCTCGAGGTCAGAGATCTGCTGCAGTGCCAGTGCCTGATACGAGAGCTACTTCATCAGCACCAGCAGCCACAGCTTCAGTGCCACCTCCAGCAGCCACTCCACCAGCTCCAACTACGTCATCTGAAGCCTTCGTCCTTGGAGTTCTCTCTACACCACCTCCCGAAGACCAAGCCTGAGAGACGCATAACAATATGCATTTTCAAACTTTTTTGGTAACTTGTTGCCAAAGGGGGAGAAATATGCATAGATCATAGGCTTCGAGAGAGAGTGTTTTGCCTCTTTGGTCTCTCTTGCTTTTTGTTGAACTTTATTGTGCGTTTGCTTTACACTCTATGTTTGTGTGTGAGATACTTGCTTGATCATGTGATTGATCATATGCTACCATAATGCTTGCTTGGATGATACTATCTTTTAAATCCTTATATGATAATTTACTTTGCTTGGTGATGAGTGCATGTTTTCAGTTTATTTCATTTTGAGCTCTCCACCAAGATATATGTGACATGGAAGAGTAACCCATGATCCTAATCGATTGTGCATTTGCATTCAAACGCAAATTTTAATAATGCACAAATTTAGGGGGAGCTCTTGTTTATCACATACTTCTCAAAGCGATGATGTATTTAAATCTTATTATCAGTTGTCAAAGCTTTGATCTATATGTTGTCATCAATTACCTAAAAGGGGGAGATTGAAAGTGCAACTATCCCTGGGTGGTTTTGGTAATTCCTAACAACATATAGCTCATTGAACTAATGCTATTACAAGATAAATATTTCAGGAAAGTTCAATGATTGGCATGGCATGGACTAGGAAAGTGGACCCCTCAAAATTCTAAGGACAAAGGATTGGCTCAAGCTCAAGACTCTATATTTTCTATTTTAGTGATCCAAGATCACATTGAGTCCATACGAAAGCCAATACTATTAAAAGGGGATGAGATGTTGATTAATGGGTTTCTTGCTCAAAATGCTTAGTGATATGCTCCAGAAACCCTCAACCACTTTCTCACATCCACATATGTCCCAAACCAAAAGTCAAACTCGGCCCCACCGAAAAGTTCTATCCGGCGCCACCGAATTCATTTGACATAGCCACTGCCACTAAACCCTAATCATTTCGGTCTCACCGAAAGGGATCTTGGTCTCACTGAGATGGGATTGCAAACTCTCTGTTTCCCTTCGTAACATTTCGGTCTTGCCGAGATGAGCGATCAGTCCCACCGAGTTCGCAATGCAAACTCTCTGTTTCCTCTTCGTAACATTTCGATCCCACCGAAACGAGCGAATCGGTCCCACCGAAACGAGCGAATCGGTCCCACCGAGTTTGCCTGACCAACTCTCTGGTGTGCTTATTACCAAAATCGGTCCCACCGAGTTTGTGTAATCGGTCTCACCGAGATTACGTTATGCCCTAACCCTAATGAAATCGGTCCCACCGAGTTGATCATATCGGTCCCACCGAAATGCCTAACGGTCACATTATGAACTAAATCTGTCTGACCGAGTTCTCTGAATCGGTCCCACCGAGTTTGGTAAATTGTGTGTAATGGTTGTATTTTGTGTGGAGGCTATATATACCCCTCCACCCACTCTTCATTCGAGGAGAGAGCCATCAGAACATACCTACACTTCCATCATACATGTTCTGAGAAGAGAACCACCTACTCAAGTGTTGAGATCAAGATATTCCATTCCTACCATATGAATCTTGTTCTCTAGCCTTCCCAAGTTGCTTTCCACTCAAATCTTTCTTCCACCATATCCAAATATGTGAGGAGCTGTTTGAGTGTTGGGGAGACTATCATTTGAAGCATTTGAGCAAGGAGTTCATCATCAACACACCGTCTATTACCTTTTGGAGAGTGGCGTCTCCTAGATTGGTTAGGTGTCACTTGGGAGCCTCTGACGAGATTGTGGAGTTGAACCAAGGTGTTTGTATGGGTAAGGAGATCGCCTACTTCGTGAAGATCTACCCTAGTGAGGCAAGTCCTTCGTGGGCGATGGCCATGGTGGGATAGACAAGGTTGCTTCTTCGTGGACCCTTTGTGGGTGGAGCCCTCCGTGGACTCACGCTGCCGTTACCTATCATGGGTTGAAGTCTCCATCAACTTGGATGTACGATAGCACCACCTATCGGAACCAAGGCAAAAACATTTGTGTCTACACTTGTGTTTGCTCCCTCCAAACTCCTCCCATTACCTTCATATGCAATGGTATTACTCTCCGCTACTATACTCTTAGAATTGCATGTATAGGTTGATTGCTTGACTTGTGCTAAGTTGCTAAAATCTGCCAAGAACTAAAATTGGAAAAGGCTAGATTTTTATTTGGTCATGTAGTCTAATCACCCCCCCTCTAGACATACTTTCGATCCTACACACATCGTAGTCTATGTGAATGTCTCCTCTCACTGAACATGCATCGTCGAAAATCCTGAAATAAATCCAGGAATAAATGCGAGCATTGGACTTAAACCCTGATGGGCTAAGTATACCACTATCCACCTAATAATCAAACCACAGGTTCGTTCGCAAGGACCACTTGTTATATGTAGGCAAATGGTTATTTTTCATGGTTATAACTTATATGTACAATAATTTTTATTTTTGAACAATCTTTATTCTTGTGTAGCTCTTGGGGACAACAAAAGGAATCACCAGTGTAAAATGAACAAAAAATATATATTGATTTATGCATTACAAAGGCAAAACTGCTGGTGAAGTAGCTATAATTTCTTATTTGTGACAAGCACAACCTAGATCTACCAATGCTGCTAAGATGCCCCAGGAGAACGAAGGCAAATCTGTTTACAAGCCAACCCGATGTACATCATGGATTTGTTTTCTACGACCTGGTAAAGTGCAATCCTCACCTCGTCAGGTGAGAGTATGCGCAGAAATTAGGGAGTGAGAGGAGCCTATGGGCCCGTTTTATTAATTCAAGGGTTTGTATTAAGCTCATAGCTATTTTATTTCTCTAATATTAATATTGTAAGAGACTATGGGTTCAATAGCAACAATTTACTCATTGAGAAAACATCATTGTTCCTTTACAAATCTCGGTTTCGGTATAGTAACTCTCCAATAACTTGCCCCGACTAAATGAAGCCAATAACTTTCAGTCGCTAGAAGCATGTTAAAGCATTTCTATGTGCGTGCACGATCTCTACCTTGGGACGAACCGGCGGGAGTGTGATGTTAAAAGGAAAACATATTTTGAAAGTAGAAACCCCAATTATATGTACTTTAACTGATTTACCTAAGATAAATAAGAATTTTACTAGTGAGAAATCTTTGACCAAAACATAAAAGTTGTGCTAAAAATCACGAAAATCTATCATTAGTTGTATGTTTCTTAATTTTATCAACAAGACGTGTCATGTTTTTTCACTAAAGCATGAACATATTGTCACAATAGCATTACCATATTTTTATCATTCGTTTAAGAGCATACATTGTATTAAATATGAGTTGTATACTGTTCTACCAAACAAAGTATTCAGTTAGGTCAACAAGAATGTTCAATATATCTTTTGTTTGCACGACAAATACAACCATACATTAAGACTAGACGATACTCTGTGTGTTGCCGCATGTGCTATATATTTGATTTCTAAATATTATATACAATATGAATTCATCCTTAGGATTTAAACGGTGCTATTTAGAAATAAAAAGGAAAAAAATATTATCAAAAGTTAAGTGTGTGAAAATTTAAATGTTGTGGCATTCCACTATGCATGTTGCAAGGTAGATAGACCATGTTCAAATCACATAGATGTTAGTTGACTAGGATAGCAAATCCAAGGGCTATAAATTTTTTGATGATGTGGAAGCACGCATGTGCAAAAAAATAGCAATTAATGACTTGTAGTGGGATTTGCCAATATAAGATATATAGGTTGTCCAACCATTACAAGGCCATCTTTACAAAAACAAGAAATAAAGCACATGCCCTAAGGAATCTTGACCCTGCATTCGTCCTACACTCTCATCGACGTGCCATGAGAAAACTTTGATGCCTCCTTTGGATCTCCAAAACACCCACGGAGCTAGGGTAATGTTGTTGACACAGTTGGGAAGTCACTGGTCAGAGTTAAAAGAAGCGAGTGACAATGAACCAAGGATCAGATTTCCATTCCTGAGAACAAGGCGACAAAGGCGGTTGGACAAGCTTCCCACGTTAAAGCACGAACCACCATCGTCCAAGACCACCTAGATAAAACATAGACAAAAATGGTGCTCGAGACTTGGTACTACCAAAGTTCCACATGTAATCCATCGACACTAACCAACATCTTTGAAACGAGGATAGAACGGGGAAAACTTATTCCACGCCATCAATAATGTCACCGCCGAGCAGACACCTCGACTAGGCCATACCTAGAGCTTGAGTGACCCAAACATAGCCAAACACAACCTGGGTTCCCCCACCTCACTGGCACCGAAAGGCATCTAGAGGCAAGTGAACCTAGCGACGACACTTATGCAAAAATCCAAGTCCCCTTTGAAAGGATCGATACGGTCGACAAGAGGGGGGGGAGTTGAATAGGATACTACAAATATTACTCTTTCTTGTCAATTTTAAGGTTTAGTGGATAAATAGGGTTCACTAAATATGCAACTAGGTGAACACAACCTATATGACAAGCAAACTTAAAGCAAAGTATGCTAGGCAACAATCTAATTAGCAAGCCAACAAGCATACAAGTCAAAGTAAAGTGCGGGAAAGGATTAACCACAAGTGAGGCGAGGACGCGGACTTTATCCCGAAGTTTACTCTTCCTTGGGGAAGAGCTACTCTCTGTTTAGAGCGGTGCCGGAGCCAAAGCTCGCGGAACGCCATCCAAGGCTCACCGTAATCTCTTCCGAGTCACCCCCAATGGATGAGCCTTGAATCACTCGAGGTTGGTCTTGAAGGCAACCACCACACCTTTACAAACTTCTCCGGAGCACACCACAAGCAAGGAAGCTTCCAGAGGAACCTCTAACCGCCTAGGAGCCCAAGCTCCAAGAGTAACAAGTCGGTGGGGAAGAAATGTTGCAGGGAACGCGAGTTGGTTTGGTCAAGATGTAGATCGGGTCTTGCTCTCCCAATCCCCAAAGTTTCAACAAGTTTGGGTGGAGGGATTGAGAGTATTGAGCAAAGTGGAGTATAGCAATGGTGGACCTCAACAAGACATTAGGGTTGAAGGTTGGAAGTGGAAGAAGGGGCTATTTATAGTGTTCTTGGCTCGGTGGGGATTTCTACCCATTGGACCCCGTGCGCACCGGCTAAGTCAGCCCTGTGCGCACGGGGTACTCAGAGACTTTCGCACCACCCCGTGGGCACGAGGGCCCAAAGACCCCGTGCGCATGGGGTACCCAGTAACTTCCTGCTATAATCTCTTTGAGTACCACAAGCACACACACTTAGGATTTTAGGTGGTAGGAATGGATAGGCTAGTGTATATGGTTCGGCAATGGCATTCCCACACAACTTTCATCCACACAAACCCCTCTTGATAGTGCGGTCTTTCCTATGACTCGAAATAAACCAAAACTAAACCTTCGATTCACCGGAAGACCACACCTTTGACCTTTTTGAATTGTGGGGGTCGTACATCTCCATAACGAAGCACTTGGAACCAATATCCTGAGATACACTTTAGTAACCGATATTAGTTCAACTAACCACATAGCCATCACACCAAAATATAGTATAAGTGCCACTTGCACTTTCAATCTCCCCATTTGTGGTGCATTGATGACAACGTGGTTAGAACATGGCATAGAGGATATGAAAATTTGAAAAGCCACAAGACAAAGAATGTGTTGGAGATATGCCCTAGAGGCAATAATAAAAGCATTATTATTATATCTCCTTGTTCATGATAATTGTCTGTTATTCATGCTTGAATTGTATTGTACGGAAACAGCGATACATGTGTGAATACACAGACCACAATGAGTCCCTGGTAGGCCTCTAGTTACCAGCTCGTTGATCAACAGATGGTCACGGTTTCCTGACCATGGACATGAGATGTCAGTGATAACGGGATCACATCATTAGGAGAATGATGTGATGGACAAGACCCAAACTTGAGCATAACACGAGATCGTATAGTTCGTAATGCATAAGCTTTTCGGTGTCAAGTATTTATTCCTTAGACCATGAGGTTGTACAACTCCCGGATACCGTAGGAATACTTTGGGTGTGCCAAACGTCACAACGTAACTGGGTGGCTATAAAGGTACGCATCGGGTATCTCCGAAGGTGTCTGTTGAGTTGGTACGAACCGAGACTGGGATGTTGTCACTCCGTATGACGGAGAGGTACCTCTGGGCCCACTCGGTAAGACATCATCATAATGAGCTCAATGTGACTAAGTGTTTAGTCACGGGATGATGGATTACGGATCGAGTAAAGAGACTTGCCATAACGAGATTGAACAAGGTATCGGGAATACCGACGATCGAATCTCGGGCAAGTACCGTACCGATGGACAAAGGGAATAACATACGGGATTGAGTGAATCCTTGACACGGTGGTTCATCCAATGAAGATCATCGAGGAACACGTGGGAACCAACATGGGTATCCAGATCCCGCTGTTGGTTATTGACCGGAGAGTCGTCTCGGTCATGTCTACGTGTCTCCCGAACCCGTAGGGTCTACACACTTAAGGTTCGGTAACGCTAGGGTCGTAGAGATAAATGCACTTGGAAACCCGAAAGTTGTTCGGAGTCCTGGATGAGATCCCGGACGTCACGAGGAGTTCCGGAATGGTCTGGAGGTAAAGATTGATATATAGGAAGTCCAGTTTCGGCCAACGGGTGATCTCCGGGGGTCACCGAGAGCGTCCCGGGACCACCGGAGGGGCCCCGGGGGTCCACCGGGTGGGGCCACCCATCCCGGTGGGGCCCCTAGGCCACGAGGGGAAGTGTCCAGCCCTCTGGGCTGGCGCACCACAAAGGGGCCCACCTACCCATGCGCCTAGGGTTAAAACCCTAAGGGGGAGGGGGGCTCCACTTGCCTTGGGGGGCAAGGAACCCCCCTGGCCGCCGCCCCCTTGCAGATTGGATCTGCAGGGGGGCCAGGCGCACCCCCCTGGCCCCTATATATATGTGGGGAGGGAGAGGGCAGCCGCACCCAAGCCCTGGCGCCTCTTCCCCTCCCGTCACACCTCCATACTCCTAACGCAGGGCGCCCGGCGAAGCCCTGCTGCGATCTCCACTGCATCCGTCATCACGCCGTCGTGCTGCTGGATCTCTGACGACTTCTCCTCCCCCCTTGCTGGATCAAGAAGGAGGTGACGTTGCTGCACCGTACGTGTGTTGAACGCGGAGGTGCCATCCGTTCGGCGCTAGATCATCGGTGACGAAGAACGTGAAGAGTACGACTACTTCATCCACGCTTCGTTGAAAGCTTCCGCTCGCAATCTCCATAACGGTATGTAGATGCACTCTTACTTGCTCGTTGCTAGATGTCTCCATAGTTGGATCTTGGTGAAAGCGCAGAAATTTTTGAATTATGCTACGTTACCCAACAATGGCATCTGAGCCTAGGTTTTATGCGTAACATCTTGCACGAGTAGAACACAAAGCAGTTGTGGGCGTTTGATTTTGTTCAACTTTCTTACTGTTACTAGTCAATCTTGATTCGGCGGTATTGTGGGATGAAGCGGCCCGGACCGACTTTACACGTACGCTTACGTGAGACTGGTTCCACCGACAGACATGCACTAGATGCATAAGGTGACTGGCGGGTGTCTGTCTCTCCTACTTTAGTCGGATCGGATTCGATGAAAAGGGTCCTTATGAAGGGTAAATAGAAGTTGACAAATCACGTTGTGGTTTTGGCGTAGGTAAGAAACGTTCTTGCTAGAAAACCTATAGAAGCCACGTAAAACTTGCAACAACAATTAGAGGACGTCTAACTTGTTTTTGCAGCATGTGCTATGTGACGTGGTATGGCCAAAACGAAGATGTGATGAATGATATATGTGATGTATGAGATTGATCATGTTTTGTAATAGAGAATCACGACTTGCATGTCGATGAACTTGACAACCGGCAGGAGCCATAGGAGTTGTCTTAATTATTGTATGACCTGCGTGTCACTGAATAACGCCATGTAATTACTTTACTTCATTGCTAAACGTTAGCTATAGTAGTAGAAGTAATAGTTGGCGTGACGACTTCTTCAAGACACGATGATGGTGATCATGATGATGAAGATCATGGTGTCGAGCCGGTGACAAGATGATCATGGTGCCCCGAAGATGGAGATCCAAGGAGCAAGATGATATTGGCCATATCATGTCACTTTAATTGATTGCATGTGATGTTTATCATGTTTATGCATCTTGTTTACTTAGAACGACGGTAGTAAATAAGATGATCTCTCACTAAAATTTCAAGTATTGTGTTTCCCCTAACTGTGCACCGTTGCTAAAGCTCGTTGCTCCGAAGCACCACGTGATGATCGGGTGTTATAGGTTCTAACATTCGCATACAACGGATGTAAGACAGATTTACACACGCGATACACTTAGGGTTCACTTGACGAGCCTAGCATGTACAGACATGGCCTCGGAACACGGAAGACCGAAAGGTCGAACACGAGTCGTATAGAAGATACTATCAACATGAAGATGTTCACCGTTGATGACTAGTCCATCTCACGTGATGATCGGACACGGACTACTCGATTCGGATCGTGTATCACTTCAGATGACTAGAGAGATGTCATTCTGAGTGGGAGTTCATTGAAATTTGATTAAGATGAACTTAATTATCATTAACTTAGTCTAAATTCTTTACAATATCTCTTGTAGATCAAATGGCCCACGCTCAGGTTTCCCTCAACTTCAACTCGTTCCTAGAGAAAACCAAGCTGAAAGACGATGGTAGCAACTATACGGATTGGGTCCGTAACCTGAGGATTATCCTCATAGCTGCCAAGAGATCATATGTCCTAGAAGCACCGCTAGGTGATGCACCTGCTCCCGATGCGGCCCAAGACGTTTTGAACGTCTGGCAGTCACGTAGTGATGATTACTCCCTGGTTCAGTGCGGCATGCTTTATAGTTTAGAATCGGGGCTCCAAAAGCATTTTGAGCACCACGGAGCATATGAGATGTTCGAAGAGCTGAAAATGGTTTTCCAAGCTCATGCCCGAGTCGAGAGATATGATGTCTCCGACGCATTCTACAGCTGTAAGATGGAGGAGAACAGTTCTGTCAGTGAGCACATCCTCAAGATTTCAGGATTGCACAATCGCTTGTCTCAGCTGGGAATGAATCTCCCAGATGAAGCGGTCGTTGACAGAATCCTCCAGTCGCTCCCACCAAGCTTCAAGAGCTTCGTGTTGAACTTCAATATGCAGGGGATGGAGAAGTCCATTCCCGAGGTGTATTCGATGCTGAAATCAGCGGAGGTTGACATCAAGAAAGAACATCAAGTGTTGATGGTCAATAAAACCACTAAGTTCAAGAAAGGCAAGGGTAAGAAGAACTTCAAGAAGGACGGCAAGGGAGTTGCCGTGCCTGGCAAGCCTGTTGCCGGGAAGAAGCCAAAGTATGGACCCAAGCCTGAGACAGAGTGCTTTTATTGTAAGGGAACGGGTCACTGGAAGCGGAACTGCCCCAAATATTTAGCAGACAAGAAGGCCGGCAACGTCAAAGGTATATATGATATACATGTTATTGATGTGTACCTTACCAGCACTCGTAGTAGCTCCTGGGTATTCGATACCGGTGTAGTTGCTCTCATTTGTAACTCAAAACAGGAGCTGCGGAATAAACGGAGACTGGCGAAGGATGAGGTGACGATGCACGTCGGGAATGGTTCCAAGGTCGATGTGATCGCCGTCGGCACGCTGCCTCTACATCTACCCTCGGGATTAGTTTTAAACCTGAATAATTGTTATTTAGTACCAGCTTTGAGCATGAACATTGTTTCTGGATCTCGTCTTATGCGAGATGGCTACTCTTTCAAATCGGAGAATAATGGTTGTTCTATTTATTTGAGAGATATGTTTTATGGTCATGCCCCACTGGTCAATGGTTTATTTTTTATGGATCTCGAACGTAGTAATACACATATTCATAGTGTAGATGCCAAAAGATGTGAAGTTGATAATGATAGTCCCACATACTTGTGGCATTGCCGCCTTGGTCATATTGGTGTCAAACGTATGAAGAAGCTCCATTCGGATGGACTTCTAGAGTCTCTTGATTATGAATCATTTGACACGTGCGAACCATGCCTCTTAGGCAAGATGACCAAGACTCCGTTCTCCGGAACAATGGAGCGAGCAACCAACTTGTTGGAAATCATACATACCGATGTGTGCGGTCCAATGAGTGTTGAGGCTCGCGGAGGCTATCGTTATGTTCTCACCCTCACAGATGACTTGAGTAGATATGGGTATATCTATTTGATGAAACACAAGTCTGAGACCTTTGAAAAGTTCAAGGAATTTCAGAATGAGGTTGAGAATCAACGTGACAGAAAAATAAAGTTCTTGCGATCGGATAGTGGGGGTGAATATTTAAGTCATGAATTTGGCACACACCTTAGGAGCTGAGGAATTGTTTCACAATTGACACCGCCCGGAATACCTCAACGTAACGGTGTGTCCGAACGTCGAAATCGTACTCTGTTGGACATGGTGCGATCTATGATGTCCCTCACCGATTTACCGCTATCTTTTTGGGGTTATGCTTTAGAGACTGCCGCATTCACTTTAAACAGGGCTCCGTCGAAATCCGTTGAGACGACTCCGTATGAACTTTGGTTTGGCAAGAAACCGAAGCTGTCGTTTCTGAAAGTTTGGGGTTGCGATGCTTATGTCAAGAAACTTCAACCTGAAAAGCTCGAACCCAAATCGGAAAAATGCTTCTTCATAGGATACCCAAAGGAGACAATTGGGTACACCTTCTACCACAGATCCGAAGGCAAAGTTTTTGTTGCCAAGAATGGATGCTTTCTGGAGAAAGAGTTTCTCTTGAAAGAAGTGAGTGGGAGGAAAGTAGAACTTGATGAGGTGACAGTCACCCCTCCTGGACCGGAAAGTAGCGCAGCACAGGAAACTGTTCCTGAGGTGCCTGCACCGACAAGGGAGGAAGTTAATGATAATGATCATGAAGAAACTGATCAAGTTACTACTGAACTTCAAAGGTCCACAAGGGTACGTTCCGTACCAGAGTGGTACGGCAACCCTGTACTGGAAATCATGTTGTTAGACAACGGTGAACCTTCGAACTATGAAGAAGCGATGGCGGGCCCAGATTCCAATAAATGGCTTGGAGCCATGAAATCCGAGATAGAATCCATGTATGAAAACAAAGTATGGACTTTGGTGGACTTGCCTCATGATAGGCACGCCATAGAAAACAAATGGATATTTAAGAAGAAGACAGACGCGGATGGTAATGTGACCATCTATAAGGCTCGGCTTGTCGCTAAGGGTTATCGACAAGTTCAAGGGATTGACTACGACGAGACTTTCTCTCCCGTAGCGATGCTGAAGTCAGTCAGAATCATGTTAGCTATTGCCGCATTCTATGATTATGAGATATGGCAAATGGACGTCAAAACAGCATTCCTTAATGGCTTCCTCAAGGAAGAGTTGTATATGATGCAACCGGAAGGTTTTGTCGATCCAGAGAACGCTGACAAGGTATGCAAGCTCTAGCGCTCGATTTACGGGCTGGTGCAAGCATCTCGGAGTTGGAATATTCGCTTTGATGAAGTGATCAAAGCGTTTGGCTTTATACAGACTTATGGAGAAGCCTGTATTTACAAGAAAGTGAGTGGGAGCTCTGTGGCATTTCTCATATTATATGTGGATGACATATTGCTGATGGGAAATGATATAGAATTCTTGGAAAATGTAAAGGCCTACTTGAATAAAAAAATTTCAATGAAGGACCTTGGAGAAGCTGCTTACATATTAGGCATCAAAATCTATAGAGATAGATCGAGACGCCTCATTGGTCTTTCACAAAGTACATACCTTGACAAAATATTGAAGAAGTTCAATATGGATCAGTCAAAGAAAGGATTCTTGCCTATTTTGCAAGGTTTGAGATTGAGCAAGGCTCAGTCGCCGACCACGGCAGAAGATAGAGAAAAGATGAGTGTCATTCCCTATGCCTCGGCCATAGGTTCTATCATGTATGCCATGCTGTGTACCAGACCTGATGTGAACCTTGCCATAAGTTTGGTAGGGAGGTACCAAAGTGATCCCGGTACGGAACACTGGACAGCGGTCAAGAACATCCTGAAGTACCTGAAAAGGACTAAGGATATGTTTCTCGTTTATGGAGGTGACGAAGAGCTCGTCGTAAAGGGTTACGTCGATGCTAGCTTCGACACAGATCTGGATGACTCTAAGTCACAAACCGGATACGTGTATATTTTGAATGAAGGGGCAGTCAGCTGGTGCAGTTGCAAACAGAGTGTGGTGGCAGCGTCTACATGTGAAGCGGAGTACATAGCTGCTTCCGAAGCAGCGCAGGAAGGAGTCTGGATGAAGGAGTTCATCACCGACCTAGGAGTCATTCCAAGCGCGTCAAGCCCGATGACTCTCTTCTGTGACAACACTGGTGCTATTGCCATTACCAAGGAGCCCAGGTTTCACAAGAAGACCAAGCACATCAAGCGCCGTTTCAACTCCATCCGGAATTATGTTCAGGATGGAGACATAGATATTTGTAAAGTGCATACGGATCTGAATGTCGCAGACCCGTTGACTAAACCTCTTTCACGAGCAAAACATGATCAACACCAGAACTCTATGGGTGTTCGATTCATCACAATGTAACTAGATTATTGACTCTAGTGCAAGTGGGAGACTTTTGGAGATATGCCCTAGAGGCAATAATAAAAGCATTATTATTATATCTCCTTGTTCATGATAATTGTCTGTTATTCATGCTTGAATTGTATTGTACGGAAACAGCGATACATGTGTGAATACACAGACCACAATGAGTCCCTGGTAGGCCTCTAGTTACCAGCTCGTTGATCAACAGATGGTCACGGTTTCCTGACCATGGACATGAGATGTCAGTGATAACGGGATCACATCATTAGGAGAATGATGTGATGGACAAGACCCAAACTTGAGCATAACACGAGATCGTATAGTTCGTAATGCATAAGCTTTCCGGTGTCAAGTATTTATTCCTTAGACCATGAGGTTGTACAACTCCCGGATACCGTAGGAATACTTTGGGTGTGCCAAACGTCACAACGTAACTGGGTGGCTATAAAGGTACGCATTGGGTATCTCCGAAGGTGTCTGTTGAGTTGGTACGAACCGAGACTGGGATGTTGTCACTCCGTATGACGGAGAGGTACCTCTGGGCCCACTCGGTAAGACATCATCATAATGAGATCAATGTGACTAAGTGGTTAGTCACGGGATGATGGATTACGGATCGAGTAAAGAGACTTGCCATAACGAGATTGAACAAGGTGTCGGGAATACCGACGATCGAATCTCGGGCAAGTACCGTACCGATGGACAAAGGGAATAACATACAGGATTGAGTGAATCCTTGACACGGTGGTTCATCCGATGAAGATCATCGAGGAACACGTGGGAACCAACATGGGTATCCAAATCCCGCTGTTGGTTATTGACCGGAGAGTTGTCTCGGTCATGTCTACGTGTCTCCCGAACCCGTAGGGTCTACACACTTAAGGTTCGGTAACGCTAGGGTCGTAGAGATAAATGCACGTGGAAACACGAAAGTTGTTCGGAGTCCCGGATGAGATCCCGGACGTCACGAGGAGTTCCGGAATGGTCCGGAGGTAAAGATTGATATATAGGAAGTCCAGTTTCGGCCAACGGGTGATCTCCGGGGGTCACCGGGAGCGTCCCGGGACCACCGTCCCGGGACCACCGGAGGGGCCCCGGGGGTCCACCGGGTGGGGCCACCCATCCCGGTGGGGCCCCTAGGCCGCGAGGGGAAGTGTCCAGCCCTCTGGGCTGGCGCACCACAAAGGGGCCCACCTCCCCATGCGCCTAGGGTTAAAACCCTAAGGGGGAGGGGGGGCTCCACTTGCCTTGGGGGGCAAGGAACCCCCCCTGGCCGCCGCCCCCTTGCAGATTGGATCTGCAAGGGGCCCAGGCGCACCCCCTGGCCCCTCTATATATGTGGGGAGGGAGAGGGCAGCCGCACCCAAGCCCTGGCGCCTCTTCCCCTCCCGTCACACCTCCATACTCCTAACGCAGGGCGCCCGGCGAAGCCCTGCTGCGATCTCCACTGCATCCGTCATCACGCCGTCGTGCTGCCGGATCTCTGACGACTTCTCCTCCCCCCTTGCTGGATCAAGAAGGAGGTGACGTTGCTGCACCGTACGTGTGTTGAACGCGGAGGTGCCGTCTGTTCGGCGCTAGATCATCGGTGACGAAGAACGTGAAGAGTACGACTACTTCATCCACGCTTCGTTGAAAGCTTCCGCTCGCAATCTCCATAACGGTATGTAGATGCACTCTTACTTGCTCGTTGCTAGATGTCTCCATAGTTGGATCTTGGTGAAAGCGTAGAAATTTTTGAATTATGCTACGTTCCCCAATAGAATGATCATGGTAGCTCCCCCTATATGTGTGCCCGGATAAGATGGATGCTTGAGAATGCATCAAGTACACACTTAGGAGGCTCCCCAAGATCATTATTGTCAAGACATGAGATTAACATAATAAAGCTATAACAATGCCTAGATCTCATGAATTGGTGTGGTGAGCAAATATCGTGAAACACGTAATAAGCATGATATGATCATAGCATTAGGTTCAATAATAAAGCTAGAGTCTCACATGTATAAACGAGTAGCTCACAACCACACACGCGGAAAGCAAATAAGAGTATCTCAAGCCAGCCAAAAATAACCAACAAAGAGAAACACGAGGCTTGAGATCTCAACACACACTAAAAAACACCAACACTAAAACACCAACCCACCACTTCTCCCCCTTTGTCATTAAGACAATAAAAAGGAGACAAATGGCGGCATATAGACCCACTAGACAAGAGGAGGAGCACCCGAGGCATCATCATCATCATCAAAGCGCCACACTGCTAATGGAAAGGGCCGAGCTGTGGCCTCACTGTCGAAGTCCTCTGACCCTAGAACAACCTCCTCACCAGCTGCAGCCCTGTCTGCCTTCATCTCATGCCGCAAGAGCTTGTCCTTGTTGACCTCCTTAATCTAACGATGCTGAATGGACTGACACATCTTGAACATGTTGCTTAAGGTCTTCTTCTCTCCCTTGGAAAAAGCAGCCTCAGAAACTATCGTCTTGCCCTTACCATGAGGGATCCGTGCAGTGGAGGACATACCTGGCCTAGGGTTGCGTCCCTTTTTGGTAGGCATATATGGAGCAGGAGCAGCTGGGGTCCAATTGGAGTTGCGCTTGGGAATAGAAGTCTTGTACGAAGCAATATACTTGGCTGGGCAGACGATCTCAACCAGCACATGAATGAATGGAGCATAGATCAAGGACTTGTCCTCGTGCACACACACTGATGGAGCTCATAGAACATGAACTCTAGAACATCCACCCTCTTCTTCTGATGCAAGTACACAAAGACATCCAACATGGAACTTTGAATGTTGTGGGAATCACCGGCCTTAGGAGTTAGTGTATATCTCAAGATATGGCGCATAGTTTCATAGAGAGGCAGAAGGTCTTTGATGGACCCGGTGAAAAACGACTTCTCCTGCTTGTAAGCGAAAGCAATCTCATCCTTAGTGCGCTGCCCACTTTCACGAACCCTGCCAAACTCATCAGAGGCATCCTCTTCATCATTGAAAGGATACAAAATGATCTCAGAAAACTTGCTCATAGGCACAAAGCACCGATGAGTCCCAAACATCCAAGTGAGGGTGCGAGCAGATTCATTCGAGAAAAACAAGGTGGCAAAGAACTGCATCACCAGATCCTCATTGTATGGGTGGTTGAAAGTGACAAACGGAATGAGGCCCAACCTCCCAAGAGCTGAATACACACCGGGATAGATATGATCATTGTCGCGCAGACTCTCTGTTGGAAATATGCCCTAGAGGCAATAATAAAAGTATTATTATTATATTTCCTTGTTCATGATAATCATCTGTTATTCATGCTTGAATTGTATTGTACGGATGCAGCGATACATGTGTGAATATATAGACCACAATGAGTCCCTGGTGAGCCTCTAGTTACCAGCTCGTTAATCAACAGATGATCACGGTTTCCTGAGCATGGACATGTGATGTCAGTGATAACGGGATCACATCATTAGGAGAATGATGTGATGGACAAGACCCAATCCTGAGCATAGCACGAGATTGTATAGTTCGTAATGCATAAGCTTTTCGGTGTCAAGTATTTATTCCTTAGACCATGAGGTTGTACAACTCCCGGATACCGTAGGAATACTTTGGGTATGCCAAACGTCACAACGTAACTGGGTGGCTATAAAGGTACGCATCGGGTATCTCCGAAGGTGTCTGTTGAGTTGGTACGAACCGAGACTGGGATGTTGTCACTCCGTATGACGGAGAGGTACCTCTGGGCCCACTCGGTAAGACATCATCATAATGAGCTCAATGTGACTAAGTAGTTAGTCATGGGATGATGGATTATGGATCGAGTAAAGATACTTGCCATGACGAGATTGAACAAGGTATCGGGAATACCGACGATCGAATCTCGGGCATGTACCGTACCGATGGACAAAGGGAATAACATACGGGATTGAGTGAATCCTTGACATGGTGGTTCATCCGATGAAGATCATCGAGGAACACGTGGGAACCAAAATGGGTATCCAGATCCCGCTGTTGGTTATTGACCGGAGAGTGGTCTCGGTCATGTCTGCGTGTCTCCCGAACCCGTAGGGTCTACACACTTAAGGTTCGGTAACGCTAGGGTCGTAGAGATACATGCACGTGGAAACCCGAAAGTTGTTCGGAGTCCCGGATGAGATCCTGGACGTCACGAGGAGTTCCGGAATGGTCCGGAGGTAAAGATTGATATATAGGAAGTCAGGTTTCGGCCATCGGGTGATCTCCTGGGGTCACCGGGAGTGTCCCGGGACCACCGGAGGGGCCCCGGGGGTCCACCGGGTGGGGCCACCCATCCCGGTGGGGCCCCTAGGCCGCAAAGGGGAAGTGGCCAGCCCTAATGGGCTGGCGCACCACATGGGCCCTCCTCCCCATGCGCCTAGGGTTGAAACCCTAGGGGGGAGGGGGCGCCACTTGCCTTGGGGGCAAGGATTCCCCCCTGGCCGCCGCCCCACCCTGCAGATGCCATCTGCAGGGCCGGCGCACCCCCCTGGCCCCCTATATATATGTGGGGGGAGAGGGCAGCCGCACCCTTGCCCTGGCGCCTCTCCCCCTCCCGTCACACCTCTGTCTCCTTAACACAGGGCGCCCGACGAAGCCCTGCAGGAATCTCCACTGCATCCACCACCACGCCGTTGTGCTGCTGGATCTCCGACGACCTCTCCTCCCCCCTTGCTGGATCAAGAAGGAGGTGACGTTTCTATACCAGACGTGTGTTGAACGCGGAGGTGCCGTCCATTTGGCGCTAGATCATCGGTGACGAAGAATGCGAAGAGTACGACTACTTCATCCACGCTTCTTCGAAAGCTTCCGCACGCGATCTACATAATGGTATGTAGATGCACTCTTATTTGCTTGTTGCTAGATGTCTCCTTAGTTGGATCTTGGTGAAAGCGTAGAAATTTTTTGAATTCTGCTACGTTCCCCAACACTCTCAATGTTTACTTGCTTGTGCGGTGCAAACTTCTTTGCCTTGGTCATGAGAAGCTCATGATAAACTCTTTGCTGAAACTCGTTCTTGAAACGGGGATCCATACCCAAAGCAGTGGCAGCCACATAAGGATGACTCTGCCTCTCAGCCCAAAGCTCTGGCTTGGTCCACTTGGCAAGGGGCAAGTTCCGGAGATCTCGCCCTCTGAAAATGGCTTGCTCGGGACTAGACCCCTCTTCCTCCTCTTTATCCTCGTTAACACGATCATCCTCTTCTTCTATCTCTGCATCATCATTGGGGTTGACATAGTGATCATCTTCTTGCGAGTCAAACTCTTCTTCAGAACCCTCGGAGGCCTCATTAACAGGACGCTTGGAGGCAGCACGATGAACATGACCCTGGACAGATCTTGACCCCTGACCAAGATTCTCAGAAGGCGGCCGATGAGCAGCCGTGAAATCCTTGGACCCTCCCTTAGGGCGCTTGCGACGGAGCTCGGCCCTCTTGTCAGCGGAGTCTGAAACATACACAAAACCCAACAACACAAAGCAAACAACCGAGATGAGTACGAGTGCATGGTGGATGGCATAGGGATAGGTAGATAAGCAGGTGAAATGCTCCTGAGTATCTCGTGCGCATGAGGGTGTAGACCACATGGGCACGGGGGTCCCGTGCGCATGGTACACGATCGTGGGCACGGGGCCCCGTGCGCACAGGGGGTCAAACAACCCGTGGCCACGGGGGTTTCCCAGCGGCAGCCACTTCCACATCGAGATTTGGGAGTGAGTGTGGCAGGAAAACCACATGGTCTATGCACCTGAGAACTATTTAGAGAGGAGGAGTGATCCATCTAATCAAAGGATAACAGAAAACCCTAACACAAGAGAACTTGACAGGCATCTATGGAGGAAACTAGAAGAGGAGAGGGAAGGGACCAACCGGAGGAGGATCCCATCCCGAAGCAGATCCACGGAGCAAGAAGCCCGACGAAGTCCGAAGAAGATCCATGGAGAAGAAGTGACGGCGGCGGCGCTGGAGGACTCCAAGGGGGTGGGGGCAACTGGGTGGGAAAGAACCCAAGCCCCCCACACCCCGCCTTCAGTGCCAGGAACTGCAGACCCATGCGCATGGGCTAAGTGAGCCCCGTGCGCACAGGGGTCCCATGCACACGGTACAGAGCTCGTGGGCACGTGGGACCCGTGTGCATGGTACAAGCCTATGGGCACGGGGTATCCAGGAACTTTGATATGAGGGAACTTTTGAAGGGACAGCTGAGTACACTCTTACCATGCCTTTTCAAAGCACTCAGTATAATTTTCTGAATACGTCGCGAGAGAAGACCTATCACTACGAGAAGGGAATACGTGGAGCACTTGTACCAAAATATAAACGAGAAACACAACCAAGAAAAGAGAGAGAAAAAACTTCGAGAGAAAAACAAGACAACCAGCGCACCTCACACACAAATAAAAAATGGACACAACCCTCAAGAGAGGGCGGTGGCCGAGGTCACCATGTTTGAGTTTATTTGGTATCGCACGAAGATATGAACGTTGGGTCCAAGACCAATACTAATCTTTGAAGCACAAGTGCCACCTGAAGTGGCTAATGTGAAAGATTTTGTTTGATTTATGCACTTCTAGGATAAGATAACCCATGAGTTGAGATAGCTCCCCTAGATATGTGCCTACATCTAAGCAAGATATTACGAGAGTATGTGTATATGAGCAAGAATTTCGTCCCAAGTTACTTATATCCATGATATTTAGCTCATCCCTTAACTCGTGAAATCTTGCTTCTTCAAGTGGCACTACAAAAAAAAAGACACATCCGTGGCATTTTGTGCCGAACGATTTTTTTCCTGTCATGCTTATGACACTTCTATGACCATAATTGTGACAAAACCCGGTATCATCATAGATGTGGTGGGCTCCTACTTCATGACAAAAATCATGAAAGAAAATGAGCTTTTCCTCCTGGGTGGGCCGGAGACACAGCTGCATGACATTCTTTGGGCCGTCCATGACAGAAAAACCCATGGTAGAAGCAAGGGCGTGGAAAATATCGGGGAGTTCCTGGTTACGATGGGTGGTCGAGGCCGAGCAATGCACGGAGCACTGTTCAAGAAATCTTCCGATTCAGCGGTTTATCATCCGATTTATCGCTACTCTTGGGGTGACCGATAAGATTATGCCTTATCTTCACCATTTATCGTTTGGGCTGATTTATCGCTATGACAAGCGATTTATCGGTAATCTACCGATAAATCGGTCCTATTCATAGCACTATGTTTGAAAAAAGTATGTTTATTTGTGTTTTGTGGACCTTGTTATGTAATATGTACTGTTGTCCTATTTTGTTCATCATTATACAGGGATTCAAAGGCTAGGTATCAAGGTAACACTTCTGTCCAATAATTTTTTGGTGTTGAATATAGCATATTTTAGTGTTCAAAGCCTATGCTTTGCAAAAAAATGGCCGATTAATAGTCGACCGATAAAATCGATTAATCGGTCGATTTCCGATTAATCTCTAATCCACAGCTGACCGAGACGATAACGATAAGCGATATCCTCAACATTGGCAGGGAGGGATTGCTCGTTTCTCTCGTACACGTAGGCGCGTGTGATGGCTTCTCGCCCCTCGTTGGTTACCCCAAGTGGAAGGTCTGAGATGTAGCGTAGCAGCAAATTTCCCTTGGCAAAGATACCAAGGATCGAATCCCGTGAGACTCCGAGGGTCGACAAGAAGGTGTCAACGGCGCCAGAAACTTAGCGGTTGACAGGACCTGCACACAGATACAAATAACTTTGCTCCCAACGAGTACAGAGAGGTTGTCAATCCCTCCGGCCTTGTTGTTTACAAAGGATCAAACACAAGAGATAATAATGATAGGTATGACTGCAACTAGGAAATAAGAACAGGAAGTAAATAGCGGGTGTGATCAGTGGTGGTAATATGGACCGGGGTCCCATGATGTTCACTAGTGATGTCTCTCTCCCAAAAGACGATAAAACAGCAAAGCGAGGTAAACAAATGACAGCTGGGCAATTGACAGGATTATGTGCGCAAACCAATGCTAACTATGCTGCAAGGAAAGGTGGAGGCTCAAAAGCATGGGCGGTACGCCAAGGCAAGTAGACCGAAATCCATCTGCATCTACTACTAATCATCCACCTTGAGATATCTATCCAGAACATCTCGCTGGTATTAAGTTGCGAATCCCACCCAAAGTGTAAACTCAAAGCAACAGACAACTGCATTAAAAGAACTTTGCGTAAAGTAAACAATCCTTGTACCCGCAAGTACAAGCACCGTTGTTTTCCCCCTTGTGGCAACAACACATCCCCTAGACTCATGTTTCTGTCACTCAAGCTAGTCATCAAGGGGCATGAACCCACAATCAAGCATAACGCTCCCTCTTGGAGTTACTACCTACTACTCGGCCAAAGCAATAAACAGCAACGGAGAACATGCAAGAATTACTCAAGAACATAAATATAAAAGAGGTGAATCAAATATATTACTCACACACAATCTGAACATAATCTCATAATTCATCGGATCCCAGCAAACTCAGCATAGCAACAGCAGAAATATTACATATGTGCCTCGATCATGTAGGGCAGCTCACGAGGTCTAAACCATGAAGAACAAAGAGGGGAGGAGAACATCACATAGCTACTGGTCATGGACCCATGGTCCAAGGTGGACTACTCACGACTCATCCGGGAAGCGTCCATGGTGGTGGAGAAGCTCCCGGTGGTGGTTTCCCCACCGGCAGGGTGCCGGGAAGAGTTCTCCTTATGCTCCCGATCTTGGAAGCGCTGTGGCGGCGGAATAGAGGCGGGATCGCGAAAAAGGGTTCCGTCCTCGAGGGTTTCGGGACGCGAGGAATATATATGCGAAGGGGGGTCACCAGAGGCGGAGAGGGGGCCACAGGCGCCCCCTGGCGCGGCTATGGATGGGGCCGCGTCGGGTGGCCGCCTGGGCCACCCCTGGCTCCCCTGTGGCCCCGCTTTGGTGATTCTCGAAGCTTCCTGTACGCTGATTTTTCCTGTATTTTTCCCGGAATTTTTTGGGCACTTTTAATATGGGGGAAACCTGAAATAGAAAAACAGCAGAAAACAGGAACTGGCACTGTGGTGCACTGAGTTAATATGTTAGTCCAAATATGATCAAAAGTGTATGGAAGTGCATAAATATCATAGCAATATCACACAAAAGAGGCATGGAGCAAGCAGAAATTATAGATACGTTTTGGACGTATCAACATCCCCAAGCTTGATTCCTGCTCGTCCTCGAGTAGGTAAATGATAACAAGCATAATTTTTGTGGTGACATGCTATCAACCATATAAGAACTTTTTAAGTAAAGCAATCAAGGCATGTAATTCAATTCAAGTCATAACAAGCAAGAGTCTATATTAGCATTGTAACAAGCAACATAAGAACATAAAGGTGCAAGAGCTCTCGCTGTCCGTGACTCGAATGCCTCCAAATGGTGTTTGCGTGCAAGAAAGGGGATAGGGATATACGAGAGAGTAAAACATAGTTTTTGTATTGTTGAGAACTTAATCTACTAAAGTTTCACACTTGATCTTCTTTGGAATCTTATCTTGACTCATCCCCAGACCAACAGCCAGGTGCAAGTCAAAATGATCCACTCCCTTTCGATATTTTGAGCACTCATGCAATGGATGAGCGTAAGCAAGAAAGTTAACACTTAGGATGGCAAAGAGAGAAAAATTATGAAGGGGGAAGACAAAAAAGGTGTGAAAGGCTCACATCAATGAGGACAATCATAGGCGAGAGAAAGCCAAATGATATATATGATGTGAGGAGTAGGGATTGCCACGCAACGGATGCACATATGAGCTAAGGTAAGCTCTCCAATGGAACTAGTGGGGGTGCATCCAACTTGCTTGCTCAAGAAGACCTAGAGCTCTTTTGAGGAGGCTCATCATTGGAATATACAAGCCAAGTTCTATAGTGTGAAGGTCCCCACATAGCTATATGCATGAATGATAATCTCTATGGAGTACAAGGTATAAGATGGAGTACGAGTGTGGATCTCTCAAAAGCAATAGTAGTGTGCCCCCTTCTCTCTTTTTATTTCTTTTTTCTCTTTTTTCTCTTTTTTTATTTTTTGTGGCCTCAATGGCTCTTTCTATTTAACTCTCATTTGTCCTCTTTGGGATCTTTTGATTTTGTCCTCTTTGGGATCTTTTCCTCACTTTAGGGGCAACACTCTATTTATTACAAGAAGTATAGAAGATCTTTCACACTTTACAAAAGTACTCAACATAAAGAAAATGAAACTATCATAATGTATGCAAATGTATGCCTCTGCCAGTGTAGCAGGATATGCAATGATACTAGCGCGTCATGTAGCAATGATTAGGGCAAGGCCCAACTAGCATGCGGCTCATCGATCAAGCAAAAAGCATGTATGACATGAAGATCAAGTCATGAGAAGATGGATGTTGCATGGCAATGTATCTCGGAAAGGCTATGGAAATGCCTTGATAGGTAGGTATGGTGGCTGTTTTGAGGAAGGATATAATGAGGCTTATGATGACAGAGCGTATCGTGCCAAGGATTTGGATGCACCGGCGGAGTATGCGCCAACTCTCGAGGTGAGAAAGGGCAATGCACGGTACCGAAGAGGCTAGAAAAATATGGCTAGGTGGAAGTGTCAACTTTCGAATACTCACATTAGTCCGAAGAACTCATGCACTTATTATCGGTAACTCTCAATCTAATTAGGAGGTTCACAAAGAGACAAGTACCCCGAGGAGGAGTGTATGGGGGTTTGGTTATCCTTGCGCATCCTCGGCTCATGGTACGTGAGTGTACTCTAATATTCAATCCCTCCAAAGATTAGTGATCCATTTAGTAGCTAAAGTTCTCAACTATTTTGTAGGTTTTCGAAAATAAACACGGATTGCCAAAAATACGACATCTATCACTAATAGGCTAAATCTCTTGACACCAAAAGTTCAGACATTACTCATGGCAATACCTCAAAACTATTGCAAGTTACTACTAAAATTAAATAGCAACCTCTATTACCTACTTTAAGACACACAACTCAGTGCAACAGGCAAACTCTCTTAACAAGATAAACATGAAAACTCAAGAGAGTTCAGCAACCAACTAAACAAAAGCTCTTTAAAAAGAAAAGCATGAAAACTAAGAGCTAACCATGACAGCAGCTATGGAAAGACAAAGAACACACACAAAAAAGATAAGCATGAAAATCATATGTTGTGTTCTAGGTTGAAGTGGAGCGTGTTTCTCTCCCACACAAAGAAAGCTGGGTTCCAACTTGTTGTGAACAGCAAGCAAAGCTGAAGAAAACTAAAAAGGAAACTAAGAGCGAGACGCTCCAAGCATAGCACATAACACATGAAGTGATAATTATAGTGGAACGAAAGACGAACTGATAATTGTTGATGGAGAAGGGGATGCATGGGGGCATCCCCAAGCTTAGACGCTTGAGTCTTCTTTAATATTTCTTGGGGGTGCACGGGGGCATCCCCAAGCTTGAGCGTTTGACCCTCCTGAATCTTCTTTTATCATCTTCCCTCGCACACTTGAAAACTCCCTTCATACATAACTCATCATAATCTGATTAGCGAGGTTAGTACCCACAATAAAATAACTTTTCCCTGCTGGAAATAAAGATAATCTTGAAGAGCTACCGTTTCTCAAGATTGCCAAAAGGTTTTTGCAAAGAAAAAGCAAGCTCAAGGTTTGCAAAACGAAGAAAAGGCAAAACAGGACAGAATCTGTGAAAAACAGACCAGCAGGTAGTAAATAATTTTTTCGGGGCACTTCTGCAACTCAAATCAAAAAACTCAGAACAGACGCCCGAAAGCCAATTGTATAGAGCACGCTGTCAAAAAAATCAGATCAAAAAGATGATCTGGTGATTTTATACGAATTTTTCTGTCCAAGGACAGAATATGTTTTCTGGACAGCACGTCACAACTTTTGAAATTTCTTGCAATCGGAGGCTAAACTTGGCACAAAGCTGAAAAGAAAAGATACAATGATGATGCTACTGTAGTAACAAACATCAAGACACAACAAAAGAAAAATAAAACCTAATTCGTTGTGGGCTGCCTCCCAAAAGCGCTTTCTTTTATGCCTTTAAGCTAGGCATGATGCAAAAAGGAGAAGATCAAGCTTTATCAAGAGTAAGAGAATAGCTAGCCCGTATAACGGACTCAAAAGGCAACTTAATATTCTTTCTAGGGAAGTGTTCCATTCCTTTCTTGAGAGGGAATTGGAATTTTATATTCCCCTCTTTCAAAGGACGTCCCAAAATAATTGGACATGAAGGTTCACATTCAATATCCATAATAGTAAAATCAATGGGAACATAATTTTCATTGACAATGATAAGAACGTCGTCGATCTTCCCCAAAGGTTTCTTTACGGAAGAATCAACAAGACGAACACCAAAAGAACAAGGATCAAAAGATTTCAATTTAAACATATCATATATTCTTTTGGGCATAACGGAGGTACTAGCTCCAACATCACATAAAGCATAGAAATAGAATTTATTCAACTTAATTTTAATCATAGGATCCCAACCATCTTCTAGCTTTCTAGGTATGGAGGCTTCTACCCTAAGCTTCTCCTCCCTAGCTTTGATAAGAGCATTAGTGATATGCTCCGTGAAGGCAAGATTAAGTGTGCTAATGTGGGGATCTCTAGACATATTGTGAAGAAAACCAATAACTTCAGAAAGGGTGCAATTATCAAAATCAAGGTCACTACTATCAAGTAAAGTGGTAATGGTGTCCTTTAGGCTCACTTGTTTGGTAGCTTCTATGGTTATAGGAGTTTCTTCTTCTACGGTTGAGGTCATAGCATCACCATTAATAAGTCCAATGGGACTAGGAGTGCATTGGGTGCTAAGAGTTTGGATATCCTCAACAACTTGGATAGTAGCAACAGTATGGTGGGTAGGAAGGCTCTTAATTCTATCTTCTTCCTTCTTTTATCTAGCCCATCTCTCTTTAAGTTTAGCCATCATCCTAATGTTTTCATTAATTTGCACTTGAATAGCATTCATAGGAGTGGTCTTCCTCTCCTCAAGAGGAGAAGTTCTAATTTTAAGCAACTCTACCTCATGGGCTAAATTGTCTACCTTCGAAGAGAGATTATCTAGTTTGTCTAGTTTTTCTTCTACACTCTTATTGAAGGCTTTTTGGGTAGTGATGAAGTCTTTAAGCATAATCTCTAGTTCAGAAGTGGAGTTTTTGGTGCTAGGATAAGCATTGTTGTTCCCATAGGAATTAGAGGGGAACGGTCTAGGGTTGCTACCAAAATTACTCCTATAAGCATTGTTATTGAAATTGTTTCTAGAAATAAAGTTCACATCTACTTGATCTTGAGCAATCAAAGAATTTAAAGGAACATCATGAGGGTCAATAGAAGATTGCTTGGAAAGTAGAGACATGATCAAGTCAACTTTTTCATTTAGGGAGGAAATCTCCTCGACAGAGTTTACCTTCCTACCTGTTGGAGCGCGTTCGGTGTGCCATTGGGAATAATTGGTCATCATCTCATCGAGAAGCCTCATGGCAGCATCAAGTGTAGTTGACATAAAGGTTCCTCCCGCGGCCGAATCCAACATGTTCCGCGAGGTAAAGTTCAAGCCTGCATAAAAAGTTTGGATAACCATCCAAGTAGTCAAACCATGAGTAGGGCAGTTCTTGACAAGAGATTTCATGCGTTCCCAAGCTTGGGCAACGTGTTCATTATCCAATTGTTTAAAATTCATTATGTTACTCCTTAATTGGATAATTTTAGCAGGGGGATAGTACTTCCCAATAAAGGCATCCTTGCACTTGTCCCAAGAATGTATGCTATTCCTAGGCAAGGATTGAAACCAGATTTTAGCTCCTCCTCTCAAGGAGAAAGGAAAAAGCTTAAGCTTAACAATATCACCATCTATTTCTGTGTACTTTTGCATATCACAGAGCTCAACAAAATTATTGAAGTGCAAAGCAGCATCATCTCCAGCACCGGAGAATTGATCTTTTATAACTAGGTTCAGTAAAGCAGGTTTAATCTCATAAGAAGGTGCTGAAGTGGCAGGTGTAGCAATAGGCGTGCAGATAAAGTCATCGTTGTTATGACTAGTGAAGTCACACAACTTGGTGTTCTCGGTGGAACCCATAGCAGCAGCAAGCAAGATAACTATTTTTGTGATTTTTGGTAAGGGACACTAGAGCAAAAACTGAAAGGTAAACTAACAAGACTAAAAAGCAAAGATAAAAGATAGCGTGCAACTCCCCTATCTTGAAGAGTGGAGTCCCCGGCAACGGCGCCAGAAACTTTGCTTGATGGCTTCTCGCCCCTCGTTGGTTACCCCAAGTGGAAGGTTTGAGATGTAGCGTAGCAGCAAATTTCCCTTGGCAAAGATACCAAGGATCGAATCCCGTGAGACTCCGAGGGTCGACAAGAAGGTGTCAACGGCGCCAGAAACTTAGCGGTTTACAGGACCTACACACAGATACAAATAACTTTGCTCCCAACGAGTACAGAGAAGTTGTCAATCCCTCCGGCCTTGTTGTTTACAAAGGATCAAACACTAGAGATAATAATGATAGGTATGACTGCAACTAGGAAATAAGAACAGGAAGTAAATAGCGGGTGTGATCAGTGGTGGTAATATGGACCGGGGTCCCATGATGTTCAGTAGTGATGTCTCTCTCCCAAAAGACGATAAAACAGCAAAGCGAGGTAAACAAATTACAGCTGGGCAATTGACAGGATTATGTGCGCAAACCAATTGTAACTATGCTGCAAGGAAAGGTAGAGGCTCAAAAGCATGGGCGGTACGCCAAGGCAAGTAGACCGAAATCCATCTGCATCTACTACTAATCATCCACCTTGAGATATCTATCCAGAACATCTCGTTGGTATTAAGTTGCGAATCCCACCCAAAGTATAAACTCAAAGCAACAGACAACTGCATTAAAAGAACTTTGCGTAAAGTAAACAATCCTTGTACCCGCAAGTACAAGCACCGTTGTTTTCCCCCTTGTGGCAACAGCACATCCCCTAGACTCATGTTTCTGTCACTCAAGCTAGTCATCAAGGGGCATGAACCCACAATCAAGCATAACGCTCCCTCTTGGAGTTACTACCTACTACTCGGCCAAAGCAATAAACAGCAACGGAGAACATGCAAGAATTACTCGAGAACATAAATATAAAAGAGGTGAATCAAATATATTACTCACACACAATCTGAACATAATCTCATAATCCATCGGATCCCAGCAAACTCAGCATAGCAACAGCAGAAATATTACATATGTGCCTCGATCATGTAGAGCAGCTCACGAGGTCTAAACCATGAAGAACAAAGAGGGGAGGAGAACATCACATAGCTACTGGTCATGGACCCATGGTCCAAGGTGGACTACTCATGACTCATCCGGGAAGCATCCATGGTGGTGGAGAAGCTCCCGGTGGTGGTTCTCCCCTCCGGCAGGGTGCCGGGAAGAGTTCTCCTGATGCTCCCGATCTTGGAAGCGCTGCGGCGGCGGAACAGAGGCGAGATCGCGAAAAAGGGTTCCGTCCTCGAGGGTTTCGGGATGTGAGGAATATATATGCGAAGGGGGGTCACCAGAGGCGGAGAGGGGGGCCCCAGGCGCCCCCCTGGCGCGGCCAGGGGTGGGGCCGCGCCAGGTGGCCGCCTGGGCCACCCCTGGCTCCCCTCTGGCCCCGCTTTGGTGATTCTCGAAGCTTCCTGTACGCTGATTTTTCCTGTATTTTTCCCGAAATTTTTTGGGCACTTTTAATATGGGGGAAACCTAAAATAGAAAAACAGCAGAAAACAGGAACTGGCACTGTGGTGCACTGAGTTAATAGGTTAGTCCAAATATGATCAAAAGTGTATGGAAGTGCATAAATATCATAGCAATATCACACAAAAGAGGCATGGAGCAAGCAGAAATTATAGATATGTTTTGGACGTATCAGCGTGTGTGCGAGGTGTTGGGCTCTAACTGAACCCGAGCGAGGTGTTCGTGTACTGAACCCGAGCGATTGCACTGCAGGCTACACGTTACTGAACCCGAGTGATCGATCGATCTGGCTATTAACTGAACCTGATCGAGCGATTCATTCGCTACTGCTGCTAACTAAAGCCGATCGAACCTGCCGCCTCTTGATGAACAGTGAGCATTGCTGGGGGTTGGATGAACAGGACCCCGTGGTAGTAGCTAGAGGACGTTGCCGCTAGATGAACAGGACCCCGATCGAGCCGATTGGGGGTGGATGAACAGGACCCCATGGAGGGTAGGTAGCCAGTGGAGGGTTGGATGAACAGTAGCCGGTGGAGGGGTGGTTGAACAGTAACCGGTGGAGGGGTGGTGGAGGCTGGATGAACAGGAGCCCGTGGAGGCAGGGGGAGACGCCGTGGATGAACAGTCACAGGTGCAGGCTGGAGGAGGTCGACGGTGGATGAACAGTAGCCCATGGAGGCTGGAGCGAGGCAGTAGACGGTGGATGAACAGTAGCCTGTGGAGTCCTGTTTTGCGGTACGCCACACCCCTCCCAATAAATAAGACCCCCGTTTCGACTGTAGGAGGTCGAAGAGAAGTCTGTTTCCTCCGTTTTGCGGTACGCCACACCCCTCCAGATCAACAGGACCCTGTTTCGACCGTAGGAGGTCGAACACAAGTTCGTTTTCTCTGTTTTGCAGTACGCCGGACCCTTCCCAATGAACAGGACCCCGTTTTGACCGTACGCGGACGAACATAAGGTAGTTTTCTCTGTTCTACAGTACGCCATACCCTAACAGGGCCCCATTTTGACCATACGCGGTCGAACAGAAGGCCTGTTTCCTCCATTCTGCGTACGCCAGACCTCGTTTCGGTTGTTCCGTCCATGCCGGTTGGCTCCTGATGAACACGACGTATTCCGTTGCCTCCCGATGAACACGACGCATTCCGTTGCCTCCCCATGAGCACGACGTAGTTTCTCCGTTCTGACCCAGCCGGTTGGCTTCCCATGAAGAAGACGCCGTTGCTGTCATCCATGGCCTCTCCATGTACACGAGCACTGGTCGTACGTATGCGTGAGTACGCGTTGGAGACCCTGCCCGTATGTATGCACGTGGCCGTATTGTTTGGCATCTGGCTGTATGTACATGTACACGGTTTTGACTGGACTGCCTGAACTGTTACCGCTCCTTACTCGGCCATGATTCATCATGGCAGACAGACCGATCGACCGGTATGTACACAGTCAATGCTACGTATGCTTCGACCGGGTGGGTCCCAGCTGTCAGGGAGGATAAGGACACACTTCCTTGCGTGCGAAGATATAGCTGGTGGGTCCCGGCTGTCACGGGGAAGAATCATTTTTCCCATAATAAGGATGCACTTCCTTGCGTGCGAAGATCTAGCCGGTGGGTCCCAGCTGTCAGGGGGAGAAGACATTATTTTTTAGGTAAAAAGGATGCAGTTCCATGCATGCATCCAGGGGCGTGGTGCGTCCCCACTGTCAGCCTCTCCACGTACAGTCATCTTCCGATGACTCTAGTTTGTTGACCACATTGACCACACCGTGCAGAGCACACCAAGCCGGTGGGCGACGGTGAGGCCCCAGACTGGAACGCCCTGGAGATGGGGAAGACTCGGCAGTGGAGTCACAGACGGAGAGGAGTGGGAAACTTGACAGCTTCGGGTGCGGAGTGGGCCTACACTCGCCAGAGAATAACAGGAGGTGCGGAGGAGTGGAGGGATGGCCTGGCCATCGGCGGGGTAGCGTTTTGATGCGAGGCACGCAAAATAGCGCCGCTGGACGCCGTAGGCTGGAGCAGGCGGTCCCTACAGCGCTGGGGGAAGAAGACGTGAGATTGAAGAAGAATGCTAGCTGTTGGATGTAAATCCAATGCCTTGCTTAGGCTTCGACCTTTGTATTTTTATTTTTTGCGAAAGTGCTTAGGCTTCGACCTACTGGCCCACATGTCAGCCATTCCATTTGGTGGGCTGGGTGAAACAATGATGTAGCATCTATGCAGCTCGTTTATATATTATGGTAGAATTTAAAGCCCATTTGCATTTTTCTCGAAACCCGCGGGACTTGCTGGGCTGGGTGAAAATATCATGTTGGGCTGGATGGACAAATGTTCTAAAAACATAAACACATGATTGCACGTCTATTACTACATTGGTCAGTAAAATATTTGCAAGCTTATGTACACAATCGCTAGGAGTTAACTTACCAAGTTATATACAAACAATTATTATTATTGTTTTGTAAGAACTTTTGATTTACAAAATAAAATATCATTTTAATTTGATGAGTTAATACGACGTGGGATATTATTATTTTTTAGGCTAGACATGGGACAGTTGAGTTGGTTCTAGGAAAAATTACTGGGAGAAAACTTCGATTACATCAAAAAAGAAAGTGGGAGAAAATTAAGATATAGGATTAATAAAAACGAAAAATAAAGGAAATGGGAAGGTCTATAAAATGGTTGGGAGAACAACAGGTTTAACGGAACCTTATGTTGTTTCTATTATATATATGTAATAAAATAAGATACAAATATAAATATATATACTATTATAGAACGGAAAACATAGGTTAAGTTTTGCATTCTTATAGAAAAATAGAACTGAGCTGTGCGTTGTCTTGAAATAACAAACATAACTTGGGTTGCTGATGTTATAGACAAGCTAGGCTGGGAGGCCCAGAGGCCGCTTGATACCTGCTGGATCCAAAAAAAGCTGAAACATGTCGTGGGCTGCCCATGTTAAACAACAAAACTTAGGCTATGGACTTGGTGGGCCTGGGACTATTAGCCTCTTGATGAACAGTCTTCTCCCGGTTACTCTTGTTTTGCTGACCATGTTGGGAACGACAGACGGCGGCGCCGCGGCGAGAGCACCAAGGCGGAGGACGACGTCGAGACCTCGGACGGAACGAACCGGAGCGGGCGAAGACGCACGCGGAGGGTAGTACGAGGGTTGACTTGTTCGGGTGCAGGGTGGGCTGGTGGAGCTGCCGCCGCCGGACAATGTGTCAGAGTAGAGGGATAGCCTTTCCAATGCCATAGGCTATGATGGGTCATCGAGGCGTGCGTGGCAGCGCCACCAGCCGCTGTATAGGAAGAGGACGAAAGATTGAACAAAATAAAGAAATACAAATGGATAGGTGGTTGGTCCGAGATGCCTGTGTACGAGACCTGCTGGATCCACCTGAGAAGGGGAATATGATGGGAGGAAGGAGATTCAAAGCACGGTAACCGAGTGAACTTAGTTACATATACATAAGCAAATAGCCACTAAAAAAGAGAAAATAGGTTAGTGGGTTCTTAGAAGAAATATTTCGGTCAAAACAGATAATTACTACACATAGGCTAATGCATGAAACACTCAGATGATAAAGGTGCTTAAACAGATAAAGTACAACATCTAGACCTTCCTGGCACGCTTGATCATGACGTTGCGACTGTTCGTGTACTCGTCGGTTACGGGAAGCAGACACGCCCTCATGTCCAAGATCCGCATGTACATGTCGTAGCATGTGTATGTGTCCTTGGCCACGTAGGTTATGTAGGCTAGAGTCAGAGGTACCTCGCACATGTTTAGTTCCTTGGTATCATTGTCTTCTTTCATGTTGGCGTAGCAGGGGTCGACGATGGTCCCGGTGAGGTCAACCACGGAGTCCTTCTCCTACCCGTTGCTGATGATCTTGTATTGCTTCTGGATGTCGACAAGCTTGTTGCACCAAATGAACGGATCGTCGCGTTCTTCCTTCTCTCCACCATAGCGAAGGTGCAGTTAGCGCTATGCATGAAACATCCGAATGCTTCAGAACCTCTGATGGACACCATAGAGTACCCCCACATGAGCAGTTAGTACGGCAACTGCAGTGCCCAAAGCACAAAGACCACTACAGCGAACCCAAACTCCATGTTCAAAGTAGAAGAGCAACTGTTGTCAGGTCAGATTCCGTAGCTGTGGTGCATACTCCTTTGCTCTTGCATCACTGTATTTACTCATACCAACTAATTTCGCATTTGAAGGATCCAATTGAAACTCCAATGGCGCAACATGTATGTTCTGAACCTCCTAGCAAGATGCCCGTGCATTGCACGGAACATCAAGATGCATTTATATGAGCAGTTTATATATCATGTGAGAGATAAGGATGAACGAGGGAAGTCCTTATCTACAAATGTGGAGAGGAGTGCGGGTGTATTTTTGCAAAATTGTCATAGTTTCCTTCGTATCCGTCAGATATAGATTGGACGGCCTATATTGCAGGATGGCAGGCACACCATCATCACCAACTCTATTTTTTATAAGAGTAGATATTTCTCTAACTGGATTGCTATTCTAACTTATTGCTCTATGTTGATTTCAGTTTCAATTGTATAAACAATTATGTTCTCATGCCATCACATTACAAGTGTTGTTAGTGTTGTGTAGTTTCCCACACTTATATTCTGTCTATGCTGCTTTGTCTTAAACATATATGATTTGAACTGTCTCTATCTTGATTTGGCAACATAAACTAGAATGATATAGACCATACATTGACCATACTACATAGATATATGTTTGTTTCATGCTGTTATCATGTCCACCTTACAACTGAACTGGTTTACCAAAATGAGTTTCATATCCAACATGGTAAACCTATGACATGTCTACTTGTTCCTCTTGTAGAATGCAGACCCAATATTGGACAAGAGCACCCCATTATGCAATGGTAGAGAAAGTAATGCAGATAGAGATAGTGAGACAACCATGTTAGTCTACAAGAAAGCTAATAAAAACTATCTTGTAGACAGTGAGACAACCCCAAAGTCGTGCCTTGATGTAGTGTTTGAGTTACTGGCCACTACTGTTGGCACAAGCTCTTCGAACTCACTGCCTGAATCAGTTCAGCTTCTTGAGTCTCAACTTCAAGTTGAAAGACATCGATCAGATGTGCTGCGACAGGAAGCCGAAGGACCGAGGAAGTCCCGCAGAATTCAGATGCATACTTTCTGGTGCAACAACAAGTGCTGGAGGATTTAAGTGCCAAACAAGAGAAAGCTAATAAGCTTGCTAAGTGTCTTGCCTGCATGGTGGATACCCAGGATATTATTTCTTGAGCTCTTATGAAGTGGTTTTAGTTCTGGACTTGTTTTGCTACGACATTTATTTGCACTGGTCACCAACTTTGACAACCAGTGTATGTAATATGCTGCTTTGTTCCCCTTATTTACACTGGTGGCGAACTTTGATGCCCAGTGGTTGTAATATGAGTAATAGCCGTAATAGCCTAGCGTATGTTGCTTGCTTATTTATTTCCTTGTTGTCTTGTTTATTTGTTTGCTTGTAGACAGTGCAGTTCTTTTTCTGCGGTTTGCTAGTGGCCCGATAACCTATTTTTTAAAACTAGGCCACAATAACCATGGGCAACATGCGGACCGTTATCACCATGGCCTTCTACGGGCTGTAGAATCAATGTGCCCTTTACGGGACGTATGGTCGATTAGCCAAACATGGGCCAATAACAGACCACATTATGGGTCGTAAACGGGCTAGACTGGTAGCCGTCCATTCATTGGCCGATCATAACGGGCCTTTAAGAGGCCGACGAGTATAACAGGCTTAATTCCATCGACAGACATAACGGGTTGTTAATGGGCCGTATTTGATGACGCTATGAAAATGGCCCAATGGGTCAACGGGCCACAAACGGGCCGACTTTAACCACGGGCTGAATTTGACCCACAAGCGGAAAAGGCTAGTAACGGATCGTAAGCTACCGAATGCTTCAAATCAGCTCAAGAATAAATGGGCCCTGAAAAGGCCGAAATATAACACGGGCTGGGAGTGGCCCAATGGAGTAATGGGCCGTCAATGGGTATGAAGCGATATACTGTTCATTATGGGCCCGTTTCACTACGAGCCGTTAATGGGCCAAGAGTTATAAAGGGCCTCATATGGGCCGAAAGACGTCATGGGTCGTACATGGGCCAGAATTTACAACGGGTTAGAATCATATTGGACGGCCCAGATGAAGCTAGTGGGCCAAAATCGTAAAGGCCATGATGGGCCGTGAGTTATCGGGCATGAATGGGCTATATGCGAGCAGGCCGTTAGCAGGCTTTCTATGGGCTGGCCCGTTATCCCTTGACCAAGTAAACCGGGCTGGCATTTTGACCTGAATGGGCCACCGTTGGGTCGCGCCAAGTGTCGGCGTATCAAAGGTGCCTCCTGTCAAGTGGTTGGTTGACATCTGTCTGCACGTGGAGCCGACACATGGTCCCTTCAGCCAATGAGAATTTTACACGTGGAAAATCCCCATTGGTCCTGGCTGTTAACGGGTTATCGGATCCAAAACCGGACCCCATAGGGTTAACGGCATGCCGTTACGGTGGATGCCACATGTCAGTTACACTTGACGAAAGCATTTCCATGATGCACTATTTATTGTCATGGAAGTGGACACTTCCGTGATGATAATTTTGGTATTGTCATGGAAAACTTCTACGATAGCACATGTATGGCCATCTTGATTCTGTCATAAAGTCATGATGGATGTACATGCATGACAGAAAACATGACCTACTGTGACAAACACGTATTATCACAGAAGTGTTTTTTGTAGTGTGGCTTGGTGAAGATGTCAACTAGTTAATTCTCTATGTTGACATGGAGTAGTTCAATGTTTCCCTTGGCCACATGATCCCTAATGAAATGATGACGAATCTCAATATGCTTGGTCTTGCTATGTTGAACCGGATTCTCAGCGATCTTGATTGCACTTTCATTGCCACACCAAAGAGGCACTTTGTCACATTTGACACCATAATCCATCAAAGTTTGCCTCATCCATAATAATTGAGCACAACAACTTCCGACGGCAATGTACTCGGCTTCGACTATCGAGAGAGATATACAATTTTGCTTCTTTGAAGACCAACTTGCCAACGATCTTCCAAGGAATTGACATGAACCGGAAGTGGACTTGCGGTCAACCTTGTCTCCAATCCAATTTGAATTTGAGTATCCCATTAACTCAAACGAAGATCCTTTGGGATACAAAGGCCCAAGTTTGGGGTATGAACCAAATATCGAAGGATTGTTTTCACCGCCGAATAGTGGCTCTCCTTAGGAGCGGATTGAAATATTGCACACATACACACACTCAACAAGATATCAGGTCTAGATGCACAAAGGTAAAGCAAGAAACCGATCATAGAGCGACATACCTTTTGATCCACTTCTTTACCATTTGGATCAAGATGAAGTTGACCATTTGTGGGCATGGATGTTTTCATTGGCTTGACATCTTGCATCTTGAACCTCTTGAGCATGTCTTGAATATAAAGAGATTGGTTGATGAAGGTTCCTCCTCTCAATTGCTTCACTTGAAACCCGAGGAAGAATTTCAACTCTCCCATCATGCTCATAACAAATTCCTTAGTCAGAAGATTCTCAAACTCAATGTTAATAGCATGGTTAGTGGACCCAAAGATAATATCATCAACATATATTTGGCAAACAAACAACTCTCCTTTTACCCTCTTTGTGAAGAGAGTGGAATCTATTACCCCAATCTGGAACCCTTTCTCGCTTAGGAATGTTGTAAGGTGATCATACCAAGCACGAGGTGCATGTTTGAGACCATAGAGTGCCTTATGGAGTTCATAAACGTGACAGGGGTGATTGGGGTCTTCAAAACTGGGAGGTTTCTTGACATACACCAACTCCTTAAGAGGACCATTAAGAAATGCACTCTTCACATCCATTTGATATAATTTAAAATCATGATGAGAGGCATAAGCAAGCAAGATGCGAATGGATTCGAGATGGGAAACGGGAGCAAAAGTTTCACCAAAGTCCAAACCTTCAACTTGGGTGAAACCTTGTGCCACTAACCTTGCCTTGTTCCTTATTACTTGTCCATGTTCATCTTGTTTGTTCTTGAAGATCCATTTTGTTCCAATAACATTATGATCTCTTTGGGTCTTTCCACAAGGGTCCACACTTTGTTGCGGGTGAAGTTGTTGAGTTCTTCATGCATGGCATCTATCCAATCCGGATCGTCAAGAGCATCTTCCACCTTAAGGGGATCAACACAAGAGACAAATGAGTGATGTTCACAAAAGTTTGCCAAACGTCTACGAGTAGTTACCCCCCTTTTGATGCTTCAATAGATGTTCTCGGTGAGCTGTTGAAGATACTTTAGCTTGGCATCCACTTTTTGCTCCTTAATTGCAAGCTCTTCTTCACTTGGTTTTGGGCTTGATGAAGAAGCTTGACCTTGAGATTTTTTTGACCTCGGAGACACCCTTCTCTTTGCAACCACAAGTACTTGCTCATTTGGGAGTGACGATGATGAACAAACTTGCGGTTGGGGTTGATCTTGATCTTTATCACGAACTTGAGCTTGACCTTGAGCCTTAAGAACTGGTTCTTCACCATTTGAATGAGCTTGCTCTTGATCTTGCTCGGGAATATGAGGGACTTGATCTTGTTCTTGGATAGGTAAATGATCTCCCGAAGCATCTTGTTCAAGAGGTGCCGGTGATGACTTCCCTTGTGGGGACTCCACAAGAGGGGCTCTTACTCCTTCTTCTGCATGGACTTGGGGAGTTTCTTGTGGAAGAATGTGGCCTATCCCCATCATCCTTATAGCTTGTGAAGGAGCCTCATCACCTACAACACTAGGAACAATTTGCTCCATAGCCATTATCTTGATCAAACTCCACATTTACTGTTTCCTCAATGCATCTGGTGGATTTATTGAGAACTCGGTAAGCATGAGAGTTTGATGTATATCCAACAAATATGCCCTCATAAGTTCTAGACTCAAACTTAGCTAACCATGATTTCTTGTTTAAAATGAAACGCTTACAACCGAATACCCGAAAGTATTTGACGTTAGGCTTTCTCCTGATTAGGAACTCATATGGGGCCTTGTTCTTGAGCTTGCGAAGATAAAGCCAGTTTGAAGCATGCAACACGGTGTTGATGGCTTCGACCAAAAGCTTGTATGGAGACTTGTACTCGTCAAGCATGGTCCTAGCCATCTCGATAAGAGTCAGATTCTTCCTCTCCGCAACACCATTTTGTTGGGGAGTATATGGTGTGGCATATTGTTTCTTTATCCCCTCTTCACTCAAGAATTCATCCATCGTGTAGTTCTTGAACTCGGTGCCATTGTCACTTCGAATTGCCTTGATCTCACAACTATGTTAACGTTGAGCTTCTTTGGCAAAGTTGATGAAGGTTTCTTGAGTTTCATCTTTGGTTTTGAGAAAGAACACCCAAGTATATCTGATGAAGTCATCAACAATGACAAGGCAGTACCTCCTCCCTCCCAAACTATCATAAGTTGGAGGCCCAAAAAGATCCAAATGGATAAGCTCAAGGGGCCTCAAAGTGGTGATGATAGTCTTCACTTTATGAACTTTTTCATGAAGCTTTCCGGCAATGCAAGCACTACAAGGACGATCTTTGGCAAAAGACACATTGGTTAGTCCAAGGATGTGCCCCCTTTTAGAGAGCTTGTAAATTTCTCATGCCCACGTGGGCTGGCCGTCGATGCCATAGCCACCCCACATTGGCCTTGACCATTAGCCATGTTGCAAGATGAGTTTTCTCTTTTGAGAAATCAACCACGTAAAGGTTGTCTTCAACATGCCCAACAAAGAACACTTTGAGATTGCTGCTCTTAAAGACGGTCACATGGAATTCACCGAAATGCGAATCATAACCGACACGAGCCAATTGAATAGTTGAAAGCAAATTGTAGTGGAGGGATTGGACAAGCATGACATTTGAAAGTGAGGAATCATTACAGATTACCACCTTACACAAACCCAATACCTTGCCCTTGCTATTGTCACCAAAATAGATGTTTGAAGAGGCCTTGAGTGAATCAATGAACTCCACAAGCATCTCTCTTTCTCTGGTCATATGATTGGTGCATCCACTATCGATCACCCATTATTTTCCACCGAAGATATAGTCCTACAAGAATCAAGCTTTGGTTATAGGTACCCATTTTGCAATGGGCCCTGGAGAGTTAGCAACAAGGGTCTTGGGAACTCAAATAGTCCAAGCATAATCATCAAAGTTAGTGCCAACAAATTTTGCAAATGTATAGCCATCATTTCCTCTCATGAGGACATAAGATGGGTTGTTCTTGCCGGCAAAATCTTTGGTAATGGCCTTGTCCTAGTGACCTTGCCATTCCCAACAACCCCTTTTTCCTTCTCCTTCTCCTTGTGCCTTTCTTGCACAAACACCACTTTTTGTGGAGGAGGAGGAGTCGGACCGATTTTCTTCTTGTTGCTCTTCTTCTTGTTCTTACCATTATTGGCTGCGGGATCAAACCCAATTCCTTCCTTGGCAACACACTCCTTTTGGTTGCTCAAGAGGTCATTGAGGTTTTTCTCCCCTTGAATGCGTGACACAAGCCCTTTCTAAATTTGGGACTTTAACTTCTTATTTTCCTCTTTGAGAGAGGCACAATCATGAACAAAGTTAGCTGAACAAGAGTCATCATCTAGCTCCATATGAGGTACGGAAGTAAGAGCCTTAACGGTTGTATCTTTAAGTTGAGCATAAGACTCGGTGAGAGCAATGAGGTCACCTTTGACAACCTTGGAACTAGTCACAAGGCACTCATGTTCCTCACCAAGTCTCGTGTGATCAACTAAAAGCTTTTCAATGCTAACATTAAGGGCATATTTGTTCTCAAGAGCAAGTTGCAAGGAATCATTGGTTTTAGAAAAGTCTATTTGATGAGCCAACAAGGCTTCCTCATGTGATACTCTCATGGCACTTTCTTCATGTAGTTCGTGCTCATGGAGTTTGACTCTCTCTTTTTCCGCGATGAGGAGGTTTTCAATGGTCTCAATAAAGTCATCGCGCTCAGCAAGTGACTTAAGGAGATCGCCAAAGCAAGCACGAGCTTCACCATGAAGAGTTTTCATGAAATCCATGAAGGATTCATCATCATTATCCACTCCCTCGTCACACTCATCCTCAACTATCTCACATGGGACATTGGGAGTGTGGGTGGCAGGTTTTTTCGGTTCGGACTTTGCTTTTACCTCTTTGGCCATAAGGCACCAATGAGTGAAAGGCTTGTCCTTGTTAGGAGAGTCGAAGAGGCCGGTGGTGGAGGAGGAGGTAGTGGCATGCATGGCAATGGCGGCCATCTCCACTTGATCATCATCACCGTCATCTTCATCTCCAGACATGTATTCTTCATGGACAAGAGCCTTGTCATCCTTCCTTTTCGCAAACTTGGTGAACTTCTTCTTCTTGAGTACAAGCTTCTCGGACTTGTCTTCCCGTCTCTCATACGGACAATCATGCACAAAGTGTCTTGGGCTATCACAGTTGTAGCATTTCCTTCGGTCAAATGATCTTCCTTGAAGATTCTTCCCTTTGTTTGCCATGGTCCCGGAGTACTTTTTGACTAAGAGAGCCAAGTCTTCCGCAAAGCCATTTGCCGGGCATGAAGTGTCAACATCTTATGTTGCGAACGTAGCATGCAATTTAAAAATATTTCTACGCTCACGCAAGATCTATCTAGGAGATGCATAGCAACAAGATGGGAAGAGTGTGTCTACTTACCCTCGTAGACCGAAAGCGGAAGCGTTAGATTAGTGTGGTTGGTGTAGTCGAAGGTCTTCGCGATTTAACCGATCAAGCACCAAACGTACGGCACCTCCGAGTTCTGCACACGTTCAGCTCGATGACGTCCCATGAACTCTTGATCCAGCAGAGTCTCGAGGGAGAGTTCCGGCAGCACGACGGCGTGTTGACGGTGATGGTGAAGTACATCGCGTAGGGCTTTGCCTAAGCACTACGACAATATGACCCGAGGTGTAAATTGTGGAGGGGGCACCGCGCACGGCTAAGATAATAACTGTTGTGCTTTGGGGTGCCCCATGCCCCTGTAAATAAAGGACGAGGGGAGGTGGCAGCCGGCCTAAGGGGGCGCTCCATGGGGGGGAGTCCTACTAGGACTCCACTCCTAGTAGGATTAGGACCCTTTTTTCCTTTTCTTATAGTTGGAAGGAGGGAAGGGAGAGGAGAGGGAGAAGGAAAGGGGGGCCGCGCTCCCTCCCCTAGTCCAATTTGGAATCCCCTTGGGGGGGTGCATGCCACCCCTTTGTGGGCTGCCCTCTCTCTCCCCTATGTCCCATGTAGGCCCAATACTTCCCCGGAGGGTTCAGGTAGCCCCCCGGAACTCCGATATGTACCCGGTACCCCTCGGAACCCTTCCGGTGTCCCAATACTATCATCCAATATATCGATCTTTACCTCTCATCCATTTTGAGACTCCTCGTCATGCCCGTGATATCATCTGGGACTCCAAACACTCTTCGGTCACGAAAAACACATAACTCTTAATACAAATCGTCATCGAACGTTAAGCGTGCGGACCCTACGGGTTCGAGAACTATGTAGACATGACCGAGACATTTCTCCGGTCAATAACCAACAACGAAACCTAGATGCTCATATTGGTTCCTACATATTCTACGAAGATCTTTATCGGTCAAACCGTAATGTCAACATACGTTATTCCCTTTGTCATCGGTATGTTACTTGCCCGAGATTCGATCGTCGGTATCTTCATACCTAGTTCAATCTCGTTACCGGCAAGTCTCTTTACTCGTTCTGTAATGCATCATCTCACAACTAACTCATTAGTCACATTTCTTGCAAGGCTTCTTATGATGTGCACTATCGAGAGGGTCCAGAGATACCTCTCGGATACTTGAAGTGACAAATCCTATTCTCGATCTATGCCAACCCAACAAACACATTCGGAGATACCTATAGAGCATCTTTATAATCACCCAGTTACGTTATGACGTTTGATAGCACACAAGGCATTCCTCTGGTATTCCGGAGTTGCATAATCTCATAGTCGGAGGAACATGTATTTGACATGAAGAAAGCAATATCAGTAAAACCAAACGATCAAAAAGCTAAGCTAACGAATGGGTCTTGTCCATGAAATCATTCTCATAATGATGTGATCCCGTTATTCGAATGACAACACATGCCTATGGTTAGGAAACTCTACCATCTTTGATTAATGAGCTAGTCTAGTAGAGGCTTACTAGGGACACTGTGTTTCGTCTATGTATCCACACATGTATCAAGTTTTTGGTTAATACAATTATAGCATGAATAAAAGACATTTCTCATGATATGAGGAAATATAAATAACAAATTTATTATTGCCTCTGGGGCATATTTCCTTCAGTCTCCCACTTGCAATAGATTCAATAATCTAGATTACATAGTAATGATTCTAACACCCATGGAGTCTTGGTGCTGATCATGTTTTTCTCGTGGAAGAGGCTTAGTCAACGGGTCTTCTACATTCAGATCCGTATGTATTTTGCAAATATCTATGTCTCCCTCTTTGACTTGATCGCGGATAGAGTTGAAGCGTCTCTTGATGTGCTTAGTTCTCTTGTGAAACCTGGATTCCTTCGCCAAGGCAATTGCTCCAGTGTTGTCAGAAAAGATTTTCATTGGACCCGATGCACTAGGTATTACACCTAGATCAGATATGAACTCCTTCATCTAGACTCCTTCATTTGTTGCTTCCGAAGTAGCTATGTACTATGCTTCACACGTAGATCCCACCATGACACTCTGCTTGGAACTGCACCAACTGACAGCTCCACCGTTCAAAAAAAATACGTATCCGGTTTGTGACTTAGAGTCATCCGGATCAGTGTCAAAGCTAGCATCAACATAACCATTTACGACGAGCTCTTTGTCACCTCCATTAATGAGAAACATTTCCTTGGTCCTTTTCAGGTACTTTAGAATGTTCTTGACCGTTGTCCAGTGATCACTCCTAGATTACTTTGGTACCTTCCTGCTAGACTTATAGAAAAGCACACATCAGGTCAGGTACACAACATTGCATACATGATAGAACCTATGGCTGAAGCATAGGGAATGACTTTCATTTTCTCTTTATCTTCTGCACTGGTCAGGCATTGCGTCTGACTCAACTTCACACCTTGTAAAACAAGCAAGAACCCTTTCTTTGACTAATCCATTTTGAACTTCTTCAAAACTTTATCAAGGTATGTACTTTGTGAAAGTCCAATTAAGCGTCTTGATCTATCTCTATAGATCTTGATGCCCAATATATAAGTAGCTTCACCGAGGTCTTTCATTGAAAAATTCTTATTCAATTATCCTTTTATGCTATCCAGAAATTCTACAACATTTCCAATCAACAATATTTCATCCACATATAATATCAGAAATGCTATAGAGCTCCCACTCACTTTCTTGTAAATGCAGGCTTCTTCGAAAGTTTGTATAAAACCATATGCTTTGATCAGCTCATCAAAGCTATATCCCAACTCCGAGATGCTTGCACCAGTCCATATGTGGATCGCTGGAGCTTGCACACTTTGTTAGCACCTTTAGGATCGACAAAACCTTCTGGTTGCATCATATACAACTCTTCTTTGAGAAATCCATTAAGGAATGCAGTTTCGACATCCATTTGCCAAATTTCATAATCGTAAAATGCGGCAATTGCTAACATGATTCGGACAGAGTTAAGCATCGCTACGGGTGAGAAGGTCTCATTGTAGTCAACTCCTTGAACTTTTCGAAAACCTTTCGCAACAAGACGAGCTTTGTAGACGGTAACATTACCATCAGCGTCAGTCTTCTTCTTAAAGAACCATTTATTTTCTATGGCTTGTCGATCATCGGGCAAGTTAACCAAAGTCCATACTTTGTTCTCATACATGGATCCCATCTCAGATTTCATGGCCTCAAGCCATTTTGCGGAATCTGGGCTCATCATCTCTTCCTCATAGTTCGTAGGTTCGTCATGGTCTAGTAACATGACTTCCAGAACATGATTACCGTACTACTCTGGTGAGGAACGTACTCTGGTTGACCTACGAGGTTCGGTACTAACTTGATCTGAAGTTTCATGATCATCATCATTAGCTCCCTCACTAATTGGTGTAGGCATCATGGGAACGATGTTCTGTGACGAGTCACTCTCAATTCAAGAGAAGGTACAATTACCTCATTAGGATATACTTTTCTCCCACTCACTTCTTTCGAGAGAAACTCATTCTCTAGAAAGGATCCATTCTTGGCACCCTCCGGAAGTGGACTTCCTATCCACTTTGTCTCCCGCCCAATCCGAATCAGAGAAACCTACAAGGTTGAAGTTTGCTCCTCTTGGGTACCATAAGCCAAAGTTTGGAGTATGACCCAAATATCGAAAGATTCGCTTGACTTCCACAAAGTGACTTTCCTTAGGTGAGTCTTGAAACCATGCACATATTCCCACACTCAACATAATATCCGGTCTAGATGCACAAAGGGAAGGAACCAATCATAGAACGATATACCTTTTGATCCACCGCTTTACCATTGGGATCAATGTCAAGTTGGCACTTGGTAGGCATTGGAGTAGTAGCCGGCTTGACATCACTTAGATTAAACCTCTTGAGAATGTTTTGAGTGTATTTGGCTTGTTTGATGAAGATTCCTTCTCTTGTTTGTTTAATCTCAAATCCAAGAAAGTACTTCAACTCTCCCATTATGGACATCTCAAAATGCGTGGTCATGAGTGCGGCAAACTCATCATTGATAGCTTTGTTAGGTGAACCAAAGATAATATCATCAACATACAATTGGCAGACAAACAACTCCCCTTTGACCTTCTTAGTAAAAAGAGTGGGGTCGATTTTCCCAATTTCAAACCCACCATCTTGCAACAACTCGGTAAGATGCTCATACCACACACGTAGGGCTTGTTTAAGGCCATAGAGCGCCTTATCGAGTTGATACACGTGATTGGGGAACTTAGGATCCTCAAACCCCGGGGGTTGTTTGAGATACACTAACTCATTAATAGGACCATTAAGAAACGCACTTTTCACATCCATTTGTTGCAATTGAAAGTTATTATGAGAAGCATAGGCAAGCAACAAACGAATAGATTCAAGGCGAGCAACGGGGGCAAAGGTTTCACCATAGTCGATACCCTCGACTTGGTAGTAGCCTTGAGCCACCAAACGAGCCTTGTTGCGAATGACAATGCCGTGAGCATATTGCTTGTTCTTAAAGATCCACTTGGTTCCAATGACATTATGGTTCTTCTTTGGCCTTGGCACCAGACGCCACACTTTGTTGCGCTCGAAGTTATGGAGTTCTTCATGCATGGCATTTAGCCAATCGGGATCTTCGAGCGCCTCATAGACCTTTTGAGGTTCAACACAAGAGACAAAAAGCTTGATGAGAACAATAGTTTGCTAATTGTCTATGAGTGCTTACCCCCTTTGTGATGCTTCCAAGGATATTCTCCATGTGATGCTCTTTAGAAGCGAGCCTGGAAGCAACTTTAGCAGCACGACGCTCCAATTGCTCTTCAAGTGATAATTGAGGAGCTCTGAGTTGATCATCTTGAGCGTCGTCATGAGCTTGATCTTGATCTTGAGCTTCCTCTTGATCTTGATCATGCTCAGAAGAGGGAACTTGGCCTTGTGCATCATTTGGTGGCTCACCACCATCTTGTGGTTGATCTTGCACTTGGCCTTGTTCGTCTGGTTGAGGGCCTTCACTTTGTTCTTCGGAAGCGTGTGGGTCTTGGGTTGGTGATGGTTCCACTTGAGTGGAACATTGTCCTCCTTCGGCCACAAGGGGTTCCTCAATGGGTAGGATATAACCAACACCCATTCTTCTTATGGCTTGAGGAGGAATTTCATCACCTACATCACAAGTACCACTTTGCTCCACTTGGGAGCCATTATTCTCATCAAACTCTACGTTACACGTCTCCTCAATGAGTCCATTGGACTTGTTGAGGACACAGTAAGCATGAGAGTTTGTAGCATAACCAACAAATATGCCCTCATGAGCTCTAGATTCAAATTTAGATAAACGAGCACCTTTCTTGAGGATGAAACACTTACACCCAAACACCCGAAAGTACTTGAGATTGGGCTTGTTACCGGTAAGAATCTCATACGGAGTCTTGTTCAAGCCTTTGCGGAGATAGAGCCGATTGGATGCATGACAAGTGGTGTTGATGGCTTCGGCCCAAAAGTTGTATGGAGACTTGAATTCTGCCATCATGGTCCTCGCCGCGTCCATCAATGTCCGGTTCTTTCTCTCCGCTACACCATTTTGTTGAGGGGTATAAGGTGCGGCATATTGATGTTTGATCCCCTCATCACTAAGAAACTCATCCAAGGTGTAGTTCTTGAACTCGGTGCCGTTATCACTTCGGATCATCAAGATCTTTGCCTCATGTTGACGTTGAGCTTCATTTGCAAAGTTGATGACGGTTTGTTGGGTCTCACTCTTCTTCTTGAAGAAATATACCCAAGTGTATCTTGAATAATCATCTACAATCACCAAGCAATATTTTCTACCCCCAAGACTATCAAAAGATGGAGGCCCAAAGAGATCCATGTGAAGGAGCTCTAACGGTCTTTTTGAGTAGATGATAGTCGTGGGAGGGTGAGTCGTCTCATGTAATTTTCCTTCAATACAAGCACTGCAAGCACGATCTTTGGCAAAGCTAACATTTGTTAGTCCACAGACATGGTCCCCCTTGAGAAGACTTTGCAAATATCTCATATTGACATGGGCTAACCGGCGATGCCAAAGCCATCCCACATCAACTTTAGCCATTAGACAAGTCGCGGTCTTAGTGGGTTGCTCCGAGAAGTTAACCACATAGAGACCGTTCTCGACATGCCCAACATAGGCTACTTTAAGAGTCTTGCTCCACAAGAGAGCCACGGTATCAATATCAAAGAATGTGGCAAAGCCCATGAGTGCAAGTTGATGAATAGAAAGTAAGTTGTATGCAAGGGACTCAACAAGCATGACTTTCTCGATCGTGAGATCATGAGAAACAAAAACCTTGCCAAGCCCCAATACCTTAGAAGATGAAGCATCACCCCATTCAACATTGGTGGCCATAGATGAACCTTGATGCACGTCCACCACCAAGTCTTTGCTTCCGGTCATATGATTTGTGGCTCCACTATCGAGCAACCATGATCCCCCACCGGAAGCAAACTCCTACAAGAGACCAATGCTTGGATTTAGTTACCCATTTGGTAATGGGTCCTTTGAGGTTAGTAACAAGGGTCTTAGGAACCCAAATAGACCATTCAATGTACTCATAAGAAGAACCAACAAATTTAGCAAAAACATGTCCATCACTAGCATGGCATAAAGCATATGAAGGGTTAAAGTCGTCGGCTATGTTTCATGGCATGGCGGGGGTTTTCTTGACTCCACCACTCTTCACATTGTTCTTCTTCTTAGGAGCACCTCTCCCTCTTTCACAAAAGTTTTCTTGAGAGGAGGATGTTGCTTGGTCTTGTCGTTCTTCTTCTTCTTGGGCTTGGGAGCAAACCCAATTCCTTCCTTTGCCACAACTTCCTTTTGATTGCTCAAAAGATTGTTGAGGTTCTTCTCACCTTGTATACATGACATAAGTCCTTTCTCGAGTTCCTTCTTCAACTTTGCATTCTCTTCAACAAGATGCACATGCTCGCAACATGGGTTAGTAACATTTGCATTATCAATTAACACCATGCGAGGAAAGATAGCTTTCTCCTTGGTTAGCGAAACTTGAAGTTGATCATGAGACTCCTTGAGGCTAGTATGTACACCTTTCAAGACCTTATGAGCCTTGTCAAGTGTAACAAACTCCTCCTTGAGTCTAGTATGGTCAACCACAAGCTTTGCCTTCTCCGAATTGAGCACACGAGAGAAAACTAAAGCATGATCAAGATCTTTTCTTAATTTAGCATGATCGTCGTTGTGTGACTCCTCAAGAGCCAAACAAAGACCACGCTCTTCCTCAAGGGCATTAGAGAGATCCGATATCTCATCGGTATAGTCTCGACTATGACCCTCCATTTTAGAAATGGTCTCCTCGTGAGACTAGATCATGTCATTGGCCTCACCCAGTTGTTCCAAGAGAGCCACGAAGTGCTTCTTGGGTTTGCCCTTGAGTTTACTCATAAACAACTCAAATTCATTTTCTTCCTCCTATGTCCCCTCACTCTCATCAATACAATCCGTCAGAGAAGGATTAGAGGTGATGGTAGAGTCGATGTTGGGAGTTACCTTGTTGGTGGCCACAGCCATGAGGCACTTGGCGGCGATATTCTCATTTGGTGAGTCAAAGAGAGATGATCATGGAGTAGTTGCAATAGCAATGGTGGCCATAGTGACCATCTCATCATCTTCATCATCATCATCCTCCTCAACATATTCTTCTTGGGCCACCAATCATGTAGGAGGGGTCTTCTTGTTGAGGTTGTTTTTGTTGGGATAAGACTTGGCCTTGTCCATTCGGATAAGCTTGCCTCCATTGTCTTCTCTTTTCTCATATGGGCAATCTACAACAAAGTGGGTTACATTTCCATAGTTGTAGCACGTCCTCACTCGCTGCTTGCCCTTGTTGCCACTTGAATTGTTCTTGTTGAAGTTGGGCCTTGATTTCTTCTTGTTGCCCCAAAATTGTCGTGATGCAAGAGCCATGTGCTCATGATAGGCATATTTGGTGTCTTCGGGGCAACTATCATCTTCATCCTCTTCGTCCTCTTCTTCCACACAAGTCTTGTCCTTCAAGGCAAGGTTAGGCTTCTTTGATCGTTGAGCTCGTAATACCGCATTGTTGGCGGTCTTGTCCAAGATCCTCATGGCAACGAACTCATCCAACACTTCACTTGATGACAAAGTGTGGAAGTTCGGTCTTTGGCGAATGACGGAGGACATGGCCTTGTGATAAGGCAGCATGGCCTTGAGGAACTTGCACTTGATCCAATTGTCATCCGTGTCCTTGCTCCCATGATCTCGAAGTGAAACCAGAAGAGTGGTTAATCTCGGATAAAGTTCACGGGGATCTTCATCTTCGATCATGGCAAACTCATCGGCTTCGTCTTGCACAACTTCATAGTTTGAGCGTTGAATGCTAGCTCTTCCCTTGTACATGGAACCAACATGCTCCCATGCTTACTTGGCCACGGTGAAGGGTCGAAGATGTGCAATGTCTTCGGGAGGGATAGCATCTTGAAGTATGCAAAGAACGGACTCGTTGAATTGATGATCCGCAGCTTCTCTCGGAGTTAAGTTGTAGGGATCATGCGGGTAGGAACCTTGCTCAATGATTCTCTAGAGATTAGTAGAACAATGATTTAAATGACATCTAAAGCGAAACATTCAAGTAGCAATATCAGAATTTTTTACAAACTTAGGAGGAGGACCAACGGAATTTAAATGCGGAATAGGAACGGGTCCTCCATAACGGGTAGGAGGAGCGGAGTGGGCAAAAATCCCACTCCCATTCTTAGTAACCGGGACTTGCTCACTACTATCTTCTCCCTTGTCGGGAATAGCATCCGACACGTTGGTAGTGGGATGAGCCACTTCCAACGGTGCGGTGGATAATTTGAGTCCCTCAAGTAATTCCTTAAACAAGCCTTTGACCTCGGTCGCTAGTGACTCGTTCAATGTGTCCATAGCCACAATAAACTCCTCACGAGAGACCGCGGTTCCCCCATTGGACGTAGGCAAGGGCGGAGTTCCACCGGAGTGTCCCTCCGTCTTGACTACGTTGTCATCCATACTCTTTGGACGGTAAAGTCCTTATAAAGAGACGAGGCTCTGATACCAATTGAAAGGATCGATATGGTTGACTAGAGGGGGGTGAATAGGCAACTAACACTTTTTAGCTTTTCTTAACCAAATTAAAACTTAGCAACAAAGTAAGTTGTCTAGATATGCAACTAGATGGACAACCTATAAGATGCAACAATAACAACCAAACAAGCAAGCAAGCTAAGGTATACAAAGAAAGCTTGCACAAGTAAAGGTAATAAATAACCACAAGTGGAGCCGGTGAAGACGAGGATGTGTTACCGAAGTTCCTTCCCTTTGAGAGGAAGTATGTCTCCGTTGGAGCGGTGTGGAGACACAATGCTCCCCAAGAAGCCACTAGGGCCACCATATTCTCCTCACACCCTCACACAATGCAAGGTGCCGTGGTTCCACTAGTGGTGCCCTTGAAGGCGGCCACCGGACCTTTACAAACAAGGTTGGGGAAATCTCCACAACCGAATTGGAGGCTCCCAACGACACCATGAAGCTTCACCACAATGGAATATGGCTTCGAGGTGACGTCTACCGTCTAGGGTGCTCAAACACCCAAGAGTAACAAGATCCGCAAGGGATTAATGGGGGGAATCAAATTTCTCTTGGTGGAAGTGTAGATCGATGCCTTCTCAAGCAATCCCTAGGAAATCAACAAGTTTGATTGGCTAGGGAGAGAGATCGGGCGGAAATGGAGCTTTGAGCAACAATGAAGCTTGGGGAGGAAGAGGTGAGTCTTCTTGAGGAAGAAGACTCCCTTTATATAATGGAAGGACAAATCCAACCGTTATCCCCCAACTCTGCCCGCAAAACACGGTACTACCGCACTTAACATGCGGTACTACCGCACGGTCCAGCGGTACTACCGCACAGGGTGCGGTACTACCGCTGGCGCGGTACAAGCCAGATCTAGCCCTTGTTGTGTTAAAAAAAATGGGCGGTAGTACTGCCGGAGCGGTACTACCGCACGTCCTCATGGTACTACCGCAAGGCAGGGTCAGACTGGTCGAGCAAGAGTGCGGACTAAATAAATTACGTCCGCGGTGTGACGCCCCCGATTTGACCGTACACTAATAATGCACGCAAATGTGTACGACCAAGATTAGGGACTCACTGGAAAATATCATAACACAACTCTAGACACAAATAAAAAAATACAAGCTTTATACTACAAGCCAGGGGCCTCGAGGGCTCGAATACATAAGCTCGAATACACAAGAGTCAGCGGAAGCAATAATATCTGAGTACAGACATAAGTTAAACAAGTTTGCCTTAAGAATGCTAGCACAAAAACAACACGATCGAAAAGGCAAGGCCTCCTGCCTGGGACCTCCTAACTACTCCTGGTCGTCGGCGGTCTTCACGTAGTAGTAGCCTCCGTCGGGGTAGTAGTAGTCGTCAAAGGTGGCTTCTGGCTCCTAGACTCCACCATCTGGTTGCATCAACCAGAAAGAAGAAGGGGGAAAAGGGGGAGCAAAGCAACCGTGAGTACTCATCCAAAGTACACGCAAGCAAGGATCTACACTACATATGCATCGGTATCAATGAAAGGGGGTAGTATCTGTGGACTAAGCTGCGAATGCCAGAATAAGAGGGGGAGAAGCTAGTCCTATCAAAGACTAGCATCTTCTGGAAACCACCGTCTTGCAGCAACAGGGGGGAGTAGAGTAATATAACATAAGTCATATTTATGTTGTTGTTTCAACGCTCCGGGATCCTTTCTCGACTCCCGAAGCAACATATCCAAATCATGCCTCAGCATCCAATTCTAGTTGTAGCGATCAGGATACAACTCCAAGTGTCTGTTACCGTAGGACAGGCTATCGATAGATGTTTTCTTCCCTGCAGGGGTGCACCAACTTACCCAGCACGCTTGCTTAACTCCGGCCGGACACACCATCAGGTCATGCCCGCCCTCGGCCAAACAATACGCCGCAACCCGACCTAGGCTTAATAGAGAAGTCATGCACGCCGGACTAAACCCTATGCCCCCAGGGGTCATGGGCCAATCGCCCCGGGAACTCCGCCACGTTGTGTATGCGGCCGGTGAGCAGACCTGGGCTACCTCCTTAAAAAGGCAGGTGCATACGCAGTCCAACCCGGCGCGCGCCACTCAGTCAAAATGACGTCAGTTAAGATTCGGTTGATGCATACAACGCAGAACGCCCATACTATGCCCACGTGGTGGTTAGCGCTATCAGGCGAGAGGCCCCTTGGATCAAATATCCAAACCGTTTAGTGTCTGGGGAACGCGCGGTAACGAGCAGAGACTCACGATCATGTGACCCCATCGCCCCGTCTCGAGAACTTGCGGCAAGGGCGAGTGCCCAGCCACGCCTCGTATTTATCTCGTGAGCACCTTCCAGGTCAACCCGACTACACATCACTCGCAAATAAGCTCGCGCGGGTACCCCTCAGGGTCGACCCGTCTTTAGTAACCAGGTTCAGTGTAAAGTCATAGTAACCATCGTAACTGTGTGTCTGACACCAAAGGGAAACCTGAGGAAATCACCCTCGATGGAATTCCACCTGATGTTTATCATCAAGGTGAACGAAAGAGGAGTCACCCTCGAGGTCCACTCTTGAGGAGTTGCACGACAGTGTCGTTACCGGGAGTGGAGAAAGAGGAATCACCCTCGATGACCACAACCGATGAACTAACCTACAAGGTTAACATCAGAAGTGCTGATGAGGTCTCACCCTCGGCACTCGATAGTAACCCAGTAGTGTCGAGCAACTAAGGGGAAAGTGATGTGAGGTGCCGGGTCCTGGTCTTCGATCCCGTTGATCGGGTTTTCTGATAATCCAGCGGGGCAGACAGGACAAAAGGGGGGTGGTCTCTGATGGATCTCTAACCAGCCTATACTAAGGAGTTTAGTATAAACATGTAAGGTATGAAAGCAGGTACCAACAACAGGCTATGTATCGGAATAGGATCATACAAAAAGAAGTAGCACTTCTAACGCAAGCATAAGAGAGAAGAGAGTGGGCGATATCGGAATGATCAAGGGGGTTGGCTTGCCTGGTTGCTCAGACGAGAAGGAGGGGTCGTCAACACCGTAGTCGATCACCGGGGCATCATCTGTCTCGGGGTCTACCGGAGAGAAGAGGGGGAAGAAACAGTAAATATAAAGCAAACAGTTGCAACAGAGAAGCATGACATGTCAACACACAGTGCTAGGATGCTCTAACGCGGTGCTACACGATACCGGCGAAGGGGGATAACATCCGAGAAAGTTTTCCTGGTGTTTCGTGTTTTTGGAGGGATGAATCGGAGAGGGAAATTTGCATGTTTGCTATGCTAGGGATGTGTGGCGGACGAACGGACCGCGCATTCGGATTTGCCTCGTCGTTCTGAGCAACTTTCATGTATAAAACTTTTTCATCCAAGTTACGGATTAATTTATAAGATTTTTCAAAGTTTTATTAATATTCTGCAATTTATGATTAATTCGAAAATAAAGGGGAAAAAGCTAGGTGTACCCAGCATAGGGAACACAAAAGTGCACCCAGTGGCTGGCAGGTGGGCCAGGGGGTCCCAGTTGACCAGTCAACATTTGACTGGTCAACAGGGGGTGGGGCCCCCTGTCATAGGCAAATTTTAACTAACTACATTTTAGCTAGGTTAATTAAGTAATTAGTTTAATTAAACCATTTAAATTAATTAATTAATTAATTATTATTATTTTCAATTCCTTTTTTTGGACAGGGGCGTGGGGGCCCAGCTGCTAGTGGCACAAGGCCACTGGAGCGGGCGAGGCAAACGGGCACGGGGTGGGGCGCTGGCGCCCGCACCCAAGGCGCAACAGAGGGCGCCAGCGGAGGGGCGCCGGCCGGCCAACTCCGGCGGCCGTTGGGGGCGCCGGCGAGCGCGTTGGAGTGACCAAGGCACAGGCATGGTGGTTTCCGGTGTGGAGGTCACGGTGAGGCGGCGGCGCCACGCGCGGCGCGGACGTGCGGGGGGGGAGCAGTGCGGGGCCGCGGGATGGGGCGTCGAGCGAGAAGGGGCGAGGCGAGCGGGGGCGCCGTAGGCGGGCGGCGTCAGCGGGTGGCCGGCGGCAGCGTGCGTGGCTTGGAGGAGGAGCCACGGTGGGGGGGGCGGCGGTCTGTGCCGACGGAGAGGCGGGGCGGACGCGAGCTCGGCTGGAGCTGGCGTGCGACGGTAGCCGCGACTGGCCCAGGTCATGGGCGCGCGCGGGAGCGAAGCTCCAGGCGCGACTGGAGGGCGGGTGCCGGTGGCTGCGGGGGCCGGGCAGATGCGGCAGTGGTAGCATCACTTAAGCAACGGCGGTAGCGGCATCGGGCATGGCAACGAGCGGCGGCATCGACAGGAGTAGTAGTAGCCACATCAGTACAGTTAGGAGCAGCAGCAACAAGGTGCAGTCCAGGGCACAGCCACAAGCAGGGTAGGAGGCAGTAGCGGCAGCACGTATGCGTACGCGGACGCTGAGCTTCGGGACAACCATGGCGAACGGACCTCCCGAGACGGACACTACGGGCACGGATCGAGCCGGAGTAAAGGGGCAACCGGAGGAGGGGCTCACCTCGACCCTGCAGAGGTGCTTAGTGGGCTCAGGGGAGTTTCGGAGGTGCCGGAGTTGGTGACGAACGGCTACGAACACCGTCGATGTACGTGATGAATAAGAAGACGATGGTGAGCATACGAGCCGCCCTGGCTTGAGCTGATGCCCAGGACGGACGAAGCCGGCCGCCGCGGACCTCCTGGACGTCCTCCCACCCGAAAGCAGCGATAGTGGCCGCGATGTTGATGAGGCAGCGGCGAACAGGGTCCGAGGAGGGGAACGAGCGCGTGGGCGAGAGGGAGAGAGCGAGGGGAGATTAGGGTTCACCGATGGGAGGGGCGTTGGCCTTATAGGTCGAGGGGATTCGGCGGATGGCCGCCACGGTGATGGTCGCGGCCGTGGCAGCCATTGGCTCTGTCCACAACCCCCTATGAACACAGCGGAGGGGGCAGCCGGAGCAGGTGGGCCGGCCTGTTAGGTAGATGGGCCGGTTGGCCCAAGGGAGGTGGGGTTTTTTTATTTCTGTTTAGGTTTCATTTCCCTTTTATTATTTTTTGTTTTATGTTTTCTATTTACTTTTATTCTACTTTTTCATTAATAAAATACAAACCTAGACTCTATATTAGTACTATTAAATATACCACTGCCACATTTAGTTAGAGGTTCAAAATAAAATAGTTTAGTACTTTTATAATTTAAAAAGCATTTAGCAATTATTTTTAGCCATTGTTATATTCACAAGAGGGCATTTAAGTACTTTATAAAAGTGTTGGGTCACCACCATAATTAGTTATGGAATATTTGCCACACTGTGAACATTTAGTTTCGTCATTTGAAAACTTTATTTGTTTGGCTTTATTTTAATTTGACTTCGAACCGGTTTGAACCAAAGTGACTTCTAGCAATAGTAAAAGTGATGACGTGGCATCATTAGCAAAGGATTACTATAGCTTAATTATCTGGGCGTTACAATTCTCCTCCACTACAAGAACTCTCGTCCCGAGATTTAGGAGGTAGATTAAGGGGAGAAAGACTCGGCAAGGACGGAGCCCAACACAAGGTAGGTTCCTGGGGACTATCTCAGTGAACGTGGCATAGAGGAATCTCTCGAGTTGAAATTCAAGAAAGCCATCGAGAGCAAAGTAATGAGGTGCAATTAGAAGCTTCAACCGGGTAAGCAATCATTCGTTGCCTGAAGCAGAGGTTGAAATGAGTTCAGAGCAATGGGAATAAGTATTGCGTCTGATGCCAGAATAGATCACTAGGAATGTGGCTCGTGATTTCCATACGAAGCCAAGTGCGAGGAACATCTTTGGCAACAAAGGTATGCAAGAGAGTCAAGTTTCGATCCTGTGGAACTGTGGGTTATGGGCCCACCATGTGGGTTAAAAGTAGGAAGGGCGATGATAGCAAGGCATGTCAGAGTATAGACTGCCAGTTATGTTGGCAACAACATTGGTACTAAGGGCGAGGGACAAAGAGAACCATTTTCCTGCTCGTTGAAACCAGGCGGACCAATAGGCAAAGTTCTCGTCCATCTGTGGTTACCATAATGTTATCAACAATAGTAACAGGGTCTTACTGACAGAGTTGTACACCAAGGTGTTTACATAAGCAGAAAATTATTACTGCTTGGATTATATGCAGATCAAAGAAAGGTTAAACAAACAAATGGAAAGGAAAATGTGTTTAAACACAATGAAAAGGAGTATATCATTCCCAAGATTAAGCAGGGCATGATATATGTGTCAGGAGATCAAAGTCCTGACCATATAGATAAAAGGGGTAAGAAGAATTATGATATGTACCCACACAATGATGTTGGATAGTTCATCAAGAACATTTAGCATGGCCCTTACCATGTTCTTGTGGATCTTCGGAGTAACACAGACATGCTTCGAGATAGCACCGACATGATCATTGGGTAAAGACCAGACTTTGAATACACAAAGGATTCATCGGGAACAACTTATAGAATAAGTCTTACATTTTTAGCAAGGAAAAGATGAGGATGTGGCCGTCGGGTTCAGCTGCAATCCATCGTCATGTCAAAAAGAATGTAATTCCAAAATTATATGAACAAGTTTGTGTTGGGGCGAAGGCATAAATGTTATCGATGATAACACAAATCATCGAGGGGCAAGGATGGTATTTCCCATCATGAATTCGATTCACAACTTAGAAGAAGGCAAATCATTGTTGATGGTGATCACGACACATTTGTCGAGAGATTTCCTTAGGATGTAATCGATCGGCGATGACATCAAGTCAAAAGAATGATGAAGCGAAAGGTTAATGGAACCACGGGTACGACACAAACTCGAAACCTGTTGTTCAAGGTGAAATGATATGACGTGGAAAATCGACGTAAGCTTACTTCGTCGTCGACAATGTGCTCCGGCAAGAAGGAACAGGTAGCACAGTTAAATAGATGCACGATAATGATATAGCTGATCAGGCTAGATATGACTTGAAGAATTAATAACTCATAAGCAATGGACATTACTTAGAGTTATTGAATCAGAGTGCGGAATTGATTCACTTATTGGTGTCCTTGGCCATCTAACAACTCGGAACGCCGGGAAAATTGGAATCGGTGAGAAGTAATACTTGAAGAAGAACTCATAAGAAGTAATATGGTTATGTGACATTATCGAGGTACCACGAGGTAATACTCTAAGGTAGAACATAATAGAGGTTGGACAGGTGCATTAACCTGCAGAGGACAAGTGGTTTAACTTGTCCGAGAAATGGTATTTAAAGGAGAGCATGGTCGGAACCACGATTGCAAAAGGCCAGATCCCAGATATAAGATGAACTTATACCAAGGGGATAATTAATTTTAGGAGAAGCTTCCATGATAAGTTCCACATCGGGTCCATGGGCATGAACACAAAGTTCAAGGTTGACTCCCACTTCTTCGATGCATAACTTTCCATTCACTTATCGCTTCCGATGAAGTCGTAGTGTTGGAATTATATCTGGTAAAACACCAGAAGAGTATAACTCGTGAAAACTCTCGGGTTCACACGGATTAGGGAAGGCATAGGTTCAACCCATAGGGGCATCTTAGGAACATATACCACAAACTTAAAGAGAGAGGATACAATTTACCAAGGCATTATGTATCCGGGAAGAAGTCACAAGGAGATTAAATATGAGGGGCATTGTTGGATAATAATCCATCAAAGGATCTGGTGGTCTACCAGGGATCTGATGTGAGCATCGGTACTCAACCAGAAGAAGAAAGAATGCAAGGGTATCAGTTTATATAAACAACTGACTATTTCAAAACTCAAATGCAAAAGGAATTATGATTTCCAAATCATGGGATCAGAAGCACTGCTCTGATTAATGATGGGTAAGTTGAAATGACTTAGGGGTGCAATCGACGACAATTTGGTTGGTCAAAAACCAGCTCATATTCAGAATGGCGTCTGAGTTGGAAGAACGAATTCTAGTTTGACTAATGATTGCGAGTATGTGCAACCTATTGAATCAATAAGATCAGAAAGTCAATCACAAAGTATATTAATGAATATTGATATACATATGGAATTAACCATAATGCAAGCAGGTAAAACTTCCCAGACCAATAGGTTGCTGAGGATTTCGGAAGATTGGATAGCGTCTCGTAGACCTTTGTGAAACGCATGAACAACTGGGGATGAACGAATCCCCAGTAAGTGTGAGGAATTATTCATACATGTATTCATGCGGAAAAGCAGCTGCAAGGCAGCAGGCACCAATGATTCTCAATATATCCAAAGTATTTCAGGGTATCTTGTAATAACAAGAACAATTGAAATGAAGGTATGGACGACAAGTGTATGCAGCTATGCTTAGGGATTTATCGGTGATATGGAATTGTAACGGTGGAGGGCACAAAGTCTCGAGAGAACATCGTAGAGTATCTTCGGAATCTTCTGGTGCAGTAGGCCATCATCTTGAATGAAGGGCTCTCCGGGAGAAAGTATTTACGAGAACCTAAAGTTAGATTTTAGCAAAATCATTTAACCCGAATAGAAGAGAGATCAGAATCCCAGAGTAAGGGCGAGGAATAAAAGATCCTAATACCACCCAATTGGCGACGTGGGCCCATAAGCCACACAGCCAAGTTAGTAAAATAGTTTTTCAAGGACTAGACTCAACTTCGGCCAAGGAGTTGGAAAGGGGGTTCCTACAGGCAGTAGGCTCTGATACCAACTTGTGACGCCCCCGATTTGACTGTACACTAATCATGCACGCAAATGTGTACGACCAAGATCATGGACTCACTTGAAGATATCATAACACAACTCTAGACACAAATAAAAAAATAATACAAGCTTTATATTACAAGCCAGGAGCCTCGAGGGCTCGAATACATAAGCTCGAGTACACAAGAGTCAGCGGAAGCAATAATATCTGAGTACAGACATAAGTTAAACAAGTTTGCCTTAAGAAGGCTAGCACAAAAACAACACGATCGAAAAGGCAAGGCCTCCTGCCTGGGACCTCCTAACTACTCCTGGTCGTCGGCGGTCTTCACGTAGTAGTAGCCTCCGTCGGGGTAGTAGAAGTCGTCAAAGGTGGCTTCTGGCTCCTGGACTCCACCATTTGGTTGCATCAACCAGAAAGAAGAAGGGGGAAAGGGGGGAGCAAAGCAACCGTGAGTACTCATCCAAAGTACTCGCAAGCAAGGATCTACACTACATATGCATCGGTATCAATGAAAGGGGGTACTATCTGTGGACAAAGCTGCAGAATGCCAGAATAAGAGGGGGAGAAGCTAGTCCTATCGAAGACTACCATCTTCTGGAAACCACCGTCTTGCAGCAACAGGGGGGAGTAGAGTAATATAACATAAGTCATATTTATGTTGTTGTTTCAATGCTACGGGATCCTTTCTCGACTCCCGAAGCAACATATCCAAATCATGCCTCAACATCCAGTTCTAGTTGTAGCGATCGGGATACAACTCCAAGTGTCTGTTACCATAGGACAGGCTATCGATAGATGTTTTCTTCCCTGCAGGGGTGCACCAACTTACCCATCACGCTTGCTTAACTCCGGCCGGACACACCATCAGGTCATGCCTGCCCTCGGCCAAACAATACGCCGCAACCCGACCTAGGCTTAATAGAGAGGTCATGCATGCCGGACTAAACCCTATGCCCCCAGGGGTCATGGGCCAATCGCCCCGGGAACTCCTGCACGTTGCGTACGCAACCGGTGAGCAGACCTGGGCTACCTCCTTAAAAAGGCAGGTGCTTACGTAGTCCATCCCGTCGCGCGCCACTCAGTCACAATGACGTCAGTTAAGCTTCGGCTGATGCATACGACGCAGAACACCCATACTATGCCCACGTGGTGGTTAGCGCTATCAGGCCAGAGGCCCCTTGGATCAAATATCCAAACCGTTTAGTGTCTTGGGAACGCGCGGTAACGAGCAAAGACTCGCGATCATGTGACCCCATCGCCCCGTCTCGAGAACTTGCGGCAAGGGCGAGTGCCCGGCCACGCCTCGTATTTATCTCGCGGGCACCTTCCAGGTCAACCCGACTACACATCACTCGCAAATAAGCTCGCGCAGGTACCCCTCAGGGTCGACCCGTCTTTAGTAACCAGGTTTAGTGTAAAGTCATAGTAACCATAGTAACTGTGTGTCTGACACCAAAGGGAAACCTGAGGAAATCACCCTCGATGGAATTCCACCTGATGTTTATCGTCAAGGTGAACGAAAGAGGAGTCACCCTCGAGGTCCACTCTTGAGGAGTTGCACGACAGTGCCTTTATCGGGAGTGGAGAAAGAAGAATCACCCTCGATGACCACAACCGATGAACTAACCTACAAAGTTAACATCAGAAGTGCTGATGAGGTCTCACCCTCGGCACTCGATAGTAACCCAGTAGTGTCGAGCAACTAAGGGGAAAGTGATGTGCAGTGCCGGGTCCTGGTCTTCGATCCCGTTGATCGGGTCTTCTGATAATCCAGCGGGCAGACAGGGCAAAAGGGGGGGTCTCTGATGGATCTCTAACCAGCCTATACTAAGCAGTTTAGTATAAACATGTAAAGTATGAAAGCAGGTACCAACAACAGGCTATGCATCAGAATAGGATCATACAAAAAGCAGTAGGAGTTCTAATGCAAGCATAAGAGAGAAGAGAGTTTGCGATATCGGAATGGTCAAGGGGGTTGGCTTGCCTGGTTGCTCAGACGAGAAGGAGGGGTCGTCAACACAGTAGTCGATCACCGGGGCATCATCTGTCTCGGGGTCTACCCGAGAGAAGAGGGGGGAGAAACAGTAAATATAAAGCAAACAGTTGCAACAGAGAAGCACGACATGTCAACACACAGTGCTAGGGTGCTCTAACGCGGTGCTACACGATACCGGTGAAGGGGGATAACATCCGGGAAAGTTTTCCTAGTGTTTCGTGTTTTCGGACGGATGAATCGAAGAGGGAAAGTTGCATGTTCTCTATGCTAGGGATGTGTGGCGGACGAACGGACCGCGTATTCGGATTCGCCTCGTCGTTCTGAGCAACTTTCATGTAAAAAACTTTTTCATCCGAGTTACGGATTAATTTATATGATTTTTCAAAGTTTTATTAATATTCTGCAATTTATTATTAATTCGAAAATAAAAGGGAAAAGCTAGGTGTACCTAGCACAGGGTACACAAAAGTGCACCCATTGGCTGGCAGGTGGGCCAGGGGGTCCCAGTTGACCAGTCAACGTTTGACTGGTCAACAGGGGGTGCGGCCCCCTGTCATAGGCACATTTTAACTAACTACTCCCTCCGTCCCAAAATAAGTGACGCAAAAGTGACTCCACTTTGTACTAAAGTTAGTATAAAGTGGAGTCACTTTTGCGTCACTTATTTTGGGACGGAGGGAGTATGTTTTAGCTAGGTTAATTAAGTAATTATTTTAATTAAACCATTTTAATTAATTTATTTATTAATTAATTATTATTTTTAATTCCTTTTTTTGACATGGGCGTGGGGGCCCAGCTGCCAGTGGCACAAGGCCACTGGAGCGGGCGAGGCTAACAGGCACGGGGCGGGGCGCTGGCGCCCGCACCCGAGGCGCAACAGAGGGCGCCAGCGGAGGGGCGCCGGCCGGCCCAGGGACGTAGCTAGCATGTAGGCATTGGGGTTAATTGACCCCAATGGATTTACTAAATCCTTCATTATCTTAGTACTAATCACTGTTGATTTATAGAAGATGACCCCATTGCCATGGATATGACCCATCAAGCTTTTTTTCTAGCTTCGTCCCTGGGCCGGCCGGCATGGTGGTTCCCGGCGTAGAGGTCACGGCGAGGCGGCGGCGCCACGCGCGGTGCAGGCGCGCGGGGGGGGG
>LR738712.1:684474344-684500700 GCA_902687465.1 Secale cereale
TAAGCCCGCGCCAGGTGGATCGCCGTCTGGAGGTCGGTGGGGGCCTGGAGCTCCACGTCCACCCGTATGTTGTCCGGGAGGCCGCCCACGAAGAGGTCGGCGCGCTGCTGCCCCGTCACCCCGGGAGCGTGGCAGGCGAGGGCCTGGAAGCGGTCGGCGAAGTCCTGGACCGTGGAGGTGAAGTGAAGGCGGCCGAGTTCCGCCAAACGACTCCCCCGAACTGGCGGTCCGAAGCGTTGGAGGCAGAGCTCGCGAAAACGCTCCCATGACGGCATGCCTCCTTCGTCTTGCTCGAGGGCGTAGTACCAGGTTTGCGCGTTGCCCCGTAGGTGGTAGGACGCAAGCCACGTGCGGTCCGACACGAGGGTACGCTGCCCTCGGAAGAATTGCTCGCACTGGTTGAGCCAGTTCAGCGGGTCCTCCGTCCCGTCGTACGTTGCGAAGTCGAGTTTGGCGAAGCGCGGTGGAGTCGGCCCGCTTAGGGCAGGCTGGCCGACGCGCCCGTCGTAGGGCGCCGCGGTGTACGCTGGTAGGGCGACCGGGAGGGTCGGGCTCGGCCGGTCCCCGGCGGCTGTGTAGACGGGGGCCGAGGAGGAGGTAGAGGCCCATGCAGGTAGTGGAGAGGGCGACGGTGGCCAGGCGATCTGGTGGATGGGCACCCCGCCCTGGGCCGGGGACGGCGCGGCGGAGGTGGCCGGCGGCTGCCAGGGTTGCCACGGCCCGGTTGAAGCTGGCGGCGGCGGGGTTGGCAGGAGCCACGGCTGCCCCTGCTGCGGTGGTGGCGCGGTGAGGCCCGGCGGCGGTGGAGGCGGCGGGGGCCCTCGCGGCCCGAGCAAACAGAGCTGGAGCCCCTGGACCGCGAGCGTCAGATCGTTGAGGATGCCCGTCATCTGTGCCGGAGTGTAGATCGCCGACGAGTTGGGGCCCGTGGGGACGGACGCCGCGGCGCCGGAGGCCGGCGGCGGCTGCGTGAGCGCGGCGGTGGAGGCGGGCGGCGGTGGTGGAGGGGATGCGGTGGTGGGTATGGTGGAGGTAGTCGGAGAAGACGTCATGATCGAACGAGGACAATCTGATACCAAGTTGGTAGGAACAAGTAGCCTACCGGGTCTAGGGCGCAGATTATATGGAGTGTGTCGGGCTTGGGGAGGAAGGGGGCGAGGCCGGCGGCGATGCGGCGCCGTCGCGAGCGAGGGAGAGGAGGCCGGCGGCCAAGGGTGCGGCGGCGGCTAGGGTTTAGCCCGACTCCCTTGAGGAGTCGGCAACAAAGAGTTTTCTTATTGCCTGATTATTCTAGTCGATTACAACTTGTTTATATAAGCGAAATCTGCTAATTGGGCTAAGCCCCTAACTAGGCCTGTCTAATGGGCCTCCTCCGGGAGTAGACCGTACCGGTCATAACATCTAGTCTCTCATGGATTCAATAGTTAACCAGGGGTGGACCTCATCTGAGGTAGACGAGGCAAGGTCACTAATTGCTAGGCTCAACACCAACAAAATCATGTATGACGGCAACGATGAGAAGAACACGAAGCACAACTACATCGTGAATTCTCTCCATGGGGTGTTCCCTTCAAAGACCATGAAACAGGTAATAGATCTTTATGTTGATATCGCCATCGAAATGCATTCGATCCAGTCAAGGGAGGTGGCCCATGTCACTAGTGGTAGCCCACAAAACAGTTTCACCTTTCGTGACCCTGTTAACGGTAACTATGAGCTACCGGGGGAGGAGAATAGTGCTAGCAGCACCCACGGTGTCTACACCATGGGTGACCATGCGAATGAAAACTTTGGGGTACGAGATGAGGAGGCAACAATCATGGACAATAATGGATTGTCCTTTGGTTGTGCAATGGAGGATACGGGGATCACAGTGACGGGTGAGGAACCGCTCATGGTAGACAACAACAAGATGGAAGTGTTGGAGAACAATATTTCCATAGATCAACCAATTGTTGCCCCACATCACTGGGGTTTTTGGACCGGCGGGGAACACAGGTTCGTCCACGGTTGTATACTCTTTTTGTCATGTAGTTTTAATTGTTGTTTGTTTTAAGTGAACATCTACTAATTATGAATATTGTGCAAATTTATTATGAGAAATTAGTAGCTTATGTTTGTGATGATATTGTACTTTACTAAATGTACACATGGACGGCAATTTCCATTTACAGCATGGGTGGCCTTGTTAATGAAAACTTCATGGTACAAGAGGATGAGGACACGGCCATGGATGATAATGGATTTTCATATTGTTGTGAACTGGAGGATACAAGAATCACAAAGACGGAGGAGGCTCCAATGATGGTAGACAAGAACAAGATGGTGGTGTTGGAGAACAATACTTCCAATGATCGACCAGTTGTTGCCCCACATCAACGAAAGTTATGGACCAAAGAGGAACACAAGTTAGTTAACAACTATATTCTTCCTTGTCATGCAGTTTTAGTTGTTCTTTATTTAAAATCAACGAATGCTAATTAAGCATGTCTGCAAAATATTTTTGTAAGGCAGGGTAGGTTAAATTTGCAATGATATTGCACTTTACTAAATGTATATATGGACGTTTCCAATTTACATTTTTGATAAATACTAATCCCTGCAAATTAGATATTAATGAACTTTCTTTTCTTACTTTCTTTCTGGCTTAACAAATTTATGTGATTTGACCTTGATTAATTAATAGAAAGGCAGTGAATAGGCCATTAAATTCCAATATGGTACGACTTATCCCAATCAAATAGATTATATATACACTGTTGTTTCACTACAGAAAAACAGAGGTATGATAATTTTGAAATTGTAATATGTTTCTGTTATCAATATGTTACAAAATGTCCATTCACTTATTTACTTCAGATATACATATATTCTATCTAGTACCTGTAAATCAACAAAAATAACCATGTGTTGTAGTAGTGGTTCGAACCTATCAAATAGGTATTTTGCTTCAATCTATATTAGTTGCTTCAAGAAAACAACTCCACGATTCATCTTTCAGTCAACAATTTAACCTAACTATTCTCTTGAACATTTATGTCCACAGGTCGTTTCTTTATGGACTGGAAGTCTATGGTCGTGGCGACTGGAAAAACATATCCAAGCATTTCGTCACCACTAAGACCCCTGTCCAAGTTTCAAGCCATGCACAAAAGTTTTTCAAGAGAATACAGAAAAAGGCATCGTCAGGGACAAAGCGTTACAGCATCAATGATGTCAGGCTCGACGACAACGAGCTATTGGCAGCAAATAATATTTCTGCCCCCCGGCAAGCCCTTTCTTTCACAGGCCTCAACAATGACCCAAGCTTTAAGTTGCAGGCTCCGATGAGCTCGTGCACAGTCATGAACAACCTAACTCAGTGCTCCCCTTCCATATATAATCAACAAGTGGGTCAGCAGCCAATGTGGAGTGAGCAAGAGATGATGGGTTCTGTTGCAGCTGTAATGGACGGGGTAGGAAACTATGTGCCTGATGGCCAACAAGGGTCAGCTTATTTTTATCTTGGCAATATATGAACAAGATGTAGTAGATCGTAGGCTTGGGCCATGTCTGGAATGCTAGCCAGGCATGTGTCCCATGAATAAACGGACAGTCCTCCTAAAGATGGCAACGTAACATGCTCAAGACATTATGGACGGCATGTGTGTTTAAGAATGAATAAATAGTTTTATTTCTATAAATAAAAAATATTTTATCCTCGATAGTCTCATCATCTTAATAGTGTTTGTCATCTCCCTTAATAGTTTTATTTCTATATTGTTGGTGTATTACCATACGAAAGTGTACATGTTGTCTCGATATGTGGCCCTGACTGTTGTATCATAGTACATGATTGTTGCCTACATTACGAGATTGCAATCACCCCATGAAAGAGCACACAGCACAGGAATCTTAGCAAAAAGTTAAATATTTGTTGACTAAATCAAATAAGATTCAGTTGCCAAATTAGTTGAAAATCAGACCTTCTACTCCATAGTCAGATCCTACTATACTAACACTAGTTTATCGAAAGCATGCATGTTGGCTCTTCCTGTTTTTAGTCCAAGAGCCCCCAATAATCAATATTGTGTGGTGTTGCTATGTTGCGGCAATGTAATGCATATATATAAATATGATGATAGAGTTGACATATTTGATATAAATTAAAATTAAGGATTTCATATTTCACCGGCACTGTAGTTTGCAGTTTGACACTAGGGAGTCAAACTGAGAAACCAATTGGTTATAAAAACCTTAACCTCATCACCATCATTTAAAATCCCAACACTCTCCATAATATTAAATTCGTGTCTGATAATGGAGAATGATGAGATCAGAGGCACGACTGGCACTTATTGAGGTGTTTTCATGTTAAGTTCTTCTTGCTCTAAAGACCTAGGTTGGGACAGCTTGGAAGATTATATATGACGAAATGGCAGAGATGGCCATAAGAAGAAATTAGCAGATGAACATTTATCGGAATGCTCATAAAGAAACACTGGACAGTGTTTTTCTTTCCTTCTTTTGGCTACATGAGTTGATCCAGTCCCCTGAAGTTCTTTTGCACAACTGTAACTTAGACCGTTGGCTCATATCTGTCATATTTTCTTCCATTAACATGAGGATTTGTGGGGAGTCTGTAATCAGTATACTAATAGATGGAGACATGGACGTACATATTGGAAGTATGGACAGTTGAGAAGAATGAGTAGGAGGCTGAGATGGAGAACTAGAAGATGCCGCTGTTGAGAAGAATGAGTAGGAGGCTGAGATGGAGAAGTGGAAGATGCCGCTAGTCCAAGATAATGTGGTGGAGGTGCTATAGAAGCATTCGGTCATGAATCAGCAATTCCACAAAAACGGGTGCTTCGGGCAAAGGAAAAAAGACATACTCAATCATTTGTTACGCCCTTGTCATTTTCCCCAATTAACTTTCTTGTTGTTGTCTTTGCACTGTTTTTAGCTGCATGTTGCTTCTGTCATGTATAGTGCTTCAGCAAGTGTTCCGATATTAATTAATAGAGACAGATTTACAGGTTTAGTTTTCTTTTTCTTAGTGAACCATAGACTTATTATTGTCTCCGGTTATCTACTAATTTCAGCTACTTCTAAAAAGTGCCTCTTAGAGAGGTTGAGTGATGGGAACTACTCGATCTTGATTAATGCATTGCTTTGGTCTCATGGTTGTGATGTTGGTCGTTAATGGGTGGAATCTCAACTAACTAGCCCTGGTCTATGTCGGCGGGAAGTGGAAATTTCCCGTACCGCATCATGCCAGGCCCTATTCAGAGTCGCTCAAACCCTTAATCTTACCTCTAAAAGGGGAAAACTTGTATGCTAAAGAGAACATGTACAACAGACCCACTCCTTCCATAATTTCAAGGCCTGAGGCAAAAGGGAGTTTACCAGTCGCACGGGAAAGAGGCCAAGACGTCCACCATCCAAAGATCAAGATTGGAAGGCTCAGGGCATTCGCAACCAGGAGACTAGGAAAGGAAGGCGTTCAACCGATTCAAGACCAGGTATAAATACCCGTGTGCCGAAACCAGAAGGGGGCAACTTCTACTTCGACGGCCAAAACGACGAAAGCGAAGCCCTAGTTTACACCAAGATTAGATCCGATCTTAGACATAATAGAGCCCCTGTTGATATTATAAAGCACATGGCCCGGATATAAAGGGCACACTCCCTTTGAACTACGACTGATTCAGAAGAGCACAACAGAGCTAATAGAGCCCCTGTTGTTTATTGCTGCAGGTGAACAGACTACACATGTCAAATGAGGTTCGGAAAACTCATTCTAGATATAATAGTGCAGGATCTCGTGGACAATAAAATGCATCTGCACTTTATTCATATGTACTCAATCCCACATAAGAATATTCCAGTTCTGACAGATATCTCAATAGGTGGCCCTGACTGTTGTATCATGATTTGCCTACATTACGAGATTGCAATCACCCCATGAAAAAGCAGAGGAATCTTAGCAAAAAGTTAAATTTTCGTTAACTAAATCAAATAAGATTCAGTTGCCGAATTACTTGAAAATCAGACCTTCTACTCGATAGTCAGATCCTACTATACTAACACTAGTTTATCAAAAGCATGCATGTTGGCTCTTCCCATTTTCTGTCCAAGAGCCCTAGTAATTAATATTGTGTGGTGTTGCTACGTTGCGGCAATGTAATGCCTGTATATATAAATACTAGCAGGCGCGGCGGCACGCCGCACCCGACAGGAAGCCTGGGCGAACCTGTTGTTGGCTAAATTATGGCTATTCCGTTGGTGCTCGTAAACCATGCCCTTTTAGGCCACACGTCAAGCTGTGCACTGCACAAAAGAGTAGTATTTTGTTGGGCAAAATACATGATGAATTAAGTTATGTGTTGCATTATAAAGAGAGACAACATATATTACCACAAACCAGAGTGCATATTGGTACAGTTTTTTGGATAGTAGTTGTTTCTTGAAAAAAGTGAGTAGAAGGGAAAAAAGTAGTTTCATAAGAATTGTAAATGATGGGCATATACATGACATAATAGGTACAGTCATGGTAGCTGCGGGACAGCATATGTATATGTGATCGAGTGCTGGCATTTACATTTTTCTAGTACTGCGGACTAAAGGTCTAACAATTAGATATATGAGCACAAGGTTGCGCTGTAGTTTTACAAAATGAGGCTGCTTGATGGCTCGGATTCTTTGTGCTAGTTCATCTGGATAGCGATATTTGCTTCCGCTGCGAGGAGAGTTGCTTTAGTCACTCAAAACTTCAGTGGCTCTTATACTATACACGAAAACTCAACTTCAATTGTACCTATCCATAAAATTATTAATCTTAAGGGCTGTAAAGAAATGGAATGTAGTGCTTATCATGTGAAATGCTAGGTGGAATTTCTTAAAATTCTATAGAATGTGACCAAGCTACCAGATTAGTATTTCTTGCTAAAGAATACATCTGAAAACAAAGGATGACAAAGTAAAGCATGACATAGAGAACACACATCAACTTTCGCACGTTCCTATTGAAAGCATGGCATAGACCACGAATCAACTTCTAACGTTCCTATCGAGGCAGATGAGGATACATACCCTATGCCTTATTAGGAGAATTAATCGCAATCCCTGACAATCACGGCAACCGGTCCAAAAATGCCAATCCCTCGAGGATAGTAACTACATAGTGATTTCACACTGCAATGTATACTGTACATACCATCCAGGCTGCTAACCTAATGGCATAACTATACATACCTGCAAGGCAAACAAATTCATCAGCCCAGATTAGAATAAGATGATCGTCTTGAGAAACACATAATGAAGCATAATATCCAAATTTTCCAAATGATGGCATGGTTCAGAACGTTCAAATTTTCCAAATGATGACGATGTCCAGATTTGGTTTTCCAAAGTAAGGCATGAGCAATCTTCATCCTTCACTGTAGACAGGGAGAGGAATTCGGCGATGCGCCTCAGTAGGTGCAGCTCCCATTTATTTAAAAAAATTAAACTTCAGATATCCTCCTTATTTTCATATTCTAATCAGCCCCTTGAAGTTCATATTTGAACTCCATTAATCATCTTACTAAGGCTTAGTTTGGCAGCAAAGTTTTTAAAATACTGTAGTATTATGAAACCTTGGTATTGCAATGCGTGGACAACAAATATTACAGTTTCTAGAAACTGCATTTTTCTCAGTTTTCGGAAAACTACGGATATGTTTGGCCGATGCTGTTTTACCGTAGTTTTGACCGATTGCTACACAACTGAAACTGACTTATCTACACCTAAGGAGCTACATGACCAGTTCAATCAGCGTCTGCAAGGACACCCAGCTGATCGCTGACCTAGGAAGTCATGAACGCAATCAATCATACTACACACGCGCATGAAGTTGCATTGACGGGCTCAATCAATCGAGCAGGGTAGCGCATACTGCCTTTCTTTCAACCAAGTGGTGAGCTTCATTTGTCCATGGTAGGAGAGAAGGTGGATGAATTGCACGTCACAAGGACGACTGTAAGATGGGCTCACTAGAAAAAATTGCAGGAGAGAGCAAAGTAACGCACGCGTTTCTTTGTTTAGGAAAAAGAGGTCCCAACCTCTTTTTCCAAAACCACAAAAAAACTGTGGTTTCAAGAAAACTACAGTTTCTAAAACTGCCGTATTTGTTCATGCCAAACACATCAAAGTATTTAAAACTGCGGCTTTATTGAATACCACGGTATTTCTTGTAAAACCGCAGAAAAACTTCATTGCCAAACACAGCCTAACTCACAATTGGAAGGACGGTGGCTTGGTGAAGTAGGCAGATTGCACCACTAAATGAACTATTTTCCCATTCTGATTCAGGCATCTTAAATTTTAAAAACATCACCGATTCTTCTTATATTTCAGTGTCATATTCCAAAGCCAGCTGAAAAGGACCAACATGTATAACCCATCGAAGGCCTCCCACGAGTGCCAAGGGGCGGGGGGGACAGGGACAATCCCAACCGCCGCCCCGCCACCCCTCCCCCCTCGCCGTCGCCTCGACGTACTATGCTGGCAGCGGCGGGTGCTCTCCTTCTCCCGCTCGGTCTGCCGGGCGCGGGCCTCCGGGTCGGGCGGTGGTGCGGCGTTTGCTCGGGGCGCGGCGGCAGCAGCCGGTGGCAGACTCGCAGGTTGTGGGCGGAGGCGTGAAGGGGCTGCAGCGGTGATGGTGTGCGGTGGGATCCAGCGGCATCGGACGGCCAGATCTGGGCCCAGGCGGCACGGGCCGAGGGCGGCGCTTTGATATATGATGATAGAGTTGATATATTTGATATAAATTAAAATTAAGGATTTCATATTTCACCGGCACTATAGTTTGCAGTTTGTCACTAGGGAGTCAAACAGAGAAACCAATCAGTTACAAAACCCTTACCCTCACCATCATTTTAAATCCCAACACTCTCCATAATGTTAAATTTGTGTATCTGAAAATGGAGAATGAAGAGATCAGGGGCACGATTGGCATTTATTGAGGTATTTTCATGGTACGTTCTTCTTGCTCTAGAGACCTAGGTTGGGACATAGGCTTGGAAGATTATATATGAAATGACAGAGATGGCCAAGAGAAGAAATTAGTAGATGAACATTTATCGGCATGGGTCATTTCATAAAGAAATATTGGATAGTGTTTTTCTTTCCTTCTTTTGGCTACATGAGTTGATCCAGTCCCCGTGAAGTTCATTTGCGCCATTGTAGATTGGACCGTTGGCTCATATCTCTCGTATTTCTCCAATTAACATGAGGATTTATGGGGAGTCTGTAATCAGTATACTAATAGATCGAGACATGGAAAGACATGTTGAAAGTACGGACAGTTGAGAAGAATGAGTAGGAGGCTGAGATGGCGAAGTGGGAGATGACGCGAGTCCAAGATAATGAGGTGGAGGTGCTATAGAAGCGATTCGGTCATCAATCAGCAAGTTCCACAAAAACTGGTGCTTCGGGTCAAGGAAGAAAGATACACTCAATCATTTGTTACGTCCTTGTCGTTTTCCCCAATTAGGTCTTTTTCTGTCTTTGCACGGTTTTTATGCGTGCATGTTGCTTATGTCATGTATAGTGCTTCAGCAAGAGTTCCGATATGAATTAATAGATACAGATTTACAGGTTTAGTTTTTTAACTGAACAATAGACTTATTGTTGTCTACCGTTATCTACTAATTTCAGTTACTTGTTTTAAAAAGTGCCTCCTAGAGAGGTTGAGTGATGGGAGCTACTCGATCTTGATTAATGCATTGCTTTGGTCTCATCATTGTAATGTGGGTCGTCAATGTGTGGATTCTCAACTCACCGGCCTTGGTCTATGTCGGTGGGAAGTTGAAATTCTCCATACCGCAACATGCCAGGCCCTATACGTTCAAAGTCGCTCAAACCCTTAATCTTACCTCTAAAAGGGGAAAACTTGTATGCTAAAGAGAACATCTATAACGGCCCCTCCTTCCTTAATGTCAAGGCCACGGGCGAAAAGGAGTTCACCAGTCACACACGAAAGAGGCCGAGAGGTCCACCATTCAGAGATCAAGATTGGGAGGCTCAAGGCGTTCGCAACCAGGAGACCAGGAAAGGAAGGCATCCAACCGACTCAAGACCGGGTATAAATACCCGTGTGCTGGAACCAGAAGGGGCCACCTTCTACTTCAACGGCCAAGACAGCAGAAGTAAAACCCTAGTTTAGACCTAGATTAGATCCAACCTTAGACATAATAGAGCCTCTGTTGAAATTATAAAGCCACTGATCCGGGCATAAAGGGCATACCTCCTTTGAACTAAGACTGATTCAGAGGAGCGCAGGTGAATAGACTTCACATGTGAAAATGAGCTTGGGAAAACTAATTCTAGACATAATAGTGCCGGATCTCGTAGACAAAAAAATGCATCTGTACTTTGTGACGCTGTACGCAGAACATTCATGTAAACAACCCAACATGAATATTGACGCGCATACTCAATCAAGTGAATCTCAATCAACCACAGCACAACCGTCCTCAGACAACTGTGTGGAGATCACTGAATTCAGTAGTAGTGGTCGGCTATGTATTAGCTACTGTATAACTTTATTTGTATGTACTCAATTCCACATAAGAAAATTCCAGTTCTGACATAATTTATCTTATGACCTAAAATAAAATGATTTTGGTAAAATTAATGTTAAAGGGAAAAGATACCCACAGGTACTTGGAGGCCGATGACACGGATGCTGTCCATGAGCTCCTGCACCTTATCAGGATCATTAGCGTCCTCCGGATATCTTCCAGCGGGGTCTCCATCACCACAGGGCCTTTCTTCTCCGAGTCACTCGGTGGGGAGAGCCCAACTGCACCTACACCGTTAAATATGAGCCATTGTTACTTCAGTGTATGTTCAAGCGCGCAGTCTGAACTTAAACATCCGAAATAGACTTCTGAAATTACAAGTTTGTAACACCATGAATATTGCACAAGGAAACTATCCTGTCATGTATATTTAACACCATGATTGATCTCAATAACGCCCAATTGGACACCATTTACATGCGATTCACCTCCAGATGGATCTCTAATTTTGCCAGCTCAGGATAATTAGCGAAGAAGCTGGAATTAAATCTTACCGGATTCAACTGAACCGCTATGGCTTCAGAATGGACCATGAAATCGGTAAGAGCAGTAATACTAAGATTCGACTCCGCGCACCTCATCTTACTATAATTGAACTCAACTCCAAGATCTCAAACAATTTCCCGGAGAAACGCAAGAAGGGGGAGCAGGTAAAGGCAGACCTACCATTGGAGGACGAGACCGAGACGGCGAAGCCGCACCGCCCGCTCGCGCTCCTCCGCCGGAGAATAGGGGCGCCGGGAACGGCGGCGCGGCGGTGGAGGAGGAATCCGGCCGGCTCGAGGTCGAGGTCTACGGCATTCGTGGTCGAGCTCGTGCTGCTGCTGCTTCCATTTTCTTGCGGGCTTAACGTGTCGGACCGTCGCATCGATCTGCACCATAGGAATTCAATGGGCCTTGCAGTTCCAAAACGAGTAAAGTGGGCCGAACTATGTTTCATCGTTTTTTTAATAAATATTGTCTTTACTAAATCACCAACTAATATCGAGAGCAACTAGTTGAGGAGCGCTCCTTCGGGAGCCTCCCCAACGATCACATGGGGTGGACTAAGAGCGTGTCACTTTGCGCGCTCTCATCGGTCTTTCTTAGCTTTTCAAAAAAATCGATAAAAAAATTTGCGTGAGAAAACACGTCGTGACTCTTAGAAAAAAAAACATGGTTTCTCTTTTTTTCCTTCCATGAGAAGCACGGTTTTGCTTCTGCATGCCTATAGGAAATGAAAAAAAAATGATTACTCTTTTTTTCTTCGGTGACAGGCACGATTTTATTTCCGTGAGTCGGAAACAAAAAACATATTTTTTTTCCTTGCGTGAGAGGTACGGTTTTGCGTTCGCGAGAAGCTCGGTCGTCTCTCTCGGAAACGAAAAAAACACATGTTTTTATCTTTTCTTTTTCAGTGACAGGCACAGTATGCCTCTCAGAAATGGCTTCCGAAAAGGAAAAAACATGCTCCCGATTCGGTTTTTATGTTTGATTTTTTTGCAAAAAAAGATCATCAATGGGATCTAGTTTTGAAGATCTCAATACGAGGAGTCCAATGATGAAAACAGCTCGAGATTTGGATGCACGGTTCAAGAAATACAACGTTTTGAATAAATAGATCTAAGAAGAAAAAAAAATGGAAAACTCCCGGTTTGCAACAAGTTACTCACATGCAGCGCGCCACTTGTCACAACCGGAGGAGGTGGGAGTGATCTTTGAAAGGAGTACTCCTCAATTAGTGATTTCGATTATAATCACGATCCCAGAAATTTCACTTTTATCACCTTGTGGCTGCCGCCAGGAACGAAATGAGTGGCCCATGGGGGCGAATTTCACTTGTCGTTGCCATCTGCAATGAAAACACAATTTTACTTTTCCTACATAAAGGAAGTTCCAGGTCAAATGTTCATTGGCAGTTTCGAGAGTGATTTCACCTAGAACTTTGTCTTGAACATGGCTTTAGTTTGGCGAGGAAACTTCTAGCGACACTTCTGAATCAATGAAATATCTAGTTATCTAAGTATGTTTCAAAGAGAAATGTCTCGGTAGTGCAGGAACAAAAAAGAGGCTCCGAATTGTTGAAACTCGGTTTGTTCTCTGAGTAGGAATAACCACATGTGGCTCATTAGTACCAAAGGATAATCATTGGAAGTATCAGAGCTTAGAGAAACTCATACAAAGGAATGGCCAAGGAGTGGATTTTTGAGGCCTTTAGCTTAGGATTGTCCATGGAGGTCACACTAAAGTACTTTGCTTGTGTCACTCTTCATAGTATGGTTGTATACTCAATGTGAATCTTGAATTCACTAAAAGCATAGAATATACATGTTACGAACGAGATGTAAACAATAACTAGAAAGTGGTGTTCATGTTCTTCTTGCTCTTAGCACTTAGGGTTGGGACGCACACATGGGAGAATATATACTAAACGGACGAAGCAAGTATATGGAGTTATACACATTTATGGAAACGGGTCTTTTCATAAAGAAACATTGGATAATATTTTTTCTTTCATTCTTTTTGCCCCAATTCGCATGAAGTTTAACTATGCTATTGTAACTTGGATCAATAGCTCAAATAATTCCGATTTCTCCAATTAGCATGATATTGTATGTCAAGTCTTTAATTAGTATATTAATAGAAGGAGACATGGAAGGACATATTGGAAATACAGGTACGTAGTTGAGTAGAATGAGTTGAAGGCGCAGATGAAGATGCGGGAGCTACCGCTAGTCCACACAATGAGGTGGAGGTGTTAGGAAGCAGTTCTTTCCTCAATCACTGATGTCACAAAAATGGGCGCTTTGGACCAAGGAATAAATAAATATTCTATCATTCTTTACGTCCTTCTCATTTTTCTGAGCTAGGTATTTTTTTTTTGTCCTTGCACTTTTTTTTGGATATGCATGTTGCTTTCATCATGTATAGTGATTAAGCAAGTGTTCATATATAATTTAGTAAAAAATATTTATAAATTTTATTTTTTGTTACTTAACTATATATTTATTGTTGTCCACCGTTATCTACTTATGTAAGTTACTTCTTTTAAATGGTGCCTCCTAGAAAGATTGAGTGATGGAAGCTACTTAGTCATGATTACTGCATTACTTTGGTCTGTTGCTGACCATTGATGAGTGGAATATCATCTTGCCAGCCCCGCTCTGCACCATGGTATTTAAGTTTCTCTTTTGAATGATGAAGAAACTCGGAGATAGGTCAAAACCCATACAAGTTCACGTGCACATAGAAATAATTCGTGCGCCCTCTGATATTCAAGGGCTACCACCACCTCTCTTCCCCTATTGAACATGCTTCCCAATAAGTATTATCTCCTAATCCATCCTTCCATCTAGTGGCCATGTGGGGTTGCCTGCTCTTCCGCCCTTCCTCTATCATATTGCTTGGGTCATGCTTCAGCATGAGAGGCGGCCAGTGAGGATATGACGTCGGTGCATATGGAACGGAGGCAAGATGATATGGTGATGCTTCAAATTTGTTTAGACCAAAGGACCTCGAACCACTAATACTACTACTATGCATGATTGACATGTAAACCCTAAAGCCTAAATCCTAGCCCTATATACATGCATACGCTTATCCCTATGAACACACACATGCATACCTATCCCTAGGAGCACTTCCGAGAGACTGAGCCGACATATCATCTTCAGATTGACGAAGTCTCCAAAGGCACCTCGTAGTCTACGGGAACGTCTCCTCTTATTGAACACGCATCGTCGAAAATCCAAAAATAAATCCAGGAATAAATGCGAGCGCTGGACTTGAACCCTGATGGGCCGAGTATACCACTGTCCACCTAACAATCAAACTACAGGTTCGTTCGCAAGGACCACTTGTTATATGTAGGAAAATGGTTATTTGTCATGGTTATAACTTAGATGTACAATAAATTTTATTTTTGAACAATCTTTATTCTTGTGTAGCTTTTGGGGACAACAAAAGGAATCACCAATGCAAAATGAACAAAAAAATATTGATTTATGCATTACGAAGGCAAAACTATTGGTGAAGCAACTATAATTTCTTATTTGCGACAAGCACAACCTAGGTCTACCAATGTCGCTAAGATGCCCAAGGAGAACGAAGGCAAATCTATTTACAAGCCAACCCCATGTACAACATGGATTTGTTTTCTACGACCCGGTAAAGTGCAATCTTCACCTCCTCAGGTGAAAGTATGCGCAGAAATTTGGGAGTGGGAGGATCCTATGGGCCCGTTTTCTCAATTCAAGGGTTTTTCTTAAGCTCGTAGCTATTTTATTTCTCTAATATTAATATTGTAAGAGACTCCGGGTTCAATAGCAACAATTTACTCATTGAGAAAACATCATTGTTCCTTTACAAATCTCCGTTTCGGTATAGTAACTCTCCAATAACTTGCCCCGACAAAATGAAGCCAATAACTTTCAGTCGCTAGAAGCATGTTAAAGCAGTTCTATGTGCGTGCACGATCTCTACCATGGGACGAACCGGTGGGAGTGTGATGTTAAAATGAAAACATTTTTTCAAAGTAGAAACCCCAATTCTAAGTACTTTAACTGATTTACCTAAGATAAATAAGAATTTTACTAGTGAGAAATCTTTGACCAAAACATAAAAGTTGTGCTCAAAAAATCAGGAAAAGTTATCTTTAGTTGTATGTTTCTTAATTTTATCAACAAGACGTGTCATGTTTTTTCACTAAAGCATGAACATATTGTCACAATAGCATTACCATATTTTTATCATTCATTTAAGAGCATACATTGTATTAAATATGAGTTGTTTACCGTTCTACCAAACAAAATATTCAGTTAGGTCAACAAGAATGTTCAATATATCTTTTTTTGTAGGACAGATACAACGATACATTAAAACTAGACGATACTCCGTGTGTTGCCGCGTGGACTATATATTTGATTTCTAAATATTATATACAATATGAATTCATCCTCAGGATTTAAACTGTGCTATTTAGAAACAAAAAAGCATAAAAATATTATGAAAAGTTAAGTGTGTGAAAATTTAAATGTGGTGGCCTTCCACTATGCATGTTGCAAGGTAGATAGACTCTCATGTTCAAATCGGATAGATGTTAGTTGACTAGGATAGCAAATCCAAGGGCTATAAAAATGTGGATGATGTGGAAGCACACATGTGCAGGAAAATAGCAATTAATGACTTGTAGTGGGGTTTGCCAATATAAGATATATAGGTTGTCCAACCATTACAAGGCCATATTTACAAAAACAGAAAATAAAACACATGCCCTAAGGAATCTTGATGATGCATTCCTCCTACACTCTCATCGACGTGCCATGAGAAAAGTTCGATGCCGCCTTTGGATCTCCAAAACACCCACAGAGCTAGGGTAACGTTGTTGAGACAGCTGGGAAGTCACTGGTCAGAGTTAAAGAAGCCAGTGACAACAAACCAAGGATCGGAATGTCATTCCTGAGAACAAGGCGACGAAGGCGGTTGGACAAGCTTCCCACGTTAAAGCACGAACCACCATCGTCAAAGACCACCTAGATGAAATATAGACAAAAATGGGGCTCGAGGTTTGGTACTATTGAAGTTCCACATGTCATCCATCGACATTAACCAACATCGTTGAAACAAGGATAGAACGGGGAAAACGTATTCCACGCCATCAATAATGTTATCGCCGACTAGACACCACGACTGGGCCTAGCTAGTGCTTGAGTTACCCAAACATAGCCAAACACAGCCGGTGTTCCCCCACCTCGCTGGCACCGAAAGGCACCTAGATGCAAGTGAACCTGGCGACGACACTTATGCGAAAATCCAAGTCCCCTTTCTTTGGAAAGAGGTGTGAGACGATAGAGTGAGGGGGGGATGTATTTTGTTCCCCTACTAAAAAACAATTATATATGACAATTTTTTTTCATGATCAGAGGGTTCATTTCTCCAACAAACATAAATTCTCCGTCCTTGTGAAAAAGTATTCTTGATGAGATAAAAATATCTCACTTTTCAAATTTCCATTTTGAATACTAATTAGACAAGTTCACACACCGTCTTAACAAAATCGATGTGGTTGTTCGATAACAAACTAGAAGCAATAATAAAAGGTTTGTGTATTACCTCGGGAATGGGTAACAAAATAATGAACAAATCAGACAGGGGAAATTATACAATAAAAAAGGAAACATAAAGTGAGTGCCATATGTAGGGTACACAATCTCTACTACCTAAAAGAAACGTAACGTTCCCTCTTACCTCTTACGTCGTCCACCTTTCGTCCACCCCTCCACGTACGAGAACCCACCCCCCCCCCTATTTCCCTTCCCCTTCCCCCGATTTTCCTCCCCCTTCCACATGGTTTTCTGGGTTTCTCTCTCTTATACTCATTTTTTCGTGTGCCCGTGAAAACCCCGTGTAACCAAAATATGTTAATTACGACAATCAATCAATTCATATATGGTAAGGCCATAAACTCATGAAAATCTAAAATATGACAATTATGGTAATCAATCAATGCATGTATGGCAAGGTTATAAACTCGCGAAAACCAAATAATTAATCAATCTCTGCCATAAACTCATTGGATCTCTTATGTATAAGGCCATAGATCGTGGTGTTATCCAGATGTGCTTCATACCTATCAAAAATGTGAGTTTTAGCTAGAATTGTTTACGTTAAGCTATGGCTATAGACATGCACGATTTATGTTATACTACTGGACTATGTATGGCCCTGGTGCAACGCATGGGCAAATAGCTAGTATAAAATAGCTAAGAAGAAAGGGAATCAACAATAGTTAGGAAGTGAAGATGGTAAACTAAACATAGAAAATTGTAAAATATTCTCTACTACCTAAAAGAAATGTAACGTTCCCTCTTCCCTCTTACGTCGTCCCACCTTTCGTCCACCCCTCCACGTACGAGAACTCACCTCCACCGATTATCCTTCCCCTTCCCCCGATTTTCCGCCCCCTTCCATCGGGTTTTCTCGGTTTTTCTTTCTTACTTGTTTTTTCGTCTGCCCGTAGAAACCCAGCATATCCCAAATATGGTAACTACGGTAATCAATCAATCCACATATGGTAAGGCCATAAACTCACAAAAATCAAAAATATGCCAATTATGGTATTCGATCAATTCATGTATGGCATGGTTATAAACTCGCGGAAACCAAATAATTAATCAATCTCTGCCATAAACTCATTGGATCTCTTATGTATAAGGCCATAAATCATGGTGTTATCCAGATGTTCTTCATACCTATAAAAAATGTGAGTTTTAGCTAGAATTGTTTACGTTGAGCTATGGCTATAGACATAAATGATTGATGTTATACTACTGGACTATGTATGGCCCGGTGCAACACATGGGTAAATAGCTAGTAAACTATAAAAATGCTAAGTAGAAAGGGATTCAACAATAGATAGGAAGTGAAGATGGTAAACTAAAAAAAATGTAAAATATACGTAAAACAAAATTGGAAAATGAAAAAAAAATGCATTGCCCTTTTATTGCGATAAACTTCCAATCTATTCATCTTCAATTATGGCAGTACAAAGAACAATAGGGGTAATATAAATTACAGCCATGTCTGTGGACCACCTAGCAACGACTACAAGCACTAGAGCGAGCTAAAGGTGCGCCGCCGTCATCGCCTCTCCATCACCGGAGCCGGGCAAATCTTGTTGTAGTAGACAGTCGGAAATTCATTGTGCTAAGGCCCCATAGGACCAGCGCACCAGAGTAGCAACCATTGCTGATGAAGAAAGTGAACCAACACCCATGATTGTTGCAAAAACAACATCTAGTTACAAAGCAGCCCAGACTAATTCTGCAAATTGTTGCATGTGACAAGAAATCTATTCCTTTCATCTCAATATAAGGAAATTAGAACTTTTATTATGCTATAAATGTATGTTTAAGATAGAATCCATCGGGCAAAATAATCAAAACTGGATTAAAAAAACCATGTATATCTACCCTAACAGTGGAGGGGGGAGGGAGAGTCGTCAACCACAATGCTTCCACTTGGGTTCACGATGGCGCTGGTACTCTCGTCGATAAGTCCTGTGATGGAGCTTATATCATTGACGTGGGGTTAGGTCTCCTTGCCTAGCCTTCGCCTTGTTCTCCGCGTTGAAGGTTTGTGCTTCAGATTTTTGCCTCTAGTATCTCTAGCAACGTCAGGCGACTTCCCCACTGTAGTTATTAGGACTACCTGGCTCCGGCGATGGAGACTTAGTATTGGTATGCTTCATATTAATTACGCAAAGTTCACCATATTATGAACTAAACATACAATGCCACCATTAGAATTTAACCTCCCATGATTTAATAAGTTAGCAATCTAGCGAAACAATTGGCTGAAAGTTAATACTCCTACGTTTCGTTTTTTTCCTCATTAGAAAAAAATACAGTTGTGAAACCGGTTATCATTGATGTAGAAATATAAGCCTTTTCATTAATCTAGTTATTTAAATTGTACACGGCATTAGAACTTCGTTTGAAGCTGCAAAGCAAAAAACCATCTATGGACGTGGCTGAAACATCGGCATATGAGTGCATGAGTATGCACGTAGTACCATATGATAGCTGGACGATGGGTCATGCACTTAAAAAACCTATATTCATTTTGCAACCTCTATATTTGTGTTTTCGTGCGCCAGTCTCACAAAAAGCAACATTGAATTAATGTGTATATCATGTAGAAATCTTGAAAAGTTGAAAATATTTTGAACATGAGAGAGAGAGAGAGAGAGAGAGAGAGATGGAACATAAGTGTGTCAAATTTATTGACTTCATAAGTTATTAATTTGTATCTCTGTATATATACATATAAACAAAGATATGTAGATACATACACAATTGATTGGTTAATTTATTAAATCATTTTACCATGAAGTGACATTAATTGACCTAAGCCAAGAAATCTCCTATAAATGGTATTTTGTGTGTTGGATGTGGGAAGAATGGTCACCAAAATAAAGAGAAAAGATATGCTTACCTTCACTGTTAATGCTTGAATCATATATGTACCCTAGTTAACCATGGGGAGATATTGACACATGTGTCACTAGCAGCCAAAACTGAATGGAGATCCTGTGTGCCATGTATATTTGAGAGCGGCGGATACCATGGTTTGAGTGTCATGCATGCACACGGAATGTGTGTTCTATCTATCCAGACCAAATTGACCAACACTCAATAGGCCTGCGTGTGTTGTTTCTAGCAATCTTCTTGCGTATATTTGGAGGCCTGTGGCAATTATTTGCATGGCAAACCAATAAAAAATATTTTTTTGAAAGGCACAATGTCGAAGTCAACTTAGAATAGTTTGGCATGTTCCTCAGAGGGTCAGAAGAATTATCTCAACTATAGTTGAATCTACTTTTGTGTGGACGGACAAACTATCAATTTTCCAAATTAATTAGCGAAAGTAGGACTGCACACAAGAGGCTATAAATACACTATCTTACTCTGCACTCTCCATCCCCAAGCTATAACCCATCTGGCCATCTTCATAGTTCATACTACTCATAATTCTATAGTGTTCAACTATCTAGTCTCTCATGGATTCAATAGTTAACCAGGGGTGGACCTCATCTGAGGTAGACGAGGCAAGGTCACTAATTGCTAGGCTCAACACCAACAAAATCATGTACGAGGGCAACGATGAGAACACGAAGCACAACTACATCGTGAATTCTCTCCATGCGGTGTTCCCTTCAAAGACCATGAAACAGGTAATAGATCTTTATGTTGATATTGCCATCGAAATGCATTCGGTCCGATCAAGGGAGGTGGCCCATGTCACTAGTGGTAGCCCACAAAACAGTTTCACCTTTCATGACCCTGTTAACGGTAACTATGAGCTACCGGGGGAGGAGAATAGTGCTAGCAGCACCCACGGTGTCTACACCATGGGTGACCATGCGAATGAAAACTTTGGGGTACGAGATGAGGAGGCAACAATCATGGACAATAATGGATTGTCCTTTGGTTGTGCAATGGAGGATACGGGGATCACAGTGACGGGTGAGGAACCACTCATGGTAGACAACAACAAGATGGAAGTGTTGGAGAACAATATTTCCATAGATCAACCAATTGTTGCCCCACATCAATGGGGTTTTTGGACCGGCGGGGAACACAGGTTCGTCCACGGTTGTATACTCTTTTTTGTCATGTAGCTTTAATTGTTGTTTGTTTTAAGTGAACATCTACTAATTATGAATATTGTGCAAATTTATTATGTGAAATTAGTAGCTTATGTTTGTGATGATATTGTACTTTACTAAATGTACACATGGACGGCAATTTCCTTTTACAGCATGGGTGGCCTTGTTAATGAAAACTTCAAGGTACAAGAGGATGAGGACACGGCCATGGATGATAATGGATTTTCATATTGTTGTGAACTGGAGGATACAATAATCACAAAGACGGAGGAGGCTCCGATGATGGTAGACAAGAACAAGATGGTGGTGTTGGAGAACAATACTTCCAATGATCGACCAGTTGTTGCCCCACATCAACGAAAGTTATGGACCAAAGAGGAACACAAGTTAGTCAACAACTATATTCTTCCTTGTCATGCAGTTTTAGTTGTTCTTTATTTAAAATCAACGTATGCTAATTAAGCATGTCTGCAAATTATTTTTATAAGGCAGGTAGGTTAAATTTGCAATGATATTGCACTTTACTAAATGTATATATGGACGTTTCCAATTTACATTTTTGATAAATACTAATCCCTGCAAATTAGATATTAATGAACTTTCTTTTCTTACTTTCTTTCTGGCTTAACAAATTTATGTGATTTGACCTTGATTAAATAATAGAAAGTCAGTGAATAGGCCATTAAATTCCAATATGGTACGTCTTGTCCCAATCAAATAGACTATATATACACTGTTGTTTCACTACAGAAAAACAGAGGTATGATAATTTTGAAATTGTAATATGTTTCTGTTACCAATATGTTACAAAATGTCCATTCACTTATTTACTTCAGATATACATATATTCTATCTAGTACCCGTAAATCAACAAAAATAACCATGTGTTGTAGTAGTGGTTCGAACCTATCAAATAGATATTTTGTTTCAATCTATATTAGTTGCTTCAAGAAAACAACTCCACGATTCATCTTTCAGTCAACAATTTAACCTAACTATTCTCTTGAACATTTATGTCCACAGGTCGTTTCTTTATGGACTGGAAGTCTATGGTCGTGGCGACTGGAAAAACATATCCAAGCATTTCGTCACCACTAAGACCCCTGTCCAAGTTTCAAGCCATGCACAAAAGTTTTTCAAGAGAATACAGAAAAAGGCATCGTCAGGGACAAAGCGTTACAGCATCAATGATGTCAGGCTCGACGGCAACGAGCTATTGGCAGCAAATAATATTTCTGCCCCCCGGCAAGCCCTTTCTTTCACAGGCCTCAACAATGACCCAAGCTTTAAGTTGCACGCTCCGACGAGCTCGTGCACAGTCATGAACAACCTAACTCAGTGCTCCCCTTCCATATATAATCAACAAGTGGGTCAGCAGCCAATGTGGAGTGAGCAGGAGATGATGGGTTCTGTTGCAGCTGTAATGGACGGGGTAGGAAACTATGTGCCTGATGGCCAACAAGGGTCAGCTTATTTTTATCTTGGCAATATATGAACAAGATGTAGTAGATCGTAGGCTTGGGCCATGTCTGGAATGCTAGCCAGGCATGTGTCCCATGAATAAACAGACAGTCCTCCTAAAGATGGCAACATAACATGCTCAAGACATTATGGCCGGCATGTGTGTTTAAGAATGAATAAATAGTTTTATTTCTATATATAAAAAATATTTCATCTTCGATAGTCTCATCATCTTAATAGTGTTTGTCATCTCCCTTATTTCATAAGACTAAATATTGTTGTTGTATTACCATACGAAAGTGTACATGTTGTCTCGATATGTGGCCCTGACTGTTGTATCATACATGATTGTTGCCTACATTACGAGATTGCAATCACCCCATGAAAGAGCACACAGCACAGGAATCTTAGCAGAAAGTTAAATATTTGTTGACTAAATCAAATAAGATTTAGTTGCCAAATTACTTTAAAATCAGACCTTCTACTCGATAGTCAGATCCTACTATACTAACACTAGTTTATCGAAAGCATGCATGTTGGCTCTTCCTGTTTTTAGTCCAAGAGCCCCCAGTAATCAATATTGTGTGGTGTTGCTATGTTGCGGCAATGTAATGCCTATATATAAATATGATGATAGAGTTGACATATTTGATATAAATTAAAATTAAGGATTTCATAGTTCACCGGCACTGTAGTTTGCAGTTTGTCACTAGGGAGTCAAACTGAGAAACCAATCGGTTATAAAAACCTTAACCTCATCACCATCATTTTAAATCCCAAGACTCTCCATAATATCAAATTCGCGTCTCTGATAATGGAGAATGATGAGATCAGAGGCACGACTGGCACTTATTGAGGTGTTTTCATGTTAAGTTCTTCTTGCTCTAAAGACCTAGGTTGGGACGGCTTGGAAGATTATATATGAAATGGCAGAGATGGCCATAAGAAGAAATTAGCAGATGAACATTTATCGGAATGCTCATAAATAAACATTGGACAGTGTTTTTCTTTTCCTTCTTTTGGCTACATGAGTTGATCCAGTCCCCTGAAGTTCTTTTGCACAATTGTAACTTAGACCGTTGGCTCATATCTATCATATTTTCTTCCATCAACATGAGGATTTATGGGGAGTCTGTAATCAGTATACTAATAGATGGAGACATGGACGTACATATTGGAAGTATATGGACAGTTGAGAAGAATGAGTAGGAGGCTGAGATGCAGAAGTGGAAGATGCCGCTAGTCCAAGATAATGCGGTGGAGGTGCTATAGAAGCATTCGGTCATCAATCAGCAATTCCACAAAAACGGGTGCTTCGGGCAAAGGAAAAAAGACATACTCCATCATTTGTTACGTCCTTGTCGTTTTCCCCAATTAGCTTTCGTGTTGTTGTCTTTGCACTGTTTTTAGCCGTACGTGCATGTTGCTTCTGTCATGTATAGTGCTTCAGCAAGTGTTCCGATATGAATTAATAGAGACAGATTTACAGGTTCAGTTTTCTTTTTCTTAGTGAACTATAGACTTATTATTGTCTCCGGTACTAATTTCAGCTACTTTTAAAAAGTGCCTCTTAGAGAGGTTGAGTGATGGGAACTACTCGATCTTGATTAATGCATTGCTTTGGTCACATGGTTGTGATGTTGGTCGTTAATGGGTGGAATCTCAACTGACTGGCCCTGGTCTATGTCCGCGGGAAGTGGAAATTTCCCATACCGCATCATGCCAGGCTCTATTCAGACTCGCTCAAACCCTTAATCTTACCTCTAAAAGGGGAAAACTTGTATGCTAAAGAGAACATGTACAACAGACCCACTCCTTCCATAATTTCAAGGCCTGAGGCAAAAGAGAGTTTACCAGTCGCACGGGAAAGAGGCCAAGACGTCCACCATCCAGAGATAAAGATTGGAAGGCTCAGGGCATTAGCAACCAGGAGACTAGGAAAGGAAGGCGTTCAACCGATTCAAGACCAAGTATAAAAACCCGTGTGCCGAAACCAGAAGGGGGCAACTTCTACTTTGACGGCCAAAACGACGAAAGTGACGCCCTAGTTTACACCAAGATTAGATCCGATCTTAGACATAATAGAGTCCCTGTTGATATTATAAAGCACATGGCCCGGATATAAAGGGCACACTCCCTTTGAACTACGACTGATTCAGAAGAGCACAACAGAGCTAATAGAGCCCCTGTAGTTTATTGCTGCAGGTGAACAGACTTCACATGTCAAATGAGGTTCGGAAAACTCATTCTAGACATAATATTGCAGGATCTCGTGGACAAAAAATGCATCTGCACTTTATTCATATGTGTACTCAATCCCACATAAGAAAATTCCAGTTCTGACAGATATCTCAATAGGTGGCCCTGACTATTGTACCATGATTTGCCTACATTACGAGATTGCAATCACCCCATGAAAAAGCAGAGGAATCTTAGAAAAAAGTTAAATATTCGTTAACTAAATCAAATAAGATTCAGTTGTCAAATTACTTGAAAATCAGACCTTCTACTCGATAGTCAGATCCTACTATACTAACACTAGTTTATCAAAAGAATTGTAAATGATGGGCATATACGTGACATAATAGGTACAGTCATGGTAGCTGCGGGGCAGCATATGTATACGTGATCGAGTGCTGACATTTACATTTTTCTAGTACTGCGGACTAAAGGTCTAACGATTAGATATATGAGCACAAGGTTGTGCTGTAGTTTTACAAAATGAGGCTGCTTGATGGGTCGGATTCTTTGTGCTAGTTCATCTGGATTGCGATATTTGCTTCCGCTGCGAGGAGAGTTGCTCTAGTCACTTAAAACTTCAGTGGCTCTTATACTATACACGAAAACTCGACTTCAATTGTACCTATCCCTAAAATTATTAATCTTAAGGGCTGTAAAGAAATGGAATCTAGTGCTTATAATGTGAAATGCTAGGTGGAATTTCTTAAAATTGTGCCTCAGGGAAAATGTTGAAGAGAGGTCGGGGTAGACCGAATTTCACATGGGAGGAGTCCGTTAAGAGAGACCTAAAGGATTGGAGTATCACCAGAGAACTAGCTATGGACAGGGGTGCGTGGAAGCTTGCTATCCATGTGCCGGAGCCATGAGTTGGTCACGAGATCTTATGGGTTTCACCTCTAGCCTACCCCAACTTGTTTGGGACTAAAGGCTTTGTTGTTGTTGTTGTTGTTGTGTCTTGGGGAAAATGTTTCAAGTATTGTGCTGACTAAATTATCTATAGAATGTGACCAAGCTACCAGATTAGTATTTCTTGCTAAAGAATACATCAGAAAACAAAGGATGACAAAGTAAATCATGACATAGAGAACACACATCAACTTTTGCACGCTCCTACTGAAAGCATGGCATAGACCACAAATCAACTTTTAACGTTCCTATCGAGGCAGATGAGGATACATACCCTATGCCTTATTAGGAGAATTAATCTCAATCCCTGACAATCACGGCAACAGGTCCAAAAATGCCAATCCCTCGAGGATAGTAACTACATAGTGATTTCACACTGCAACGTATACTGTACATACCATCCAGGCTGCTAACCTAATGGCATAACTATACATACCTGCAAGGCAAACAAATTCATCAGCCCAGATTAGAATAAGATGATCATCCTGAGAAACACATAATGAAGCATAATATCCAAATTTTCCAAATGATGGCATGGTTCAGAACGTTCAAATTTTCCAAATGATGATGATGTCCAGATTTGGTTTTCCAAAGTAAGGCATGGGCAATCTTCATCCTTCACTGTAGACAGGGAGAGGAATTCGGCGATGCACCTCAGTAGGTGCAGCTCCAATTTATTTAAATTTTTAAAACTTCAGATATCCTCCTTATTTTCATATTCTAATCAGCCCCTTGAAGTTCATATTTGAACTCCATTAATCATCTTACTAACTCACAATTGGAAGGATGGTGGCTTGGTGAAGTAGGCAGATTGCACCTCTAAATGAACTATTTTTCCATTCTGCTTTAGGCATCTTAAATTTTAAAAACATCACTGATTCTTCTTATATTTCAGTGTCATATTCCAAAGCCTGCTGAAATGGACCAATATGTATAACCCATCGAAGGCCTCCCACGAGCGCCCAGGGGCGGGGGGGGGGGGGGGGGGGGGGGG
>LR738712.1:684500808-684524987 GCA_902687465.1 Secale cereale
CCCCCTCGCCGTCGCCTTGACGTACTGTGCTGGCAGCGGCGGGTGCTCTCCTTCCCCCACTCGGTCTGCCGGGCGCGGGCCTCCGGGTTGGGCGGTGGTGTGGCGTTTGCTCGGGGCGCGGCGGCAGCAGCCGGTGGCAGACTCGCGGGTTGTGGGCAGAGGCGTGAAGGGGCTGAAGTGGTGGTGTTGTGCGGTGGGCTCCAGCGGCATCGGACGGCCAGATCTGGGCCCAGGCGGCACAGGCCGAGGGCGGCGCTTTGATATATGATGATAGAGTTGATATATTTGATATAAATTAAAATTAAGGATTCCATATTTCACGGGCAATATAGTTTGCAGTTTGTCACTAGGGAGTCAAACAGAGAAACCAATCAGTTATAAAACCCTTACCCTCACCATCATTTTAAATCCCAACACTCTCCGTAATATTAAATTTGTGTATCTGAAAATGGAGAATGAAGAGATCAGGGGCACGATTGGCATTTATTGAGGTATTTTCATATTACGTTCTTCTTGCTCTAGAGACCTAGGTTGGGACATAGGCTTGGAAGATTATATATGAAATGACAGAGATGGCCAAAAGAAGAAATTAGTAGATTGGACCGGAATGGGTCATTTCATAAAGAAATATTGGATAGTGTTTTTCTTTCCTTATTTTGGCTACAGGAGTTGAACCAGTCCCCTGAAGTTCATTTGCGCCATTGTAGATTGGACCGTTGGCTCATATCTCTCGTATTTCTCCAATTAACATGAGGATTTATGGGGGTATACTAATAGATGGAGACATCGAAAGACATGTTGGAAGTACGGACAATTGAGAAGAATTAGTAGGAGGCTGAGATGGCGAAGTGGGAGATGACGCGAATCCAAGATAATGAGGCGGAGGTGCTATACAAGCGATTCGGTCATCAATCAGCAAGTTCCACAAAAACGGGTGCTTCGGGCCAAGGAAGAAAGATACGCTCAATCATTTGTTACGTCCTTGTCGTTTTCCCCAATTAGGTATTTTTCTGTCTTTGCACGGTTTTTATGCGTGCATGTTGCTTATGTCATGTATAGTGCTTCAGCAAGAGTTCCGATATGAATTAATAGATATAGATTTAATAGATATAGTGTGCCGGAACCAGAAGGGGCCACCTTCTACTTCAACGGCCAAGACAGCAGAAGTAAAACCCTAGTTTAGACCTAGATTAGATCCAATCTTAGGCATAATAGAGCCTCTGTTGAAATTATAAAGCCCCTGATCCGGGCATAAAGGGCATACTTCCTTTGAATTAAGACTGATTCAGAGGAGTGCAGGCGAATAGACTTCACATGTGAAAATGAGCTTGGGAAAACTCATTCTAGACATAATAGTGCCGGATCTCGTAGACAAAAAAATGCATCTGTACTTTGTGACGCTGTACGCAGAACATGCATGTAAACAACCCAACTTGAATATTGACGCGCATACTCAATCAAGTGAATCTCAATCAACCATAGCACAAACGTCCTCAGACAACTGTGTGGAGATCACTGAATTCAGTAGTAGTGGTCGGCTATGTATTAGCTACTGTATAACTTTATTTGTAAGTACTCAATTCCACATAAGAAAATTCCAGTTCTGACATAATTTATCTTATGACATAAAATAAAATAATTTTGGTAAAATTAATATTAAAGGGAAAAGATGCCCACAGGTACTTGGAGGCCGATGACACGGATGCTGTCCATGAGCTCCTGCACCTTATCAGGATCATTAGCGTCCTCCGGATATCTTCCAGCGGGATCTCCATCACCACAGGGCCTTTCTTCTCCGAGTCACTCAGTGGGGAGAGCCCAGCTGCACCTACACCGTTAAATATGAACCATTGTTACTTCAGTGTATGTTCAAGCGCGCAGTCTGAACTTAAACATCAGAAATAGACTCTGAAATTACAAGTTTGTAACTGAAAATTGCACAAGGAAACTATCCTGTCAACACCATGATTGATCTCAATAACGCCCAATTGGACACCATTTACATGCGATTCACCTCCAGATGGATCTCTAATTTTGCCAGCTCAGGATAATTAGCGAAGAAGCTGGAATCTTAAATCTTACCGGATTCAACTGAACCGCTATGGCTTCAGAATGGACCATGAAATCGGTTAGAGCAGTAATACTAAGATTCGACTCCGCGAACCTCATCTTACTATAATTGAACTCAACTCCAAGATCTCAAACAATTCCCCGAAGAAACGCAAGAAGGGGGAGCAGGTAAAGGCAGACCTACCATTGGAGAACGAGACCGAGACGGCGAAGCCGCACCGCCCGCTCGCGCTCCTCCGCCGGAGAATAGTGGCGCTGGGAACGGCGGCGCGGCGGTGGAGCAGGAATCCGGCCGGCCCGAGGTCGAGGTCGACGCCATTCGTGGTCCAGCTCGTGCTGCTGCTGCTTCCATTTTCTTGCGGCCTCTCTGCTTAACGTGTCGGACCGTCGCATCGATCTGCACCATAGGAATTCAATGGGCCTTGCAGTTCCAAAACGTGTTGGACTCCTTTGGTTTGGAGGAATTTCATAGAAATTCTATAGGATAGCTTATAAGATTTTTTTATTTAGAGCCCTTTAGGTTTATAGGAATGGATTTCTATTCTTATATAGAATTGGTTCCTATCCTCCATATTTCATAGAAAAATAAAAATGAGCCTAGATTCAATGGAAAATTTTCTTTTGTGTGAACCAAATGACATTTCTTTTCCTATTCCTACTCATAGATTTGAGATACATGTCATCTCATTTTCTACAAATTTCCTATTCCTATGATAATCCTATCATTTTCTACAAATTTCATATTCCTATGATAATCCTATCCTATGAACCAAAGAAGGCCGTAAAGTGGGCCGAATTATGTTTCATCATTTTTTAATAAATATATTGTCTTTACTAAATCACGAACTAATATGGGAAAAGCTTACCTTCAGCCGGCCGATCGCGCGGGCGCATCCACCGGCTTCGTGTCCGTTAGATCCTCTATTAATTAGATGGATGAGAGCACCTCCGTGTACATGTGTTTCTGCAATTGAGCCTTTGTTTCAAAAAGAGAGTTTTGCAACTGTCTGGCTTTTTGCAGCGGCGGTGACTTGTGCAGCAGGGAGGGCGATGGCGGCGAGGAATATTGTCGGATCCGACGAGGATGGCGCGCGGGCAGGAGGTAGGGACGTCTGGGAGCCGCGGGGGTGGAGACTCGTGCGACTAGGAGCACGACGACGACGAGGATTCCAGCCAAATCTCGCCGGATCCGATGAGGATGACCCACATGCAGGAGGTGGGACGCCCGGGAGCGGTGGGAGCTCGTCTCGGCGAGGTCTAGCGCGGTTGACGGCGAGCTTCACAGCAAGGAGCCGCGACGACTCCGGCGAACGGCGCTCCTGCGGCGAGAGATACAGATAGATGGAGAAAATAGAAGGAAGAGGAGGATGGTGGCGAGGTGATTTTGGTTGGAGGTCTGGTGCTCGCCGGCGCGGCGCGAAAGCGAGGACAGGCGGCGCCGATCCTCCCTCACCACCATCTGACGAAGCTCGCGGTGAACGTCGGATTCGGGGGAGCATGTTTCTGAATAAAGCTCTTGTTGCAATAGTCGGCGTATTTCTGAAACAAAGATCTTGTTGTAAAGAGGAACCACATGCAGAACTCTTTAAAAATCTGCAACAAGACCTTTGTTGTGAAAAATTCTGAAGCAAGATCTCTTTTGCAGGAAAAAAATACAGGCACGAATGATCTTTAAAAATTCTGCAACAAGATCTCTGTTGCAAAAAAATCTATAATACTATATCTGTTGCCAAAAAACAAGCTCGGGTGATTGCAACAAGTAGGCTGTTTCAGAAACACTACTCTTATTGCAAAAGGTGGCTGCTTACGTTACGTTGGTAGATCGGACGGTCATTAATGTGTCAATCCAATGGTCAGCAAGGTGGCAGATACTTTTTGAATTTCCGCCAGCGGTCGCGTAGCGCCGCCCAACTAATATCGAGAGCAACTAGTTGAGGAGCGCTCCTTCGGTAGCCTCCCCAATGATCACACCGGATGGACTGACAGCGTGTCACTTTGCGCGCTCTCATCGATCTTTCCTAGCTTTAAGAAAAACGATAAGAAAATTTGCGTGAGAAAGCCTCTTAGAAACAAAAAGAAACACATTTTCTCTTTTTTTTTCTTCTTCCATGGGAGGCACGGTTTTGCTTCTGCATGCCTCTAGGAAATGAAAAAACATGATTTTGATGGAAATAAGACTTAGAGGCAATAATAAAGTTGTTATTATTTTATATTACCTTATTCATGATAAAGGTTTATTATTCATACTAGAATTGTATTGATCGAAAACTTAAATACATGTGTGAATACATAAACAAATACTGTGTCCCTAGTGAGCCTCTACTAGACTAGCTCGTGGATCAAAGATGGTTAATATTTCCAAAACTTGGACATGAGTTGTCATTTGATAAACGAGATGACATCATTATGAAAATGATATTATGAGAATGATGTGATGGACAAGACCCATCCGTTAGCTTAGCATTTGATCATACAGTTTATTGCTACTGCTTTCTTGTATGTCAAATACATGTTCCTTAGACCATGAGATCACGCAACTCTCGAATACCGGAGGAATACCTTATGTGCTATTAAACATCACAACGTAACTGGGTGATCATAAAGATGCTCTACAGGTATCTCCGAAGATGTTTGTTGAGTTGGCATGGATCGAGATTGGGATTTGTCACTCTGAGTATCAGAGAAGTATCTTTGGGCCCTTTCGGTAATACACATCATAAAAAGCCTTGCAAGTAAATGACTAATGAGTTAGTTACAAGATGATGTATTACAGAACGAGTAAAGAGACTTTCCAATAGCGATATTGAACTGGGTATAGAGATACCGACGATCGAATCTCGAGCAAGTAACATACCGACAGACAAAGGGAATTGTGTATGTTGTCATAACGGTTCGACTGATAGAGTTCATAGAATATGTAGGAGCCAATATGGGCATCCAGGTTCCACTATTGGTTATTGGCCGAAGAGGTGTCTCGGTCATGTCTACATAGTTCTCAAACCTGTAGGGTCCGCACGCTTAACGTTCGTTGATGATATAGTGTTATATGAGTTATGTGATTTGGTGACCGAATGTTGTTCAGAGTCTCGGATGAGATCATGGACATGACGAGGAGTCTCGAAATGATCGAGAGATAAATATTGATATATAGGACGATTCTATTCGGACACCGGAAATATTTCGGAGGGTACCGGGTACTTATCGGGTCACCGAAAAGAAGTTTCGGGCACCCCCGACAAAACTATGGGCCTTATGGGCCAAGAGAGGGAACACACCAGCCCACAAGGGGCTAGTGCGCCCCTATAGTGGCCGGCCCTATGAGGAGGAGGAGAAAAGAAGGGATGGAAAGGAAAGTGTGGAGTAGGACTCCCCCTTCCTTCCCTCTCCCCCTCTCTTCCTTCCCCCTTGGTCATACAAGGAAAGGGGGGCGCAGGAGGGTAGGGGCCCTAGAGCCGGCAGCCAGCCCCTTGGGGCCCGCCTTGGCTGCCTACTCCCCCATCACACATATATATATGTGGGGAGGGGGCACCACACAATGAGACAACATTGTCTTAGCCGTGTGGGGCGCCCCCGCCCACCGTTTACTCCCTCGGTCATATTTTCGTACTGCTTAGGCGAAGACTTGCGGAGATCGCATCACCATCACCGTAACCACACTGTCGTGCCGCCGGAACTCATCCACTACCTCGCCGTCTTGCTGGATTAAGAAGGCGGAGCACGTCATCGAGCTGAACGTGTGCTGAACGCGGAGGTGCCGTACATTTAGTGCTTGATCGGTTGGGACGTGAAAAAAGTTCGACTACATCAACGCGTTGTCTAACGCTTCCGCTTACTGTCTACGAGGGTACGTAGACATACTCTCCCCCTCGTTGCTATGCATCTCCATGAATAGATCATTGTGTGTGCGTAGATTTTTTTTCCATGCAATGTTTCCCAACAGATTTCTCTTTTTTTTCTTTAGTGAGAGGCACGGTTTTACTTCCACGAGAGGCACAGTAGTGCCTCTCGGAACAAAAAACACGTTTTTTCTTCTTTTTTTCCTTCCGTGAGAGGCACAGTTTTGTTTCCGCGAGAAACTCGGTCGTCCCTCTCGGAAAAAAAACATGTTTTTTCTTTTCTTTTCTTCCGTGAAAGGCACGGTTTTGCTTCCACGAGAGGTACAGATTTGCTTCTGCGAGAGGCACGTCAATGCCTCTCGGAAATGGCTTCCGGAAAGGAAAAAAATGCTCCTGATTTGTGTTTTTTGTCTGATTTTTTTGGGAAAAAAAGATCGTTAATGGATCTAGTTTTGAAGATCTCGACACGAGGAATCCAATGGTGAAAACAGCTCAAGATTTGGACGCACGGTTTGAGAAATAAAATGTTTAGAATAAATAGATCTAAGAAAATAGGGAAAACTCCTGGATTGCGATAAGTTACTCACATGCAGCGCGTCACTTGTCACAACCTGAGAATGTGGGAGTGATCTTTGGAAGGAGTACTCGTCAATTAGTGATTTCGACTATAATCATGATCCCAGAAATTTCACTTTTACCACCCTGTGGCTGCCACCAGGAACGAAATGGGTGGCCCATGGGGGACGAATTTCACTTGTCATTGCCATCTGTAATGAAAACACAATTTTTCGTTTCCTACATAAAGGAAGTTCCAGGTGAAATGTACATTGGCAGTTTTGAGAGTGATTTCACCTAGAACTTTGTCCTAAACATGGCTTCAATTTGGGGAGTAAACCTCTAGTGACACTCCTGAATCAATGAAATATCTAGTTATCTAAGTAGGTTTCAAAGAGAAATGTATTGGTAATGCATGAACAAAAAAGGGGCTCCGAATTGTTGAAACTCGGTTTGTTCTCTGAGTAGGAATAACCACATGTGGCTCATTAGTACCAAAGGATAATCATTGGAAGTATCGGAGCTTAGAGAAACTCATACAAAGGAATGGCCAGGGAGTGGATTTTCGAGGCCTTTAGCTTAGGATTGTCCATGGAGTTCACACCAAAGTACTTTTCTTGTGCCACTCTTCATAATATGGCTGTATACTCAATGTGAATCTTGAATTCACTAAAAGCATAGAATATACATGTTACGAACGAGATGTAAACAACAACTTGAAAGTGGTGTTCATGCTCTTCTTGCTCTCAACACCTAGGGTTGGGACGCACACATGGGAGAATATGTACTAAATGGACGAGATGGCCAAAAGAAGCAATTGGTATACGGAGTTATAAACATTTATGGGAATGGGTCTTTTCATAAAGAAACATTGGATAATGTTTTTTCTTTCATTCTTTTGCCCCAATTCGCGTGAAGTTTAACTGTGCTATTCTAACTTGGATTGATGGCTCAAATAATTCTTATTTCTCCAATTAACATGATATTGTATGTTGAGTCTTTAATTAGTATATTAATAGAGGGAGACATGGAAGGATACATTGGAAATACAGGTACATAGTTGAGTAGAATGAGTTGAAGACGCAGATGAAGATGCAGGAGCTACTGCTAGTCTAGAAAATGAGGTGGAGGTGTTAGGAAGCAGTTCTTTCCTCAATCACTAATGCCAAAAAATGGGCGCTTTGGACCAAGGAATAAATAAATATTCTATCATTCTTTACGCTCTTCTCATTTTTCCGAGCTAGGTATTTTTTGTCCTTGCACTTTTTTTGTATATGCATGTTGCTTTCATCATGTATAGTGTTTAAGCAAGTGTTCATATATGATTTAATAAAAAATATTTATAGATTTTTTTACTTAACTATATACTTATTGTTGTCCACCGTTATCTACTTATGTAAGTTACTTCTTTTAAAATGTGCCGCCTAGAAAGATTAAGTGGTGGAAGCTACTCGGTCATGATTACTGCATTACTTTGGTCTGTTGCTGACCATTGATGAGTGGAATACCATCTTGCCAGCCCCGCTCTGCGCCATGGTATTTAAGCTTCTCTTTTGAATGATGAAGAAATTCGGGGATAGGTCAAAACCCATACAAGTTCACGAGCACATAGAAATAATTTGTGCGCCCTCAGATATTCTAGGGCTGCCACCTCCTCTTCCCCATTGAGCACGCTTCCCAATAATTATTATCTCCTCATCCCATATCTCTCTCATCATCATCCTTCCATCTAGTGGCCATGTGGGGTTGCCTGCTCTTCCGCCCTTCCTCTATCATATTGCTTGGGTCATGCATTAGCATGGGAGGCGACTTATGAGCATATGGAACAGAGGCATGATGCTATGGCGAGGCTTCAAATTTTTGTAGATCAAATGACCTCGGACCACACATACTACTACTATGCATGACTGACATGTAAACCCTAAATCCTAAACCCTAAACCCTAACCCTATATACGCGCATACGCTCATCCCTATGAACACACACACACACACACATGCATACCTACCCCTAGGAGCACATCCGAGAGACCGAGCCGACATATCATCTTCAGATTGACGAAGTCACCTGAGGCACATCATACTCTACGGGAATGTCTCCTCTCACTGAACATGCATCGTCGAAAATCCTGAAATAAATTCAGAAATTCATGCGAGCATTAGACTTGAACCCTGATGGTCTAAGCATACCACTCTCCACCTAATAATCAAACCATAGGTTCGTTCGCAAGGACCAGTTGTTATATGTAGGCAAATGGTTATTTTTCATGGTTATAATTTATATGTACAATAATTTTCATTTTTGAACAATCTTTATTCTTGTGTAGCTTTTGGGGACAACAAAAGGAATCACCAGTGTAAAATGAACAAAAAATATATTGATTTATGCATTACAAAGGCAAAACCGCCGGTGAAGCAGCTATAATTTCTTATTTGTGACAAGCACAACCTAGATCTACCAATGCTGCTAAGATGCCCAAGGAGAACGAAGGAAAATCTGTTTACAAGCCAACCCGATGTACAACATGGATTTGTTTTCTACGACCCGGTAAAGTGCAATCCTCACCTCGTCAGGTGAGAGTATGCGCAGAAATAAGGGAGTGAGAGGAGCCTATGGGCCCGTTTTCTTAATTCAAGGGTTTGTATTAAGCTCATAGCTATTTTATTTCTCTAATATTAATATTGTAAGAGACTCTGGGTTCAATAGCAACAATTTACTCATTGAGAAAACATCATTGTTCCTTTACAAATCTCAGTTTCGGTATAGTATCTCTCCAATAACTTGCCCTGATGAAATGAAGCCAATAACTTTCAGTCGCTATGTCGGGATCGACACCTATGGGATCACTGGAATCCCTTCTACGGTTGACGGACACGCGGTTGTGCAAAGAGCGGGTCTAGGAGTCAGCACAAGGATCATTTACCCAGGTTTGGGCCGCAAAGATGCGTAATACCCTAGTCCTGCTTTGATGTGTATTTGAATGTTCTTGAGCTCTTGAACTAGCTACGGTGCGTGCCCAGTCCAAAAGATCCGAATCCTTCTCCAGTATGCCTCAGGCCTCCTTTTATAGTCAAAAGGGGTTGCCACAGTGGCACACAGGAGGTGGAAAGGTATACAATGTACAAGCTTATCTCCTGCCATTACGGGACAAGATGCATTAAATGCGCTACTTAGGTGTCCACTTGCTTTATCGGGGATGGCAACGAGGCCCGTCCCGTCCGCCGCTGCTCCATCTGGCTGCGACGCGCGTCCAGGCCAACGAGGCATGCATCGCCATGTAGGTTGGCAGGCAGCTGAGATGGCGTGGTGGTAGAGTCTTCACGAAGATCTGCATGCCACCACGCAGGTGCTTGACTAGCTCGATCAGGAACCACGTACTGCCATGTGGGTACTTGATACGTCTCCAACGTATCTATAATTTTTGATTGTTCAATGCTATTATATATTCTGTTTTGGATGTTTAATAGAATTTATTATACACTTTTATATTATTTTTGGGACTAACCTACTAACCCAAGGCCCAGTACAAATTGCTGTTTTTTTGCCTATTTCGGTGTTTCGCAGAAAAGGAATATCAAACGGAGTCCAAACGGAATGAAACCTTCGAGAGAGTTATTTTTGCAACGATAGCAACTCAGAAGACTTGGAGTACACGCCAGGAAGCGAGAGAGGCGGCCACAAGGGCAGGGGCGCGCCCAAGGGGGGTAGGCGCGCCCCCACCCTCGTGGTCCCCTTTGCTCCCCTGACGTCCCTCTTCCTCTTATATATACCTGCGTACCCTGAAACTACCAGAGAGCATCACGAAACCCTAATTCCACCGCCGCAACCTTCTGTACCCGTGAGATCCCATCTTGGGGCCTGTTCCACAGCTCCACCGGAGGGGGATCGATCACGGAGGGCTTCTACATCAACACCATAGCCTCTCCGATGAGTTGTGAGTAGTTTACCACAGACCTTCGGGTCCATAGTTATTAGCTAGATGGCTTCTTCTATCTCTTTGGATCTCAATACAAAGTTCTCCTTGATCTTCGAGGAGATCTATTCGATGTAATTCTTTTTGCGGTGTGTTTGTCGAGATCCGATGAATTGTGGGTTTATGATCAAGATTATCTATGAACAATATTGGATTTTTTTCTGAAATATTTTATGCATGATTTAAATATCCTTGCAAGTCTCTTCGAATTATCGGTTTGGTTTGGCCTACTAGATCTATAGTTCTTGCAATCGGAGAAGTGCTTGGCTTTGGGTTCAATCTTGCGGTGTCCTTTCCCAGTGACAGCAGGGGCAACAAGACACGTATTGTATTGTTGCCATCGAGGATAAAAAGATGGGGTTTATATCATATTGCATGAGCTTATCCCTCTCCATCATGTCATCTTGCTTAAGGCGTTACTTTGTTCTTATGAACTTAATACTCTAGATGCATGCTGGATAGCGGTCGATGTGTGGAGTAATAGTAGTAGATGCAGAATCATTTCGGTCTACTTGTCATGGACGTGATGCCTATATACAATGATCATGCCTAGATATTCTCATAACTATGCGCTTTTCTATCAATTGCTCGACAGTAATTCGTTCACCCACCATAGAAATCTGCTATCATGAGAGAAGCCACTAGTGAAACCTATGGCCCCGGGTCTATCTTCATCATATTAATCTTCCATCAACTACTTACTTTACTTTTGTTTTGCAATCTTTACTTTCAATCTATAATAAAAATACCAAAAATATTATCTTATCATATCTATCAGATCTCACTTTTGCAAGTGGCCGTGAAGGGATTGACAACCCCTTATCGCGTTGGTTACAAGGTTCTTATTTGTTTGTGCAGGTGCGAGGGGCTCGCCCATGGTCTCCTACTGGATTGATACCTTGGTTCTCAAAAGATGAGGGAAATACTTACGCTACTATGCTGCATCACCCTTTCGTCTTCGAGGGAATACAACGCAAGCTCGAGAAGTAGCAAGAAGGATTTCTGGCACCGTTGCCGGGGAGATCTACGCAAAGTCATATACCAAGTACCTATCACAAACCCTTATCTCTCGCATTACATTATTTGCCTTTTGCCTCTCGTTTTCCTCTCCCCCACTTCACCTTTGCCGTTTTATTCGCCATTTTTCCGTTCACCTTTTTGTTTGCTTGTGATGCCATGTGCCTTCTATTTGCTTGCATCCTTGCTTGTTAAAAATCTATTGATATGGATCACCTTAAAGTGTTCTACTTGGATCATCTTCGATCCTTATGCTCTCGTGCTGAAACCCAACTAGCCTAGTTGATGGGAAATCTTTAGATGAGCATGCTCATTTTGTGCGTCACTGTTTGACTGAAAAAGGAAGACTCTTATGGGATCAAATAAACAGATTGCTGTGTTATGCTTGGAATCTTTGTGAAGTTTATGATTTTACTTGTTGATCTAAGAACCCTAAAAAACACCTTCCATACCTATGTGAGTTTAATGATAATGAAATCTTATCTTCTTATGCAAAGGGTGTTTATAGTTACTACAATATCGAACAAATTGAAGAATTTGTTGCTTTTAAGGGTGCTTATGAAGTTTCTTCTTTGATTGAAATGTATGATATTACTCTCTACGAATCTAAAATTTTTGACATACTTAAATATTGCTTTGAAAACTATGCTCATAATGTCTATGTCAAAAAATTTATTGAAAGAATGACCGCTGCTTTGGAGAAAATAATGATATGCATGAATCTATAGATAATTATGATTCCGTTGATTTGATTGAAATATCCCTTGATGAACATGACGCTTGCTATTCTTTTGGCCATGATGCCAATATTTATGAAGATGAATTTGCTATAGTTCCTTATGTTAAACATGAGATCGTTGCTATTGCACCCATACTTGATAGTTCCTTTGATGAAAGAATGATTACAATGATGTTATTATAAATTCTATTAATGTCAATTGTGTTAATGATATGCAAAACCCTAAGCTTGGGGATGCTAGTATTGCTATGTCCACTACTTGTTGCAATGATCATGATTGGGGTGATTCTTCTTATGATCTTGAAAACTTATTTAAGCCCCATGATATATATGAGATTGATAATAATGTTTGCAATAATATTGAAAGTGGGTTTGGAAGAGTGCAACTTTAGATCCCACATATTTGGAGAATGATCAATCTTATGAATTTTTTGATAAAAGTGGGTTTGGAGAGGTCATGACTTTAGTTCATGTTGATCCCACTATTTTGGAAGAGTGTCAACTTCGTATGCATGTGGATCGTGTTAAGAATATGTTTTGTGATAGCTATATTGTTGAATTTGCTTATGATCCTACATTCAATTATTAAGAGATAGGAAAATATGGTTGTAGAAATCTTCATGTTACTAAATTACCTCTCGTTATGTTGAGATTGCAATTGTTTCTTTCTTCTTCCTTGCATATGCTAGATCTTGCTTGTCTTGCTAATTTGTTTTCCTATAAAATTCATATGCATAGGAAGTATGTTAGACTTAGATGTGATTTTCACATGCTATATGATGCTCTTTTTGTGCTTCAAGTCTTGTCTTTCATGTGAGCATCATTGAAATCTCATGCCTAGCTAGGGGCGTTAAACGATAGCGCTCGTTGGGAGGCAACCCAATTTTATTTTATTTGCTTTTGCTTCTGTTTATTAATAAATAATTCACCTAGCTTCTGGTTAGATGTGGTTTTTTGTTTCAATTAGTGTTTGTGCCAAGTAGACCTTGGGGAAGACTTGGGTGAAGTTTATGCGATCTTGCTGTAAAAAACAGAAACTTTAGCGTTCATGAGATTAGCTACCATTTTTTTACTGGAGAGTGATTTTTAGTTGATTGTTTTTGCAGATGATTAATAGAAAAATTCCTCACGTCCACCAATTTATTTCATATTTTTTATAGTTACAGAAGTATTTGAAAGTTACAGATTGCTACATACTATTCTATTTTTGACAGATTCTGTTTTTTGTGTATTGTTTGCTTATTTTGATGAACCTATGAGTAGTATCGGGGGGTATGAATCATAGATAAGTCGGAATACAGTAGGTTTAACACCGATATAGACAAAGAATGAGTTCATTACAGTACCTTTGAGTGCTGGTTTGTTTTCTGATGCTAACGGAGCTCACGAGATTTTTTGGCTAAGTTTTGTGTTGTGAAGTTTTCAAGTTTTTGGGTAAGGATTTAATGGACTATGGAACAAAGAGTGGCAAGAGCCTAAGCTTGGGGATGCCCAAGGCACCCCAAGGTAAAATTCAAGGACAACCAAACTCCTAATCTTGGGGATGCCCCGGAAGGCATCCCCTCTTTCGTCTTCATCTATCTGTAACCTTACTTGAGACTATATTTTTATTCACCACATGATATGTGTTTTGCTTGGAGCATCATGTATGATTTGAGTCTTTGCTTTTTAGTTTACCACAATCATCCTTGCTGGACACACCTTTTGAGATATATACACATGAATTGGAATTTATTAGAATACTCTATGTGCTTCACTTATATCTTTTGAGCTAGATAGTTTTGCTCTAGTGCTTCACTTATATCTTTTAGAGCACGGCGGTGGTTTTATTTTGTAGAAATTATTGATCTCTCATGCTTCACTTATATCTTTTTGAGAGCCTTTTAGAATAGCATGATAATGTGCTTTGGTTATAAAATTAGTCCTAATATGGTAGGCATCCAAGATGGATCTAGTAAAAACTTTCATATAAGGTGCATTGAATTTGATGAGAAGTTTGATACTTGATGATTATTTTGAGATATGAGGATGGTGATATTAGAGTCATGCTAGTGGAGTAATTGTGAATTTGAGAAACACTTGTGTTAAAGTTTGTGATTCCCGTAGCATGCACGTATGGTGAACCGTTATGTGATGAAGTTGGAGCATGACTTATTTATTGATTGTCATCCTTTGTGTGGAGGTCGGGATCGCGCGATGGTTAACTCCTACCAACTTCCCCTAGGAGCATGCATTGAATACTTTGTTTTGATAACTCGTAGATTTTTGCAATAAGTATATGAGTTCTTTATGACTAATGTTGAGTCCATGTATTATACGCACTCTCACCCTTCCACCACATACCTTTCTCAAAACAGCCACCATATCTGCCTATTATGGCATTTTCATAGCCATTCCGAGATATATTGCCATGCAACTTTCCATCGTTTGCTCATATGACACGCTTCATCATTGTCATATTGCCATGCATGATCATGTAGTTGACATTGTGTTTGTGGCTAAGCCACCGTTCATAATTTTCATACATGTCACTCTCGATTCATTGCATATCCCCGTACACCACCGGAGGCATTCATATAGAGTCATATTTTGTTCTAGCTTCGAGTTGTAAGTAAATAAAAGTGTGATGATCTTCATTACTAAAGCATTATCCTAGTGAGGAAAGGATGATGGAGACTATGATTCCACCACAAGTCGGGATGAGGCTCCGGACAAAAAAAAGGGGAGGCCATAAAAAAAGAGAAAAGAAAAAAAGAGAAAAGGACCCAAAAAAAGAAAAAAGAGAGAGAAAAAGAGAGAAGGGACAATGTTACTATCCTTTTCCACACTTGTGCTTCAAAATAGCACCATGATCTTCATGATAGAGAGTCTCTTGTCTTGTCACTTTCATATACTAGTGGGAATTTTCATTATAGAACTTGGCTTGTATATTCCAATGATGGGCTTCCTCAAAATGCCCTAGGTCTTCGTGAGCAAGCGAGTTGGATGCACACAACCTTAGTTTCTTTTGTTGAGATTTCATACACATATAGCTCTAGTGCATCCGTTGCATGGCAATCCCTACTCACTCACATTGATATCTATTGATGGGCATCTCTATAGCCCATTGATATGCCTAGTTGATGTGAGACTATCTTCCTCTTTTGTCTTGTCCACAACCACCACTCCATCCACCTATAAGTGTTATATCCATGGCTCACGCTCATGTATTGCGTGAAAGTTGAAAATTTTGAAAAAATTGAAGTGTGAAACAATTGCTTGGCTGAAACCGGGGTTGTGCATGATTTAAATATTTTGTGTGATGAAGATAGAGCATAGCCAGGCTATATGATTTTGTAGGGATAACTTTCATTGGCCATATTATTTTGAGAAGACATGATTGCTTTGTTAGTATGCTTGAAGTATTATTATTCTTATGTCAATATTAAACTTTTGTCTTGAATCTTTCAGATCTGAACATTCATGCCACAATATATAAAATTACATTGAAAATTATGTTGGTTAGCATTCCACATCAAAAATTCTGTTTTTATCATTTACCTACTCGAGGACAAGCAGGAATTAAGCTTGGGGATGCTTGATACATCTCCAACGTATCTATAGTTTTTGATTGTTCCATGCTATTATATATTCTATTTTGGATGTTTAATGGGCTTTATTATACACTTTTATATTATTTTTGGGACTAACCTACTAACCCAAGGCCCAGTGCAAATTGCTGTTTTTTTGCCTATTTCAGTGTTTCGCAGAAAAGGAATATCAAACGGAGTCCAAACGGAATGAAACCTTCGGGAGAGTTATTTTTGGAATGATATCAGCTCAGAACACTTGGAGTACACACCAGGAAGCGAGAGAGGCGGCCACGAGGGCAGCGGCGCGCCCAGGGGGTAGGCGCGCCCCCACCCTCATGGGGCCCATGTTGCTCTCCTGACGTCCCTCTTCCTCCTATATATACCTACGTACCCTGAAACTATCAGAGAGCATCACGAAACCTTAATTCCACTGCCTCAACCTTCTGTACCCGTGAGATCCCATTTTGAGACCTGTTCCGGTGCTCCACCGGAGGGGGGTCGATCACGGAGGGCTTCTACATCAACATCATAGCCTCTCCGATGAGTTGTGAGTAGTTTACCACAGACCTTTGGGTCCATAGTTATTAGCTAGATGGCTTCTTCTCTCTCTTTGGATCTCAATACAAAGTTCTCCTCGATCTTCGAGGAGATCTATTCGATGTAATTATTTTTGCGGTGTGTTTGTCGAGATCTCATGAATTGTGGGTTTATGATCAAGATTATCTATGAACAATATTGGATTCTTTTCTGAAACCTTTTATGCATGATTTAAATATCCTTGCAAGTCTCTTCGAATTATCGGTTTGGTTTGTACTAGATTTATAGTTCTTGCAATGGGAGAAGTGCTTGGCTTTGGGTTCAATCTTGCGGTGTCCTTTCCCAGTGACAGCAGGGGCAGCAAGGCACGTATTGTATTATTGCCATCTAGGATAAAAAGATGGGGTTTATATCATATTGCATGAGTTTATCCCTGTACATCATGTCATCTTGCTTAAGGCGTTACTTTGTTCTTATGAACTTAATACTCTAAATGCATGCTGGATAGCGGTCGTTGTGTGGAGTAATAGTAGTACATGCAGAATCGTTTCGGTCTACTTGTCACTGACATGATGCCTATATACAATGATCATGCCTAGATATTCTCATAACTATGCGCTTTTCTATCAATTGCTCGACAGTAATTTGTTCACCCACCATAGAAATCTTCTATGATGAGAGAAGCCACTAGTGAAACCTATGGCGCCCGGGTCTATCTTCATCATATTAATCTTCCATAAACTATTTACTTGACTTTTGTTTTGCAATCTTTATTTTCAATCCATAATAAAAATTCCAAAAATATTATCTAATCATATCTATCAGATCTCACTTTTGCAAGTGGCCATGAAGGGATTGACAAACCCTTATCACGTTGGTTGTAAGGTTCTTATTTGTTTGTGCAGGTGCAAGGGACTCGCGCGTGGTCTCCTACTGGATTGATACCTTGGTTCTCAAAAGTTGAGGGAAATATTTATGCTACTATGCTGCATCACCCTTTCCTCTTCGATGGAATACAACACAAGCTCGAGAAGTAGCATTACTTGCCTGGACTAGTGGGTCGGCTGCCGAGCTGGGGCGATGATGGGGCGCAAGGGCTTACCACGATCTTGCGTCTGTTCCCAGCAAGGGTCTTGCCGGGGCCTTTGTGAGCGCCCTCGGCAAGAGGCTTGCCGGGGCTTCGGGGGTATCTTCGGCAAGGAGCCTTGTCGGGGCCTCGTGGGCATCCTCGGCAAGGAGCCTTGCGGTCGTATTGTGTTCTGGTTTTCACCTATGATTCGTAGACCCTTTGTCTTCAAAAAGATCTGCATGCCATCATGCAGGCGCTTCCCGAGCCTTGGCTCCAACGTTGTTGATGGTGTCGGAGCTCCTAGGCTCAAGGGTGGCTGCAATGGAGGCGTTGGGTGAGTTGCTCCGGCAAGGGTTCTTGCCGGGGTTGTGCAGGCCGCCCCGGCAAGGGTCTTGTCGGGGGAAGCCTATCTTGTTGCTTGGCCTTCTTACGCCACTGTCTTGGCGCTGCTCTGGTAGTCTTGCACTTCGGCTTCTCTCCTCTGTCCTATTAGGTGTGCCCGCAGGCGTGGCTCTGATTGCCCGTGCACGAGTAAGGGGTACAAAGGAGAGCCCCTGCTTTTGTACACCGACAGGAGCCCCCAGGCCTGGGCCATACATAAGCGCGACACGTTGTTGGGCTAGGCCCAGAACGGTGCGCGGGTAGTTGGGGCCGGATTCTTTTTACTGCAGTAACTCCTTCGGTGGTTGCGCTTCCCCATGATCTGCGCTGAACGCATGACGTGGGGGTCGTGCGTGGGGCGGTCACAGCATGCTTGCGTCACCCCGTGGTTCCAAATAGGAAAGAGGCGGTTCGCGTCCTCCTCATAAAAAAATAGAGGAAGTTGCGGGGGCGCGGCTCATTTACTAAGTGAACTTGGGTCGCCCCATGATCATGGGGCGTGAAACGGTCGTACCATGCGCCATCTGAATCCCGATCCACCCTCCACGTGCCCCTCATGCATTGGGAAGGGCAGGCGGTGAACGCAGAGGGTGCCGGCTTTAACACCGGGGCGGGGGGCCAGGCGCTGCTGATTGGAGCAGCGGGTCGGTCTTGTTTCCTTGCGTCTTTGGCAACTGGATTGGTCGATTCAGGCGGACGCCTTCAGGCTTGCTTGGTATCGCCCTCCTATAAAGAAGGGGGGAGGGACAGTGCTCCCTCCCCACTCATCCTCTTCTAGTCCGACCCATTTCCTTCCCGAGTCATGGCGAGAGAGCATGGCCATGGCCGTGCCCTTGTGGAGGCGACCAGGTCTTCCTCTCGTCAGAGGGCGGCAACGGTCAAAGAAGAGCCGGACGCCCAAGATGAGGGCCATGCTAGAGGCAGAGGCGCCGCCCGGGGTCGTGGTTGGCGAGGTGGTCGAGGCAGAGGCGGGCGAGGATGGGGGACACCCGCGTCATCATCATCTCCGTCTTCATCTCCTCCATTGTCGTGGATATACCCTGAGGTATGACCCGGCCGAAATTATGACCCGACCGGACTTGGCGACTCACCAGAGACCCGGCTGGAGCTTGGCGACTCACTGGCGATCCACCCGGACATGGCAGTTTACAAGAAACCCACCTAGACATTATGACTCCCTGGTGACCCGGCGGGTGGGTCAAATGGATGACAAGGCCCAAGGCCCAGAAGACTGATACGTCTCCAACGTATCTACTTTTCCAAACACTTTTGCCCTTGTTTTGGACTCTAACTTACATGATTTGAATGGAACTAACCCGTACTGACGATGTTTTCAGCAGAACTGCCATGGTGTTGTTTTTGTGCAGAAATAAAAAGTTCTCGGAATGACCTGAAAATCCACGGAGAATTGCTTTGAAAATATCAAAAATATCTGCGGAAAGATCTATGTTAGGGGGCCCACACCCTATCCACGAGGGTGGCGGGCCCGCCCCCTCCCCCTGGGCGCGCCCCTGCCTCGTGGGCCGCCTGATGCTCCACCGACGTACCCCCGGATTCCATATATTCACTTTCAGGGAGAAAAAAATCAGAGAGAATGAATTATCGCGTTTTTATGATACGGAGCCGCCGCCAAGCCCTAATCTCTCTCGGGAGGGGGGGGGGGGCTGATCTGGAGTTCGTTCGGGGCTCCGGAGAGTGGAGATCGTCGCCATCATCATCATCATCAACCTTCCTCCATCACCAATTCCATGATGCTCACCATCGTGCGTGAGTAATTCCATCGTAGGCTTGCTGGTGGATGAGATTTATCATGTAATCGAGTTAGTTTTGTTAGGGGTTGATCCCTAGTATCCACTATGTTCTAAGATTGATGTTGCTATGACTTTGCTATGTTTAATGCTTGTCACTAGGGCCCGAGTGCCATGATTTCAGATCTGAACCTATTATGTTTTCATGAATATACATGTGTTCTTGATCCTATCTTGCAAGTCTATAGTCACCTACTATGTGTTATGATCCGGCAACCCCGAAGTGACAATAATTGGGACCACTCCCGGTGATAACCATAGTTTGAGGAGTTCATGTATTCACTATGTGTTAATGCTTTGGTCCGATACTCTATTAAAAGGAGGCCTTAATATCCCTTAGTTTCCACTAGGACCCCGCTGCACTAGTAGAAAACAGGGCATTGGTCCAGCCCATTAGCCCCGGTTCAATCTAGAACCGGGACCAATGGGGGTACTGGACCCGGTTCGTTAGCCCAGGGGGCCGGCCGGGCCACGTGGGCCATTGGTCCCGGTTCGTCTGGACCTATTGGTCCCGGTTGGAGCTAAAAACCGGGACCAATGGCTCTTGCTCCTGGCCCACCACTATTAGTCCCGGTTTGTTTTATGAACCGGGACCAAAGGCACCCCTTTAGCCCCGGTTTGTAGCACCAACCGGGACCAGTGAGTTGCCTATATAAACCCCCTCACTCAAGAGCAGAGCTCACTGCTCTGTTTTTTTTCTGGCCGAGGGGGACAGGGGTTAGTGGTGCTCTAGCTCACCTCCTATGCACACAACATGTTCGGTGGAATGCCCGAGCCACACTAGTTAAGCTTTTCTCCTCTCGAAGCTCTATTTTCTCCGAGATTTGTCTAGGTTTAGCGGTCCGTCACGTCCCGTCCCCGTCTTCGCCGCCGTTGATCGCCCCCGCCGATCTCGTCACCGGCACCACCGTGGTGAGCCTCTTGTTATGTCCATGCTTTTCTTACTTTTATTATTGCTTTAGATAGATATTTGTCTAATTTTCTTACGTTTATTATTGCTTGTTATTATATAGTGCGATGGTTTTGATATCCGCCCACGTGGGCCCTCGTCCGGTCTACGATTCGGATGTGGTATATTATCTTTAATTTATAACTATTTGTTTTAGTGCTTATGATAGTTATGCCGACCAACCTGACATGCATAGATGTTTTATTATGTCTAGGAGGTAGTTGAACCGGAAATTCCAACCGACCCTCTTGTGGAGAGGTTAAATTTAGTTGAAGAGGAAAACATTTCGTTAAAGAAAAAATTGGAAAAAATGGAGGAGGAGAAGATGGAATTGGAGTTGCATGTTGCGGAAGTTATCGATGATCACAAGATCAAGATGGACCCTATTGTCGAGAGGTTAAATTTAGTTGAAGAAGAAAACAAATTCTTGAAGGAAAAAATAAAAAAAATTGTGGACGAGAAGAAGATATTGGAGTTGCATGTTGCGGATGTCGTCGATGATCACAAGATCAAGATGGATGCAATGCGGTTGAAGATTAAAAAGATTAGAAAATATGCCATTAATACCGAGGCTTGGTATCATTATGTCGTTGGATCAATTGTTACCTTGGTTGCGATTATGATAGCATTTGTTTTCGCGTTGAAATGTTTTACATAGTTTCGATGTGTATGGAGAGCTATATGTTGTTAGATGAGAACTATATATGTATGTACTTTGGTTTTAATGTGATGATGAACTTTTATCCATTTGGTCACTTAATTATCTATTTATGATGTTCTGTAATGGTTTTTGACACACTTAATTATATATAAATGCACGCAGATGAACCGCCAATGGATGTACGGTGACAGACACACCTCCGAGTACATTAAGGGCGTGCGTGAGTTTCTAAATGCGGCAGAGGCAAACAAGCAGAATGGTTTTATGTGTTGTCCATGCACTCAATGTGTGAATACGATGTCTTACTCTAACCGAAAAATCCTTCACTCCCACCTGCTTTACAAGGGTTTCATGCCACACTATAATGTTTGGACGAGGCACGGAGAAATAGGGGTTATGATGGAAGACGGCGAAGAAGAAGAGTACGATGACAACTATGTGCCCCCTGAATACGGTGATGCTGCAATGGGGGGAGCTGGTGAAGATCAAGAGGAACCAGACGATGTTCCCAATGATGCTGCAACGGGTGAAGCTGCTGAAGATCAAGAGGAACCAAATGATGATCTTCGCCGGGTCATTGTCGATGCAAGGACACAATGCGAAAGTCAAAAGGAGAAGCTGAAGTTCGATCGCATGTTAGAGGATCACAAAAAAGGGTTGTACCCCAATTGCGAAGATGGCAACACAAAGCTCGGTACCGTACTGGAATTGCTGCAGTGGAAGGCAGAGAATGCTGTGGCTGACAAAGGATTTGAGAAGCTACTGAAAATATTGAAGAAGAAGCTTCCGAAGGATAACGAATTGCCCGACAGTACATACGCAGCAAAGAAGGTCGTATGCCCTCTAGGATTGGAGGTGCAGAAGATACATGCATGCCCTAATGACTGCATCCTCTACCGCGGTGCATATAACGATCTGAACGCATGCCCGGTATGCGGTGCATTGCGGTATAAGATCAGACGAGATGACCCTGGTGATGTTGATGGCGAGCCCGCCAGGAAGAGGGTTCCTGCGAAGGTGATGTGGTATGCTCCTATAATACCACGGTTGAAACGTTTGTTTAGAAACAGAGAGCATGCCAAGTTGATGCGATGGCACAGTGAGGACCGTAAGAAAGACGGGAAGTTGAGAGCACCCGCTGACGGGTCGCAATGGAGAAAAATCGAGAGAAAGTACTGGGAGGAGTTTGCAAAGGACGCAAGGAACGTATGGTTTGCTCTAAGCGCGGATGGCATTAATCCTTTCGGGGAGCAGAGCAGCAATCACATAGTTCTTTCAGGAAAAAGGGACATCCTGGGAGTGGAGGGCAAGACAGACATGTCTGAAGATTATGAAAAGTTTCATGAAATTCCTCCCTTCAAAGTCAAGGCTGACCCAAGCATCCTGATAAACGATGAAGATTATCCATGGTTACGGCGCAATAAGCAAATGACACAAGCGAAGAAAAAGTGAAGAGTTATTTCCGCAACTATTATGATGATACCATGCCAACTTTGTAACAAACGAGTATGATACCATTGTCCGTTTGTACTATTCAAATTTCAATACTACTTGCACTAACAAAACAAAACAAAACAAAACAAACTTGAAAAATAAATAGCAACAATAAGTATTTTGTTGTAAGTATAAACAAAATAAAATAAATAAAGCAACAAAGAAAATAAATAAAGAAAGTAAAATAAATAAAGCAACTCTAAATACAGCAAAAAACAACTTAGAAATAAACAAAGAAAATAAAATAAATAAAGCAACTCTAAATACAGCAAAAAACAACTTAGAAATAAATAGCAACAATAAGTATTTTGTTGTATTTAAGTATAAACAAAATAAAATAAATAAAGCAACAAAGAAAATAAATAAAGGAAGTAAAATAAATAAAGCAACTCTAAATACAGCAAAAAACAACTTAGAAATAAACAAAGAAAATAAAATAAATAAAGCAACTCTAAATGCAGCAAAAAACAACTTAGAAATAAATAAAGCAAAAAAGGAAAAAAAAAAAATTGGGCGCTGCCCAGTGAGCCTGCAAGGCCTATAGCACAGGATCCACCTGTAAGATAAGGCCCAGCAAGCTCACAGGGCAGCGCGCAGAGTTAGGCCCAGAAGCCTGCATTTGAGAGGAGCTCGAGAGGGTGGGAGCAGCAGCCCTTATAAACCACTCTCGAGCTCCCTCAGCTAGCGAGGTGGGACTAAACATCCCACCGCACCCGCGCCAGCTCAGGGCCTTTGGTCCCGGTTGCTGCCACCAACCGGGACTAATGCCCCCCTTTAGTCCCGGTTGCTGCCACCAACCGGGACTAAAGGCCCCTCCTTCCCGCCCTTTGGGCTGCTGAAAAGAAACAAAATAAAATAAATAAAGCAACAAAGAAAACAAATAATTTCAAATTTAAACTATTCAAATTTGAATACTACTTGCACTAACAGAAAGTTCGTAATTGGTTTTACAAAAGAAAATAAATAATGCAGAAAACAAAACAAAAAAACTTGAAAAAAAAATAGCAACAATAAATATTTTTTTGTAAGTAGAAACAAAATCAAATAAATAAAGAAACAAAGAAAACAAATAAATAAAAATAGCAACAGTAAGTATTTTGTTGAAAGTAGAAACAAAACTAAAAAATAAAGCAACAAAGAAAAAAAGAAAAAATATCGGGGACTTTGTTACGAATTATCCTATCGGGGACTCCATTCCAAAATAACTTTGGAGAGCTTCGTACCATCATGCTACTGTTACTTTCGCCTAATGATGAAGTATTGGTTTTGTTGAATCCTTTGACACTCGACAAAATGTGACATGAGGGGGACTAGGGTTGTGGATCGCCGAGAAGTCGGGGGTCGAGGGGTCGAGAGAGGTTGCCTAGCTAGTGTCAAAGTATTGAAGAATTCCATGACTTCATCATTTGCCAGAAGTAACCGGGGCATTTTGGTACAAAGTTATGCAAAGATATTTTGGAACGGAGTTCCTGATAGAATAATCCGTCTTTTGTTACGAATTATCCTATCGGGGACTCC
>LR738712.1:684532096-684547704 GCA_902687465.1 Secale cereale
AGCTAACACAATATATGAAACACCTAAATTAACCCCCCAAAACCTAAAACCCCCCTCCCCTTTTAAAAAAAAAAACAAACACCACAGCCACAGAAATGCTGACGCGTGGAAGCCTTTTGGTCCCGGTTGGTACCACCAACCGGGACTAAAGCCCCTCCTGCCTGGACTCAGTGCACAGGCCACGTGGACACCCTTTTGCCCCGGTTCTGGATTGAACCGGGACTAAAGGGTCAGAGTATTAGTACCGACCCTGTTGCCCCGGTTCCAGAACCGGGGCTAAAGGCCCAAATGAACCGGGTCTGATCCCCCTTTATCTACTAGTGCTGCCACGGGAGGTTAGGACAAAAGATGTCATGCAAGTTCTTTTCCACAAGCACGTATGACTATATTTGGAATACATGCCTACATTACACTGATGAACTGGAGCTAGTTCTATGTCACCCTAGGTTATAAATTTTACATGATGAATTGCATCTGACATAATTCCCCATCACTAATCCAATGCCGACGAGCTTTTCACATATTGCTTGTTGCTTATTTACTTTTCCGCTGCTACTGTTACAAAAACTACAAAAACACCATCGTTACTTTTACTGCTATTACCACTATTTCCATATTACTTTGCTACTAAACTACCTTGCTGCAGATACTAAGTTTTCAGGTGTGGTTGAATTGACAACTCAGCTGCTAATACTTAAGAGTTTTCTTTGGCTCCCCTTGTGTCGAATCAATAAATTTGGGTTGAATACTTTACCCTCGAAAACTGTTGCGATCCCCTACACTTGTGGGTTATCAAAGACCGGTTCATGTGATGGTGGGTCGGCTTACGAGGAAAGGCATAAGACATATTCCCTTATAAAAGAAGCAAGACTAGGACTCCACTTGTAATAGAGTAATCCTAATCCTACTAGGACTAGTCATGTAGCCCATCCCTTCAACATATATAAGGAGGGGTAGGGCTCCCCAAAGAGGAACAAGTAAGAAAGAAACAATCTCTAGGGCTAGACACAACTAGAGGAGAGCCAGCTTATGCGGCGTCTCCCTCATGAGTATAATGAGACCTAGCCTCAAACATCATGGAGGGCTATTACCGGATGATGTTTCCCGGGGCCCGAAGCTGTCTAAATCCCTGTCTTGTGTTGCGTATCTCGATTCCAATCAACCCCTCTCAAGCTACCACATAGATGCGTTGGCCTCGCGACTAAGTCCTCACACTAAGGACATCTGCTGTGACAATTCCATGATAGTTGGCGTCCATCGTGAGGCGAGCGCACGGTGGTGTTGAGTTCTTGAAGGGATCCCTCCCATGGATCGAGAAGTTTGCTGTTTTCCGGATGAAGAAAGCCGGTTCAGAAGGATTTGTATCAGCTTCAAGTTCATCAGTCTAGATTTAAAATCTGGGATTTAAGGTTCAAAGAAAATTAGGGTTACAATTTTTTCGTTGCCGTGAGTCGCCGACGAAAGCCACTGAGATCATCGTTTTTCTGCTACAACCAGTTTCGTCACCACGTCAAATCCGATCTGCAAATCAGCATGGTTTGGGTCTTCGTTCTGATCACCAGGTCCGATGGCAATATCAACTGCACAAATCGCTGTAACGTAGGAAGACAATTTGGAATCGAGCTATCTAATCAGCCTAGAGACCAGATATTTTTTTAAATAATGGCGATTTACTCCACGGCAGATCAGAAGGTTCCAAATCCCGAGGTAGTCAACAATAGCTGCTCCTGTTTACTCTGTGACTTATGGACTCAAGTCGGATCCAACGAATCATCACGTACTACTTCAACTAGTAGTCGGTCATGTGACTAGATGAAAGTAAAATCAAGTCCCGACCTTGCCTTGGTTACTTCCATCGCCACAGCTCCGAGTGTGACCTGGCTGTTGTGCTTCTAGCACAGCCTCGACCCGCCGGTGCCTCGTCGACCGTCTACAATCGCGTTGGCCGCCTCCATCGTCGCTAGCTCGCCCCAATGGCCTACCTACATGTACGGCTTTAAATCGCAGTCATTTTGGTCGCCGAGTGCCACGGGTTTTGCTTCAAGCCGCCGCCGAGCCGTTGAGCCGTTGGTCTCCGTCGAGCCACTATCCGCCGCTGTGGCCCGCGAAGCCGCCGTCGCCATGATCTCATTCTGAGCCGCCTCGCCGGCTTGCCTCACCTGACTTGGGTACGGAGACGACTTTGGATGAACAAGCCTAATTACATGCAGACCAAATGCGCGCTAATGGCCGCACCCACATACAACGAAAAATACCAGGTGCTATTTATCCTATTTATTTGTAAGCACATATTAATTAATCCGAGCAAAACTACTTTGCCCTACTATATTTTATATGCAGGAGAATTATTCATTACAAAGTGGTATTATACCACGGAGATGGAGGCACGCCAACATCATTTAGCACAGGCGGTTGTCGTTACTCAACGGACCCCGCTGTTGACACCAGATTTTGGCATGGTCGAAAACATAATTAAGAAAGCCTCAAATAGAAAAGTGTTTAAAGCAAGAAAGTTCTGTATCGACAAAAGGAGAAACTTTTATAGGGCCATAGCCATCCGGTCTTATCTCTAAGGCCGAAGTTGTGTTTGTAGTACTGAGATTTGTATCCAGAACACTATTCGGCCGATTACGCCCTCAAGACGGCCTTATATGGAAAAACTTTCTACATTAATTGTCTTCGTCTCGCCGAAACGGTCGATTTTGATATAAAAATCGTCCCAATCCGAGTTCGGACACAAAAGTTACAGCCATCCGAATGCAGCTCTGTCACGGTGCCATAAGTAGCGCGCCCCACCAGCCACGTGTCTGATGGGTAGCGCGAATAACAGTCTGTTTTGCGTGACCTTTTTGATCTAGAAGATGGCTTCAAATCAAAAAACATTCAACATGTAAATTGTTTGCCTCGTCTAAACGGTCAAGTTTGCTTTTGGGCTCTTTTCCATCCGAGGTTGTTTACCACCTCAAAAATTACCCGCAAGGTGCAGCCAGTTTAAACTAAACCATTTTGAAAAGTTCGGACAAAATCAATCCGAATTTGGCTAGGGTTTTGGACGTGAATCCAAGCCCTTTCTTTGCACGGGAAGTCCAGCCACCTCTTATATCCCTAAGGGGTGACGGTCGATTGAACAACACACAATCGAACAAACATATCTACTACTTTTTCGTGTTCATCTATCCCCTATCCTTGTATCTTCTTCCTCGTTCTTCGTTCGTTCTTCTTCATTGCAGGGCGGCGAACCTCGAGGCCCTAGGGGCGATCAGGTCGACCTAGGGCAGCCCATAGCCGCCACGCGCCCTGACGGGGTCCCTCCCGGGCGTGTGGGGTTTCGGGTCTACAAAAGCGCCCGCCGGATTGTCTTGCGTACCGCTCTTCCGGCGTGTCTCCTTTGACGTGAGCTGCGGTGCATCACCCCCGGCATCGAGGGTACACGGTGACGTGTTCGTGTGCGAACACACTTTTTGGCGACTCCGCTGGGGATGAATCTTTGAACGGTCTCCGGTCTATTCTTGCTACGAAGAGATCGTCATCTAGGGTTTGCAATTTGCAAAGGTAATATGAATACTCAATTCACATATGTAGATGCAAATAATGCATATGTTGTTACTAGATCATCTAATGAGCATAATGTATCGGCTAGCCCTAGCTTTATCAATCATGCATCTAATTATGTGCAAGAGCCGATGCAACAAAATCTTCATGCTTCTACTTCATATAATTTTAGCAACATGCAACATGTGTATTCCAACTCCCATGCATCGGCAACCCCAGAAATACATATGCTGATGAACAACATGATGAGTTCGGTTAATCAAGTTGAAACACCTAATATAGGAACTTCTGATAGTATGCAACAAAGTGTTTCACCTTTTTATTCATCGGCAACTAGCATGCAATATGCTAATCCAAACATGCCGGTGGATAGAGGAATTGGCCATGCTACTACTAGTTATCCGGCCAATTACCCTCAACCATCATATGCTACACCTCATGCTACTAATGTTTTGGCACCATATGCAACTATAGGTATTCATAATTCGGCTTTGCACCTTCACGCTAATAGCCGAATAATTCAAAATTCTATAGGACCGCATGTGTCTTCACCTAGTACCATAGCATACAATGTTTCTCCTGCACAATTACAGAATTTCGGTGACGCCTCATTACCGAAAGAGTCTAAAAGTGTCGGGGGGCAATTCTATCCAGATTGGGTCATTAAGAAAAATCATACGTCTTTTTTGGACAAATGCAATGTTGTTCTAAATGAATTAATAAAAGAGGGAAAGCCTATTAATTCTGCTGCAATACAAGCTAGATTATGTCAAAAAGAGAAAGCATTGAGTGTGGATAGAATTATAAAAAAGAGTGGTGATTCGGATAACAAAGTTAATTCGGTTATTGAAAAGACCGAATCAAATATTACGTATGCGGAATCTATTCTAGAAAAAGAGAACGACAAGATGTTAGGGAGCTTTTCGAAAGAGGGACAAGATATCATTCAAGTAAAGTAGCCATCATGCTCTCCCAACGTGTTTGAAAAGGTATGTCTAGCAGGTGATTTACCTATCCTCCGATTTGGTCACAACTTTATTGTTGATACTTCTATAAGAAAAATTCTCATAAGTAATTTTGAAATACCAATGAAGAAGGGTAATTTACTTGTTAGCAATAAAATTGTTATAGAACATATCGGTCAACCTATTATGCCATTTACAAAGAACGATAGTGATTTATTATTGCAGCCAAAGCTTTTCCCACTGCTTTATTTAAAATTCATATCTAATTGGGTGGCTTTGCTTGCTTCGTACTTGGCTTACGCATAGCCTCAATTGAGACATGTATGTTCTAACTACTTTGATTTCAGAAATTTAAAGCCAAAGTTATACTCTGTTGAGAAAACCGATGATAGTATAATTTGTTTCTCAAAGACATCAGAGATAGAGTGCAAAACACTATGCATAGGCGAATGGGGTGATGTAAAATCTGAACCATTCGTTTGCTTAACTTTAGAGCCGTTCGCTCGCCAAGATCGGCTAGAAAATAAAAAAGTTTACCTTCAGTTCAAGCATGTGTGATCAAATATTTGATTTATTACTGAAAAATAATTACATTAGAATTCTTGATCACCATGTCAAGCCATCAGTTCAAGGACGAATATATTGTAAGTTACATGATTCGTCCAAGCATAATCTTGAGGATTGCAACATATTTCGTCAAATAGTTAAATCGTTCATTGAAAAAGGATGATTGAAATTTGTTGAAACACCAAGAGATGATCAGTCTATTCCGATTGGTTCTGATGGCAATTTTTTTGCATCGATTGCTTCAAGCCGATCCATTTAAAGAGAAGGTAAAAACTACAGGTGATGGGATCAAGCTTTCAAATAAACAAGTTTTTGAAGAGCACAATGAAAATAATCTTGAGGGCGAAAATTTCATCGAAGTTACAATGAAGACGCTAAGGACTGGGGGGCAACAAGAAAATCCAAAGATTGGTGCAAGCACAACCAAAGAAAGCAAAGGCCGAGGTAAGCACAAAGGTAAAAAGTCGAAAGTCACTTTCGCGCAACTATTGGAAAAATATCGGAAGATAAGTGAGGAGAACAATGTTTATCAGCCAAGTAATTCAAGAGCATCAAGACCAACCCCTAGGCGCAAACCCGAAGATAGGCATTGGCAAAATGAGAATTCTAATGCAGTATATTCGTATCCTTATTTTGGGCCGCCAATGCCAATGTCGTGGATACCTCCCTATGCTCATGTAGATCCATATCCATCATGGGACATGTATGATATAAGGGCACATTCTCCATCTTATTTTAGACCATCTCACCAATATAATGCAGCTTCGAGAAGATCAATATTTGAACAATCACATGTTAAAGACCGTTTCAATCATAAGCAATTGGTCCAGAGATCAAGGAAGAAGAAAGAGGTGGTCAAGCAAGTCTATCGTGTTAAAAAAGATGGATGTAAGAGTGTAGCTTCGGATTTGATCTCAAATGAAAATGAGACAATTAAAGTATTGACATTGGCTACTAAAGGCAGCGAGGCAAGTCAATCAAATGTCAAATTTGAAGAGAAGAAGTTGAGAGTGCACAAGGTAGAACAAGAATTGTCATTGCTTCAAACAAAATCGTAGCCGGGGTGCCCACTCGGCTTATCTTATTGGCAAAAGAAGAAATTACAAAAACTTAGTGCACAAGAACTTAAAGAAAGGAATATGGCATGTGTTCCCAAAGGAAGTACTCAAAATAAGAATTATGTGCAAGCTTCCATTACAAGAAGTGCGGCAAAGGTGAAGAAGGAAAAGAATAGAAATTATAAAGGACCAAGCCGAAGTTTTCAACATCTTCCGTCTACACATTATCCATACTAGTCGTCAACCCGTGCATTTGCACGGGCTAGTAAGAAAATGTACAAAAACTTCATAAATATGCTTTTTGAGTATGGAGTTATACTCCTAGATTTTTTTAGGGCACATTTCCATCAATGGTGACTTGATTGGATGATATATGTTTGTATTGGCATTTCTCTGTTGTCTTCTATTTATTTTTGTAAGCATTACCGATCAAAGGTTTTGACTTCTTCTATGCCAATTGATTTGATATAATATATTTGGGGTTGATACATGTAACATCTGAATGCGTATTACTTTTGATATATTTATTCAAAACATGGACTATATTTATCATGTTTCATTGAAGAATCATTACTCATCGAAGGTCCTGGCTTATTCAATGACAACTGAGTTATTAGAATCTACATACATTGCAGCAATTTGAAATATGATCAATCTTTGTTCTATGCATAGGAGAATTTAATAGAATTGATGCTGACATGTCATGTAGTTGCACATGGGAAATTGTAACATATTACAATATTTGTCTTGGGTCTCCCTTGCCTAATAATATATAGTTTAATTTGACACTGTTATTTCTTTCAACTATTTCGATAAATAGCATAAAAATAGAGAAAAACTATGTAGGTTACTTTATTTTGTACTTTTGAAGTGCATGTGAAGATTACAAATCTAACATATGTTATGGCCAAAAAAACAATTATATCAATACATCGAGGGCCAAGTTAATATACTTTTCACATATCTACCATTCTGTTATGCATCCATGAATCATCATGCCTGGATAAACTTAAGGAAATAATCATATTCTGTATTCAGGTACACAAATGAATAAACAATAGTGTTGTTTTATCATACTTAAAACTTGCACCCGAATACCTAGTATTATGATTTCCATGTGCTATAGGGTTGGCTCTGGGCCATCAATCTTTCTTCCGCTCTACCTTCCAAATAAACTAAGTTGAAGGAGAATATAGACAACTTGAAATAGGGTGAAAAAAATATCATACAACCTCCGTCGAAAATTATTTGACTTATATTTGTCTAGATAAGGATGTATCTAACACTAAAACGTGTCTAGATACTTCCTTACGTAGACAAATGTGAGATAACTAATTCGGGACGGAGGGAGTACTATAAAGGCAACTTGCAGCATGGTACGCCACTGCTGCAGGAGGATGTCTCGGTTATGGTAGTTACGGAAGGAGTTCAATTTGCCAACAACATACAACATCATATGTGCGCCATATGGACAGTAAGTTAGCAACACTTGCGATGTTTTTTTTTGCGTTACCACATAATAATGATACACTTTGGAACCTGTTTCCACTTAGATTGAAATGCATCCCCTTCATTTAAAGTTTCTCAATGCACATCGGTAGCACATATTAAATCCAAAGAAAAAGCAAGGAAAGCAATTGATTTTAAGTAAATGTACCATGTAAAAGAATGGAAAAAATCCATTCACCTTATTGCCATGTTGTTTACTTCCATCAAGCAGTCACTTTCCATGCGTACTCTGGTAAATCCGATTAACCTACTATATGTCACGAGCATGCATGCTCCACCAACTAAGCATGTGGCGTTGAGATAAACCACTGCTTATCCTCAATTCCCCATCTATACTATACTGTTTATTTTGTTTCTTCCTTCTCTGTACACGAACCATTAACAAAAGAAGCTCATGAAGGAAAGGCCAACTCATCCTTTAGATTATTGGAACACGGAATTTACAATACCTTGCTCCCGTGTCAATCCATGTTTCATGTTTTCAGTCAGTGGTAGACAACATGTAATCTCTAGTCCATACTCCATAGCTCCTTCTTTGTTGACAACAAAGCAGCATACATGTTACCTACAGAAGCATATGATACGTCCAAAACGTATCTATAATTTCTGCTTGCTCCATGCCCTTTTTGTGTGATATTGCTATGATATTTATGCACTTCCATACACTTTTGATCATATTTGGACTAACCTACTAATGGTTGCAAAAGTGCACAATGTTCTTGTTTTATACTTTATTGTGTAGGAATTACTTGGAAATTGACAAAAACACAAAAGGAGTCGTATTGGAGTAGGACTCTGACTTTCCTGAAATCTGTCTGAGAACGTTTTTTAAAATGGTCACGTTCTGGCCCGAAGACGACGTCAAACGGAAAAAGTCTAGTTGCGAAAGTTGTGGGGAATTTCGAGGCGATGCTTCTGGAAATAAAATTCATCCAAATCGGAGTCCGGACGGCCGAGTAAAGCCCGTTTTACTGAGGCCCAAAATCTGATGACGGGAATCCGAGAGTCTATATAAAGAGAGGAAACCTAGGTCACCAAGGGCCACGAATTTTCCTCCTCCCGAGCCACCGTCTTGGAGGGAGGACCAGCACCATTGCAGCACCATCCACAAGGTAGAATGGGGGCCAAGGAGCCGCTGCCCCCTAGGGCCGCCGCCGCCGCCGCGCCCCCAAGGGCCGCCGCCGCCGCTTCCGTGGCTGCCGCCGGCCGTCTCCTCCTCGCGGGGATGCACCTCTCCATCAACACCATCATCAACCTCCTCCTCACCATGTCCATGCGTGAGTAGTCTTCTCCGGGGCCGAGGGCTTGTACGTGTAGCTATGTGGTTATCTCTCTCTCCCATGATGTGATCTTCGTTGTGATCATAGGCTATGTTAATCTAGGGTGATCCCATGATGTTTCCCCTTCCTCTATGTATTGGATTGATGTACTCACTTGTCTTTATCTAGTATAATCCCCGAGACCAAGGTGACAGCGGTCTATTGGACATGGATTAGAAAAATATTTTCATGAGTGATTTCCTCTCTTATGTGTTGTTTGAAGATTGAGAGTCTCTTGGTGCTTGTCTTTGACTATCCTTTAGATATGTTGTGGTGATTGTGGGACTCTCTTTGGATGGCCGCGGTGACATTGGGAAATCCTTAGATTGAGAACTACGAACTTTGAGGTGTGCTTTTGTAGCCCTACATAATTCTCGTCCTCTCTTGACCACGAAGGAATGACCTCCGGGTGCGTCTCCATTGCATGTTTTATGGGAAATATCATGTGATTCGATTATGTTAATGTTGTTGGGAGTTGCCACTAGTGAAAGTATGATCCCTAGGCCTTGTTTCCACCATTGCAATACCATTTGTGCTCACGTTTACTACTTGTTTGCTTGCTGCACTTTTTATTACAGATTTATATTACTTTGTTTTGCCATCCATATCACTTGCCATTTAACATCTCTTCACCGAACTAGTGCACCTATACATCTAACAAGTGTATTAGGTGTGTTGGGGACACAAGAGACTTCTTGTATCTTAGTTGCAGGGTTGCTTGAGAGAGACCATCTTCAACCTCTACTTCCCTGAGTTCGATAAACCTTAGGTCATCCACTTGAGGGAAATTACTGATGTCCTACAAACCTCTGCGCTTGGAGGCCCAACATAGTCTACAAGAGTAGAAGCGTGTGTAGACATCAAGCTATTTCTGGCGCCGTTGCCGGGGAAGTGAGTGCTTGAAGGTATATCTTTAGATCTTGCAATTAAATCTTTTTGTTTCTTGTTTTTTATTTTCACTAGTTTTGCTTAATGGAAAACAACAAAAATATGAGAGAGCTTTATAAGCTCTACCTTGAACTTGGACAAGATGTGTTCGAAGAGAAAATTAAAAAACCTTTGGAACTTTATTTGCATAACAATCATGATGGTGGTGATGTTATTAGTATGTTTTTATTTAATATCAATATTGCTAATGACATGGAAAGCTCTAAGCTTGGGGATGACACGTTTGATGAACATGATATTTTTAGTCCCCCAACTTTTGAGGAGAAAATTTACTTTGATGATACTATGCCTCCTATATATGATGATTACAATGATGAATATGATATTTTCAGTCCACCTACTATTGAGGATAAAATTTATTATGATTATGATATGCCTCCTAAATACGATGATTACCATGATGGTTATGATAGTCTTACTCTCACTATTCCTAATAAGAAAGATTTTGCTTATATGAAGAGTAATGACACTTTTATGCTTTTGGATCATGGAAATAATGCCTTATGTGATATTTATATTGTTGAGTTCATCCATGATGCCACTGAAATTTATAATGAGAGAAGGAGACATGGTTCTAAATATCTTAATAATAAGAAGTTTCCTCTTTTTATGGTGAATATTTTGAAGTTATGCTTGTTTTGCCTTCCTATGCTTATTGCTTTGTGCTTCAATGAATTATTCTATTGCAATATTCCTATGCATAGGAAGCATGTTAGGCTTAAATGTGTTTGGTATTTGCTTCTTGATGCTTTCTTTTATTCTTCAACTCTTATTCCTACGAGAGCATCATTAAAGTCTTATGCCTAGCTTAAAGGCATAAAAGAAAGCGCTTTTGGGAGGCAGCCCACAATGAATAAAATTTTATTTTGCTTTTGTTGTGTCTTGATGTTGTTACTAAAGTAGCACCATCATTGTATCTTTACTTTTCAACTTTGTGCCAAGTGTAGCCTCTGATTGCAAGAAAGTTCAAAAGTTGTGACGTGCTGTCCAGGAAACAGATTCTGTCCTTGGATAGAAAAATTCGTATAAAATCACCAGGTCATCTTTTTGGTCTGAATTTTCTCGACAGCGTGCTCAATACAATTGTCTTTCGGGCATCTGTTATGAGTTTTTTTATTAGAGTTGCAGAAGTGCCCCGAAAAAATCATTTACTACCTGCTGGTCTGTTTTTCACAGATTCTGTCCTGTTTTTGCCTTTCCTTCATTTTGCAAACCTTGAGCTTGCTTTTTCTTTGCAAAAACCTTTTGGCAATCTTGAGAAACAGTAGACCTTCAAGAATATCCTTATTTCCAGCAAGGAACAATTATTGTATTATGGGTACTAACCTCGCTAATCAGATTATGATGAGTTATGTATGAAGGGAGTTTTCAAGTGTGCAAGGGAAGATGATAAAAAGATTCAGGAGTGTCAAACGCTCAAGCTTGGGGATGCCCCCATGCACCCCCAAGAAATATTCAAGAAGACTCAAGCGTCTAAGCTTGGGGATGCCCCCGTGCATCCCCTTCTCCATCAACATTATCAATTCGTCTTTCGTTCCACTATATTTTTATCACTTCATGTGTTATGAGCTATGCTTGGAGCGTCTTGCTTTTTAGTTTTCCTTTTTAGTTTTCTTTAGCTTTTCATAACGAGTTGGAACTCAGCTTTCTTTGTGTGGGAGAGAGACACGCTCCACTTCAACCTAGAACACAACATACAATTTTCATGTTTATCTTTGCTGTGTATGTTCTTGGTCTTTCAATAGCTACTATCATGTTCAGCTCGTAGTTTTCATGCTTATCTTTTTAAAGAGCTTTTGTTTAGTTGGTCGCTTGATCTCTCTTGAGTTATCATGCTTATCTTATTAAGAGAGTTTGCTTCTGTTGCATTGGTCGATATGTCTATGATAAAAATGCTACGTGCATAATGGTGCTTAGTAGTTCATGTTTTTTTATGGTTAGTCTCAAATAGCTGGGGGGGTTCCCAATGTGTTATTGGAGTACCAACATGATTTGTTTGCCTATGATGTGGTATGGTTTAGTAATATCTTCTTTCAAGAATTTATTTTGATTGACTTGGCGTATGCTCACGCATATTTAAGACTGTAAAGAAAGTCTGTCAAGCCTTGATGATCTTTAATTTCTGAGTAGCGATATAACTTCCATGCCTGATTCAATGTTGCTTTGTCGCTCTACATGATTATGACCGTCATTGCTCTCTTAGTTGGTCGCTCCCAGTCTTTTGGTAACCTTCGCCTGTACTAAGCGGACTGACTGCTTGTGCATCCAAAATCTTTTAAACCAGTTATGCCATATGAGTCCACCATACCTTCCTATACATGGTATTTACCTGCCATTCCTAACGAAGACTTTCATGTACCATCTCGAAATTATTAAAAAAAAGCATTTCAATTTTGTGCCTCTGTTTTAGCTCATGAGGAAGTAGTGGTTAATTCATGATCTTTTTAAGTTGGACAAGCTTCACCCCGGGATTGCATGTCTAATGTGCAAACCCATAATACGAGAAGGAACTGGCATAGAGTGCGCCCGGCTCATTAAAAATAATACAACAAACAAACCCTCCTTCACGCTTTGTTCATGAGAAATCAGAAAACTTTGGCAGTGATAAACAAAGGAGATTAAGAGGATGTGATCGCCCTCATGCGGGAGCCGTTCCTCGAAACTTGTCCAGCTCAAGAAGTAATTGAGTTATCTGCTAGCATTCGTTGACGAAACATGCATATTCTAAAAATAATTATTACCTCTGTTTTTAAAACCAAGAGCTCTGGTACATGTTTAGTTTTTGTTTCCGACCACGGGTTTTCAACCTTGCTAACAAAAGCCACGGTTCGAGAGTCTCCACCTTCTTTAAAGCACCAACTATTGAGAGCATGATTGTCATTCTGAGTGTAATGTGCATTGTCCCAAAGTACCATTGTCTTTTGCATGATTATGATATCGTTTATTCTGAAATCATTTTATCTAGTCGTCACTTAAACTTTGGAGGTGCCCCTGCATTTATGTTTTGCTTCACTAAAGGGGGCAAGCGAGATATCACTTTCTCATATTTGCACACCATGCTCATTACAAATCTATTGACTGTTTCAGTATCATATTGTAAAACTTTCAGTTCTTTGTGATATTCTCATGAGGAAACTTAATTACTACAGATTCATTGTCTCAGTAAGCACTTGTCATGTGACTGTGAATTTTTTTATATGGTTAATAGCATGTCACCACAGAAATTATGCTTGTTATCGTTTACCTACTCGAGGACGAGCAGGAATTAAGCTTGGGGATGTTGATACGTCCAAAACGTATCTATAATTTCTGCTTGCTTCATGCCCTTTTTGTGTGATATTGCTATGATATTTATGCACTTCCATACACTTTTGATCATATTTGGACTAACCTACTAATGGTTGCAAAAGTGCACAATGTTCTTGTTTTATACTTTATTGTGTAGGAATTACTTGGAAATTGACAAAAACGCAAAAGGAGTCGTATTGGAGTAGGACTCTGACTTTCTTGAAATCTGTCTGAGAACGTTTTTTAAAGATGGTCATGTTCCGGCACGAAGACAACGTCCAACGGAAAAAGTCTAGTTGCGAAAGTTGTGGGGAATTTCGAGGCGATGCTTTTGGATATAAAATTCGTCCAAATCGGAGTCCGGACGGCCGAGTAAAGCCCGTTTTACTTGAGGCCCAAAATTTGATGACGGGAATCCGAGAGTCTATATAAAGAGAGGAAACCTAGGTCACCAAGGGCCACGAATTTTCCTCCTCCCGAGCCGCCGTCTTGGAGGGGAGGACCAGAACCATTGCAGCACCATCCACAAGGTAGAAGGGGGGCCAAGGAGCCGCTGCCCCTAGGGCCGCCGCCGCCGCCGCGCCCCCAAGGGCCGCCGCCGCCGCTTCCGTGGCTGCCGCCGGCCGTCTCCTCCTCGTGGGGATGCACCTCTCCATCAACACCATCATCAACCTCCTCCTCACCATGTCCATGCGTGAGTAGTCTTCTCCGGGGCCGAAGGCTTGTACGTGTAGCTATGTGGTTATCTCTCTCTCCCATGATGTGATCTTCGTTGTGATCATAGGCTATGTTAATCTAGGGTGATCCCATGATGTTTCCCCTTCCTCTATGTATTGGATTGATGTACTCACTTGTCTTTATCTAGTATAATCCCCGAGACCAAGGTGACAGCGGTCTATTGGACATGGATTAGAAAAATATTTTCATGAGTGATTTCCTCTCTTGTGTGTTGATTGAAGATTGAGAGTCTCTTGGTGCTTGTCTTTGACTATCCTTTAGATATGTTGTGGTGATTGTGGGACTCTCTTTGGATGGCCGCGGTGACATTGGGAAATCCTTAGATTGAGAACTACGAACTTTGAGGTGTGCTTTTGTAGCCCTACATAATTCTCGTCCTCTCTTGACCACGAAAGAATGACCGCCGGGTGCGTCTCCATTGCATGAATTATGGAAAATATCATGTGATTCGATTATGTTAATGTTGTTGGGAGTTGCCACTAGTAAAAGTATGATCTCTAGGCCTTGTTTCCACCATTGCAATACCTAGACTGGTTTTTTCTATCAAATATAGTTATAATGTTGGCCAAGGCATTGACCTACAGAGCTAACTCATCAGGTCCTTGGGTTATCAAAGTATGCCGCAGTTGGCACTACTAGGAAAAGGGCTACTAATGGCGCACCGGTTTTGCCCATTAATGGCGCACTACTGGTGCGCCATTAGTAGCACGCCATAAGTATTATTTACTAATGGCGCACCTCTGGTGCGCCATTAGTATCAGGTATACTAATGGCGCACCACTGGTGCACCATTAGTATAGTGCACGGTGCGCCATTAGTATGCCTCGCAGGGGGCCATCTATACCCAGGTGCTTTGGCATACTAATGGGCGCACTACACAGAAGTGCGCCATTAGTAAAAAAATTTCAAATTTTTTTTCATAATTTTTTTTTAATTTTTTTTCTTAATCTCAGGTCATTATGGCTTAATATGGGGTCAATTTGCTTAATCTCAAGTCAAATCACCCTCTGTGGTCAAACTTCCCATAAGGTCACCCATCCTCACACTACTCCAGCCCGAGCACGCTTAACTTCGTAGTTCTATCCAACCCCAGCACCAGCTCACTTCACACGCACTTGTTGATATATCTATCATATCAATCCTATTAACCCTTCTTGATGTCCAGGAGTTTGTTAATGTTCATGAGTATGATGAAATTTTGAAAATATATTTCAAACTTCCCGGTCATATTACGTATCATATTTTTGGAAAAAAATTATAATTTTTTTTCTGTTACTAGTGGCGCACCTAGCAAACTGTGCGCCACTAGTAAGTTTGAATTTTTTTGAATTTTTTGCCTGTAGATCTTAAAAGCCTCGTAACTTTTTTCTATTAGGTTTTTGGGGATTTTGAAAATGTTTAACGGGGTTCCCCCATTAAATTCGGATGTAACTTTTCGAGTAGATGATTTTTCATATAAAAAACTTTTTAATCCGAGTTCGTATGCAAAAGTTATACCCGTTTTACTAAATTCCAGAGATATTTTGCAAATAAAGTCAAAATTCATATTTGTAAATTTTCCCAACAAGTAGACCACATATCACATGGGAAACTTATTTTCTTTTATTTTTTTGACATTTACATCATTTTCTTTTATTTATTTTTGAACTGGAAAAGGCGGTCCA
>LR738712.1:684547715-684673766 GCA_902687465.1 Secale cereale
ATGGCCAAGTTACTAATGGCGCACCGTGGTAGTGGTGCGCCATTAGTAGTTCAACTACTAATGGTGCACCACTCCCACGGTGCGCCATTAGTATTTTTTGAAAATAAAATAAAAAAATAAAAACAAAATATGAAAAAATAATACTAATGGCGCACCGTGGGAGTGGTGCGCCATTAGTAAGTTGAACTACTAAAGGCGCACCACTCCCACGGTGCGCCATTAGTATTTTTTTAATAAAAAAATACTAATGGCGCACCGTGGATGTGGTGCGCCATTAGTAGTTCAACTACTAATGGCGCACTATCCACTGGTGCGCCATTAGTAGTTTTGAGAAAAAAATAAAAAAAAATTTGTTACTAATGGCGCACCACGTCAACGGTGTGCCATTAGTATTTGGATACTAATGGCGCACCAACACATGGTGCGCCATTAGTATATACTAATGGCGCACCGCATGTCTGGTGCGCCATTAGTGTCAATTCCATCTATAGCCCTTTTCTTAGTAGTGTGGAATTGAACTATGGTTTAGGAGTCAGATAACTCTGAATAAGGCTTCTATCACGTGTGCTAATAATGACGACTGATGGCTTTAGTCGCTCTGCTTCTCGGCAAATAACCTTTCTAGCATCCCCTTCAACAATCCGTGCCTTGGTATGGACCTTGTAAATTTTCCAATAAAAGGCACATGTAACAATTCTTTATGGAAACTATGAAAAGAGAAACAGACCATAGGATTTCACATATATGAACACTGCACGGTTTTCACCAAAAAAGGATCTTGTAGTATTGCATAGCAAAACATGAGGCACGCAACTGAATCTGTTTGAAAAACTGCTCAATTGGACAACAAAATTATACAAGAACACAGGGGTAACAGAGCATACCGGTGACTCACCAACTCATCCATCAATTCCTGGCTTTTGTTGTATACCAGATCATTATGCACACCTGCAGAAACCGAATCACATTCATCCCAATTTTCAGCTGACCACAAATTCATAGGGGGCGCATGAATATATCGAGTGGAAATTGATTACAAAATATGGTTTGATATCCTGCATGCTCAGAATTTCAGATGCTTGGATGATCTCACAGTAATTCTTAATATAACCAAATGCCCCTAGATTATTTGATACTGAAACTTAACCATATTATACTATCCCGTCCCGGCCTTCTCATCATTCTAGCAACATGAATCCATGATAACCAGGATACCAGCCAACAACTTCTCTGATTGCAGTTCCCCAAGCAGGGGTCGCGAGGGCATGATACATAGGCAATTGGTCCTCCTTTTCATTTGATGGAAACATTCAAGTTGATCAGGTCATGGGGTACAATGTAACCAAACTATGTTATGTAAATCATAAGTAGTATTCCCTTCAGATATAAGAAACTACGTATTATTCTAACCAAAACTAAAATATTGTGACGCTTGGGTGGACTGCCCAAATTATAGTGGCGACAACATGGTTGAAATACATCAATCCTTCACAATTCATTGACCTAATGCACTATTTCACAATACCCAGTTACCCTTTTATTAAATATACTGAATCCAGCAAGACAATTACTCCCTCTGTAAAGAAATATCTTTAGTGATCAAAACACTCTTTTATTTCTTTATGGAGGGAGTACTTTGCAAGATCCCGCGCAGCCATAAAGCTAGAAGTTTCTTAGATAAATAAGCGTTTCTCAAGATCCGAGTATCTTGTGATCTCCTCGTTATTATATAATCAAACTTTTCTTATTGAAACATAATTTGTCGAGAGGAATAATTAATATTGCAAAAGGTGAAATCAGAAGATAAGTCATGTCACACTGGTCCTGTCTTGTTTTATCCATTGGTCTGTGAACTGTTATCTTTGTGACTTTCTAGACCGAACTAATGAACAGAAGATACATACATAAATGCAAGTTGGCTTTGCAAGTTGGCAGTTGCAAATACTGGAGCTACCACAGCAGCCGGAGCTCCACAAATTGCAGTAGTCAGTGCTGACCTGGCACCAGCCCCGCCATTATACACGTTAATAGGGTTCCCAATCAAAGCAGAGGCAGTCCTTCCAAGTCCATCAGTAAAGCTTTCATAAGCCTGAACAATGTTCCAGGTTAATATTAAAACACTCGGCACTACCTATGTACTTTAGGATTCAGGCTAGTACAGTTCAGAGACTCAGGTGTAGCAATTTCAAGGTCTATTTTTAACTTATCTAGAGACTTTCATAGTGATGCAAAATTAAACTCCAAATGACTGAAAATTAGCAAAGCCCTGAATCCAACTTCATGAAGAGTCAATTTTCATGTTATTCCAGAAAAAGACATTATTTTTATAATGCAATTCAAAGGAATTGAATACCTCCTTTATTCCTTGTGTCGCATTTTTGGGTTGGTTTGCCCTTACGTTATCTTTGTTTTTTTAGCTTCGCACGCAGTAGTACACTTGCCACTTCGCTAGGGCCAAGTTTAGCAATACTTGTGAAAATTCAGACATGTAAAAGCATCATTCGAGGTATATAATGATTGCAACCGCTCCATTTGGATACGTGGTAGATTCAGTTTTCTCAAAATTGGTTCCTACAAATTAACCAATGCATTCAAAGGAATTTGTTTAGATATGAGCATATCCAAAATTTGAGCACACCTTAACACTTATTGGACCAGAGAGGAAGAAAAGGAAAAGCTCACCAACAAATCTTGCAATCTCCCGCAGCAGCAGCAAATGGCAGGCCGATCGAATCAGACACGAACGGCACCAGCAACAGCAGCAACCAACCTGTAGGAGAACCTGATTATTTACGCACATGGACGCATAACCCATCGGACAATCACCTAGTCATGGAAAACCAGCAGAAATCATCGCCGACATGCATAATTAATTAAGCAAGTGCTTGCGAGCTAATAAGTCAACTCCACTGGCCACCACACGAGTGGGATGCAGACTGCTGAAAGCGACGCGATTCTCCAATAAGTTTTGGCATACAGCACATAGTAGAATAGCAACACGAAAGGGTTTTTCCCAAAATAAAATAAAACAAGCCCGGTTAGAAAGAAATCATAAGCCTATCAGACAATCAGGCAATTATGTTGGCATGTCAACAATCGGATAGAACAAAACCTATAGTCCTCAATTTTTTTGCTTCTAAAAAATGTGTAATGCTAGAAAAGAGAGTAAAATAAAATGTTATGCGCGAATCAGCATCCAAAAAATTCATAGAAGCACTGAAGAAAATACGAACAAAATTTATGTCAAAACACCTATACTTTCCCCGAGAGCAAAAATGTGTAATGTTAGAAAAGGGAGTTAAATAAAATGTTAGGAAAATGCGCATCCAGAAAATTCATAGAAGCAATGAAGCAAACAAATTACTTCGATTGAATCCATTCCTTTGCATATATGGCATAAAGGCATCGAAGGAAGAAAAAACTTGATGTTGTTAGTTTACCTTGATAAGATCATGAAATCCATCTAACCGAATAAGAAGCTCAATCAGTGTCCGCTGGATCTCACGGTCGTCACTAGTTCCCTCACTAAATCTTCTCTCACCAATTGCATCGATTTCATCCATGAAGATAATGCATGGCTAGAAATAACAACTTGTTGAAAATGAAACAAAATTTGTGAGCACCGTAAATAAACTAAATGGTGATATAAGCTAAAAGATCTCAGAAGTGCACTTTTACATATATGCAGATTAGTTTGATTTCTTCTTCTCGGGAAAAACTGATACTGAAATCTAAAGCTTAAATTTTTTCTAGTGTTGAACCAGAATACAATTAGATGACATGACATCTAAGTCAAGTGAACTATCAAAGTCACAGCTTGAATCTCAACACCAGTAGATGCATAAACATCTGCTAACATACGTTTCTAACAGATAATAAGGGAATTAGGTTTAAGACCAATTAGCTTTGCAAACAAGAAAGGTGGAGCAAAACTTACTTGGTGATCGCGTGCATAGCCCAACATTTCTCTGATTAAAAGCCCACTTTCTCCGATATATTTGTCAATTATAGCACTTGACACAATCTGGTTTTTAGACAACACATCAGTGTAATGTAATACTCACAGAATGAAAATACCAAGTACCATCAATCAAGTGAAAACCACAGATCCAAAAAGTCAGCATGAGTGTTACTGGATATAGCCCTTGATAATAATGGCTTCCCCATAGAGTAGAACGCACTGGAAAAAGTTAAAAAAACATACACTGGCTCCCATATATTGATCTTGTATCTGACAAGTGGGCATCAACATTGCGGCTGCCAGCTAATCCCCTGCTGAACGGTTATGCTGTTCTAACTCACGTCCTACGCCTATTCAAACTTGCTTAATTTAATTTGTTAGTACTATGTTAATGTTGACATATTAAGTGGCAGAACTCATGTACTAACAGTAAATCCCAACATACTTGCTTAATGTGCTACTATCCGGACTTAATTCTTTTAGCGAGAGGTCAGGTATCACTTGGAACAACTGAGTTTCTTTAATCTTTGTGGACACTACACTTGAATGGCACAACCACCTAATGGTAATGGATATGTCAGGCGGGACGGGCAGCAGCGCACCATCAATAAGTTCATTTAACAGAGTAAAATTCAGTCGCAATTAGTCAATCTCAATCAGGTTCAGATTTGGACGCGACCTCGAAACGAAGCCCCAACTGGGAAGAACAAGGTTGCATGGGTTTATGCACCGAAGCTTACCAGGCAGGCAGTCCGCCCGGCGGCTTGAGCAAGTTGCTGCTGGTACCCTACGTGCAGTCGCAGTCCGCACCGGCCGGGGCGCGGGGGCACTGACGAGTGACGCGCGCGCCGCCCGCCGCTTCACGATGCCCACGCTGTAGTCGCCACCGATTCACGGCAGGGCAGAGGGGCGTCGACCTCGCCCTCCTCCACATCATCATCGGCGACGCCTTTCCCCTCCTGGCCCCAACACCATCATACCCCCCGCCGACTCGTCTCCATACAGCGACGGCGACTCCGGAGGCTCCGAAACCCGGGACACCGACATGAGTGGCTTGTTGGCACTGGATCTCCACCACCCGACGGCCTTGTGGCGGCTCAGGCGTAGCAGCGGGCCCCGTGCTCCTTCTTCAGAGGGGGGGGGGGAGGCGACGGGAGGGAGGGACGACGGAGGCTCGAGCTTGGGGAGGGGGGAGGGGAACGAAGGGGTGGGGCTCCAAGCAATCCTCACCTCCAAAGACAACTTGACCGGCGGCTCGGGTGGGCTAGATGTCTTCTGCGGTGAGGCCAACGTCGGTGAGGGGATGTGGTGGAGCGGGACCTTGGAGATATCTCCCCGGCGCGTGGAGCTCGTCCGGTGACGCCGCTGAAGATGCCGCCGCCACGACCACCCCGATCTTCCTGCGCTGGACGCTGATCTGGACGAGGACTTAGCTAGGAGGAGGGAAGCGGGAGAGGAGGCGGCTGAGCCAGCGGCGCTCGGACCAGGGAGAGAAGGAGGCGAGCGAAGAGGTGATTGACAGAGTGGCGAAGAAGCGTGCGGGGCTAGGTTTCCTTTTCTTTTTCTCCGAGCGCTGCATAGTCGCTTGTCTCGTAGCTTGCCGACGTGGCTATCGTGAGGGCTCGTCCTTGATGCGTAGCTGAATGGTTTTAATTTGTGCTCACGTTTACTACTTGTTTGCTTGCTGCACTTTTTATTACATATTTATATTACTTTGTTTTGCCATCCATATCACTTGCCATTTAACATCTCTTCGCCGAACTAGTGCACCTATACATCTAACAAGTGTATTAGGTGTGTTGGGGACACAAGAGACTTCTTGTATCTTAGTTGCAGGGTTGCTTGAGAGAGACCATCTTCAACCTCTACTTCCCTGAGTTCGATAAACCTTAGGTCATCCACTTGAGGGAAATTGCTGCTGTCCTACAAACCTCTGCGCTTGGAGGCCCAACATAGTCTACAAGAGTAGAAGCGTGTGTAGACATCAGCATACATGCGAGAGTGTCTCCTCTCGGGTGTCCTCAATCTTAATTAGTCTACCAGGATCAACAATAAGAAAATTCTTAACCGAACAATGAAACTTTTGACTAACGCGGCTTGTCCGGTGTCATGCCGCCACTCTTGGCCAAGTCAATGCTCCTGGTTTTGCTAAAGATGATATGATTATCAGCTGGCGTCCTTGCTGATCCTGAATTGCCGGTGGGCATTGCTCCGGTCTCCGCGGGTATGAAGAGCACCATGAAGATTATCACTATCAGCGTTATCACATACATGTTCAGCATGCGAGTTCATGCATCTTTGGTCGATTGGCGACCCCAATGAGTTGAGAATGACATTGGTGTCTCGGCCAATGCACACGGCCAACACAATGGCATACACGAAAATCTTGACCTTATAGCCTTACACGTCGAGATAGGCCACTCGACACACTCATAAACAGAAACATGTGTAACTCATGAAGCAAAAATTGTTGCACAGTCTAAAATAGTAAAACCTTACAAATCTATCAAGAAAATATGGGAAGTCAAAAGGCATCACACATTTTTCTTAATCCTGGAGAGAAGAATTATTTTGTCAAAGATGCAGATAATCTGTGTTGGCACATACTGGAAAAAACAATATACAACGTCTAAATCTGGATAACATCTATAAAGGTTTATAAACATTAAAAAGAACTGGCTGACAGTGATTCATTTTTATATGGATATATACAATGCTAGCTTACCGCAGATTGGCACCAAAGGTGTTGCAGATTATCTTAACTGGCCCTTTTATTTTCACTCCCTAAATTTCATAATCTGGTAAACGCTGTGATTTGACACATGTACAACATAGTTTTTTTCTATGAGACATAAGGATAAAGCAGAATTATTGGGTGTTGTTGGATGAACTCACCAAGGAGGATAACAGGGGGATTTAGTGATACTGATTACTTGCCCATGGGTGGGTGTAGGAATCGATCGTATATGAAATCAAACATGGTTTGGGCCTTGGGGTTGTGATCATGCTTCCTCCACTCCAATGCATCAGTACTAATTAAATCTTGCTGCTGGATCCGTGCATCCTAGCCTAGAAGCACCGAAAGTATGAGGAGTACATGGTGAAAAAAGGGGTTGGAGATAGACTGGATGGGAATCTGGTTCAATCCTTACTCCTTAGACGAATTGCAACACCAGACCAAACATCGAAGTCGCTAATGTCATGAAGTCACGAAGGGTGACATGAAGTGGCGGAGAAGCTGCAACAGTAACATGATCGCTCGAACACACATGGATGGAGATGCAAGGAGTCTCTATGGGAGACGGCGTGATAGAGGGATTGAGGAAGAAGGTTTGCTTCATTAGGCTGGGCTGGTTGATGGTTAGATGTATTCAGGGAGAGGGTTTCTTCATCCAGCGGCACACATGGATGGAAAAGGCGTGGAGGAGTCTCTGGCCTGATCGATGGTTTTGGTTAGATGGATTCCAGGAGAGGGCCAGGTGCGCTAGGGCTCTGATTGATGTTTTTTTTGCATGGGCTGATTGATGGTTCGGTGGCTGAGAAGTGGATGGATGGATCTAGACCGTAATAACTTGGACCCACTAGATAAACGTCTCCTAATTTCTGATTAACGTGGTAATTACTTGGGAGTCTCTAATTAGTATAAGTATAGATTCTTCAATTATGCCATTAATGCCTATGCCATTGAATTCTTCATCAGGTATGATTGGTTACCCGCAATGGTCTTATTTTAATCCGTGGACGCAATATAACTTCTTACATCATGCAAGGGTTTTAGCACATCATCATTCATTTGATTAGCTGCATTTTGTTGCTGATCCATATGGCTGATATATACTTATCGCCGTAAGCACATGCAAATGGCCGATGAAGTGTTGACATTGTCATTAGAAAGAGCATTGTGCAAGTTATTTTTCGGCACGCAAGCTTTGCCGAAAAACAGAGGAGCATGTGTTGACACCAGATTTTGGCATGGTCAAAAACATAATTAGGAAAGCCTCAAATAGAAAAGTGTTCAAAGCAAGAAAGTTTTGTATCGTCACAAGGAGAAACTTTGATATTTGGGCCATATCCATCCGGTCTTATCTCTAAGGCCGAAGTTGTGTTTGAAGTACTGAGATTTTGTATCCAGAACACTATTCGGCCGATTACGCCCCCAAGACGGCCTCATATGGAAAAACTTTCTACATGAATTGTCTTCATCTCGTCGAAACAGTCGGTTTTGATAGAAAAATCGTCCCAATCCGAGTTCGTATGCAAACATTACACCCATCCGAATTCAGCTCTGTCACGGTGCCATAAGTGGCGCGCCCCACCAGCCACGTGTCTGATGGGTAGCGCGAATAACATCCTGTTTTGCATGACCTTTTTGGCCTAGAATATGGCTTCAAATCAAAAAACGTTCAACATGAAAGTTGTTTGCCTCATCGAAACTATCAAGATTGCTTTTGGGCTCTTTTCCATCCGAGATTGTTTACCACCTCAAAAATTACCCGCAAGGTGCAGCCAGTTTAAACTGAACAGTTTTGGAAAGTTCGGACAAAATCAATCCGAATTTGGCTAGGGTTTTGGACGTGAATCCAAGCCTTTTCCTTGCATGGAAAGTCCAGCCACCTCTTATATACTTAAGGGGTGACGGCCGATTGAACAACACACAATCGAACAAACATATCTACTACTTTTTCGTGTTCATCTATCCCCTACCCTTGTATCTTCTTCCTCGTTCTTCGTTCGTTCTTCTTCATTGCAGGGCGGCGAACCTCGAGGCCCTAGGGGCGACCAGGTCCACCTAGGGCAGCCCATAGCCGCCACACGCCCTGACGGGGTCCCTCCCGGGCGTGTGGGGTTTCAGGTTTACAAAAGCGCCCGCCGGATTGTCTTGCGTACCGCACTTCCGGCGGGTCTTCTTCGTCGTGAGCTGCGGTGCATCACCTCCGGCGTCGAGGGTACACAGTGACGTGTTCGTGTGCGAACACCCGCACCGGCTTACAATGTTGTGGCCGTATCTTGTGACCGCACCGACTTATCACACCGTGGCCGTCTCTCGTGACCGCGTCGGCTTACAACGAGGAGGACAACTTACCCGGCCGAACCGGCTTACAATGCCACGGCCGACTCATCTATTGTCCGAGAAAATCAGGTGATATCCATCTAAGTTTGTTTTATTATCACATATTATTTTTTATCAAAAAAACAGTTTATATTTGCCTTGGTCTGCAGTACTTGTTTATGCAGGACAAGTGTTCACTGTAAGAGCCAACAAAATTTATCGTTGGGAGATCAAAATTATGGGTTAAATCTGTGGAGTTGGCAGATATGAGATTCATATAGGTTTTATGTTTGCGTACGGCGTCTCACGCGTCACACGGCGACCAGTTGAATGATGGCACATATCGCTTTTTCCGCTACAGACGAGACCAGACAAGAATCTGATTCGACGTCACCAAGTAGTCAGATTGAGGCATTGGTTTTAAGCAATTGCCGCAAATCGCCGGGTTTGATATGAGTTTTTTCTGCTGCGAGTACAGTTTCCGGATTAGATTGCTACTCCACTTCGCTTCCATATCAGTACGGACGAAGGCCAGTGATGATTGTTTAATCCAGCCGCTGTAAACCGAGGAATAAAGAAGCAGTTATGGCATGGCAGGGCTCTTGAGGATCGATGGAAAACTACTCTCGTTTAGGAACCAGGAAATACTCCCAGCGTTACTCCTCCGTTGTTACTTCATGTACAAAGCGATCAAGCAAAAAGAAGAAAAAGATACAAGTTCACGTGCACATGTATGGATTGCTATTATGGGATCAAGAGGTTCGTAATTTTTTGGATTAAGAAAGACCGATTTGAAAGGATTTACATCAGCTTTGAGTTTATCGGTCCAAGATTGCAGTCTGTAAAATTGGAGTCTTAGAGAAATTAGGGTTGCGCATGAACGTGAGCCGACGAGCCGTCGTATCTAAAGACGAGTTGATATTCAGTTTAACGGCCGCCCTACAAACTGAGGCGAAGATCTGCTTTGGCGAAGTCTCCAATATTCGGATTATTTATCGGTGTGACTGAAGATTGTCTCACCGCTACAGTATTTTGGAGGATTATTTATCGGTGTGACTGAAGATTGTCTCACCGCTACAGTATTTTGAAGGATTATTTATCGGTGTGACTGAAGATTGTCTCACCGCTACAGTATTTTGGAGGATTATTTATCGGTGTGACTGAAGATTGTCTCACCGCTACAGTATTTTGGAGGATTATTTGTCGATGTTATATTTGTGCCACTGCACATTAAAGATTGAAGCATGTCATTCACCAGTAAATTAGCACAGCTAATCGCTTTCATCACCAAACGGATGTTTCATCAATGATGGTGAGCCGCCACTGCCGTGTTGAGCCGTTGGGGCCGTATTAAGTCGTCGGTCACCGGATGTATTGAGTCCCCGGTCTGCTTGAACCCCGGGGTTGTATTGATTCGCCAAGTTGGAGAGTGTGGCTAAATTACCATTGCAAGTATTGGAAGTTATTCAAGGAACGGATCATTCATCATCTTGATAAATCAGGGAAATTGTTCACTCCATCAACACGACGCAGTTGACTCGCCCGTCCGCCCGGCTTACAGCACCTACGGTTGACTCGTCCGTCCGCCCGGTTTACAGCACCGGAGATTAACTCGTCCATCCGTGCCGGCTTACAGCGCCGCGGCCGACTCATCCGTCTGAACCGTCTCTGATGTCACGGTCGTCTTTACCATCCATCTCTCGCGGCCTGGTTTACATCAACATACCGGGCCACACCTGTCTGCATGAGCTGTTTATTGAGTATAAAGGCAGTCACTGCTTGGGTAGCCCGGTTTTTCTTCCAACAAATCTGGGGCTAATTATCATGTATTATCAGCCATCGTCTGTATTGGATGACTCAACGGGCAGGCGCACAAATCGCCGCCACTACAGTTTGGTTAACTTCAAATAGCCAGTTGGAAGGAACCATTGGCCGAGTTGCTGACACGGCTCATATGGATCATTTATAACCCGCCGCAGTCACCTCAACCTTCTGTGGATTCACATCGTGCTATCAACACCAATGATATACACCTTATGCTATGGTCAAGTATGGAGAGTCTCAAGCCAACTCCTCGAGTAGTCTCAAGACTCAGAGGCTACAATGATATGACCCGACAGAGTTAGCCGTTTTTAGTAAATTCTAGAACTTCGGGTCATTGGAGGGAAAGATAACCCGTCCCCGGAGACTACTGCTATATGGATGAAAGTTTACAGGCCATTCGAAATATTCTGGTTTAAATCCCGGCTCAAGGAAAAACCGCCTCTCACAAAGCGCTGAAACTCTAAATATCCGGTTCACAATCTCAAGAGAAATCTGTCTCTCACAAAGCTCTGAAACTCTCAATATCCGGTTCACAATCTGGCTTAAGAGAAATCTATCTCCCACAAAGCTCTGAAGCTCTCAATATCCGGTTTACAACTCTGGTTCAAGAACAATATCAATCTCTCGCAAAGTTCGGATTCTCAGGAAGATTACAGGGACCAAAGAGATTTGGATTCATAGCATAGCTCAAACATAGGTCTTCGATGATAATGATTCGTAAGTATGTCACTTGGGGGCTTCCTGTTCAAACATAGGCGTTTTCTACCAAAGAGAACACAATGTTACTATCCATTTGACCGGGTTATGTTCAAACATAGGCGTATTCGACCAAAGAGGACATAACATGTGGATCATCCTACATGTACCCAGTTGCTTCAACTCCATCAGGTCATCCTGATTGACCCGACAAACTCTTGGCGATCAGTCTTATATGGCGTATTCGACCAAGACCTGAGCTTGCTAAGGTTCAAACGACGGCTGTCATGTGAGAGCACGGCTTACAGATAGTCAGGATAAGATCTAGGCTCAAAATGCCGCCTGCCTTGAAACTTGGTTAAACCTGCCTGTTTGCATGCGGCAACTCTGACCCCGCGTACTCTCCATAAGTCATATCTGAACTTATCCAGGTTCAAATGTCGATTGGGTATCTGTGAGAGCCGGCTACGGAATGCAAGGATACTCCAGTGGCTCAGGCTGGTTTCATTGAAGTTTTCTATTATCGTATACATACATCATCATACATTGCATCATACGCATACATCATCATATATTGCATCATACATTACATCATCATTACATCATCATAACATACATCATATATGCATAGATATACTGATTTATATTCCAGGAACTGGCTTTCAAACCAGGTTATATTATTAATAGCCAACATGGCTGGATTTTTATTATGGTTATGAATAACCAGTATTATGATTGAGGTTTTCAAAGTCGCTTTCGCGCAATGGCCATTATTTTATCAATGGGTATGATTCATTCTACAATGGAAGGAATAGTCCCGAGTCGCTGCAGGCTTACGACCCGACACTTGGGGGCTATATTATTCAAAGTTGAGATTACATCAAATATGCAAGTCCCATGTCACTACCAGCATGCACCATGGCACTTGGGGGCTAATGCAAAGTCATTTTTTGCTCACCTTGTTGAAGACCCGACTCATCACATTGTAATGAGTCGGCCCTTGGGCGCTACCGATTGCTCCTGTCAACAATTCAAGGTACACAAGTCTTAATCCATTATATTGAAAGGTCCACTGCTCAGTTGGTAAACCACAAATCTCTTAACCTTGTGGACGTGGGTTCAAGCCCCATGATGGGGGTTACATCATATGATGTTCTTTTCAAAGAAGTATATACAAAGTCCCAGCTCAGTATTATCTTGCTGAGCCGGCCCTTGGAGGCTACACATTGCTATTCAAGTCTACATGATCATATCTACAAAGTCCCTGCTCATTATTACATAATGACCCAGCCCTTGGGGCCTACACTGGTTGAAGCTTTTATGGGTATTAGGCAATTACAAGTCCCAAGTTGCTGCAAGCATGACAACCCGCACTTGGGGGCTACATATGTGGAATATTCGGTTTTGACTAGTGACTGAGATGAACAAACTGGATTTCTTTGGAGTGGTAGTATTTATATTGAAGGAAGCCTTAAGTCATCGCTTTGCTCTACTCAAGACTTGGGGGCTACAGGTAATATGAATATAATGGAGGAACATCTTCAAATTCTAAATTTTGAGTAAACCAAGAGGATCAATTGTGTGACCCGGCGTTGGCAATAATCATGACCCGACGTCTATAACAGTCATGACCTAGAATCATCAGTTTTTTATAACCCGGAGATTTTGGAAATTATAACTTGGCGAGTTCTACATCTTCAAAGCCGGCTGAATAATCAGATGAGTATTTCAAAGACCACTATTTTTGTTAAGCATTGGGAGCCGAATCAAATGAATTATTCTTCACAATATTTCTCCATGAGAAACCAATGTCAGCAAATTGATTATGAAGTTGGCCTATTGACCCGGATTTTTTAGAAGAAGTGTCCGGATTTTTTTGCATTGGTAATGTTTGAACATATATGCTAAGGAGATTTGCTATGAGATCATGGATACATTTCAAGGAGGAAGTGACAAGGATTTAAGGATGATCAGGTGCCGGTTCAGGAAAATATTTAACCCGGAGCACAACCTGTCAAGTTTGTTCTTGTGTTTATTTTACATGATCAGTTTAATATGGATAAATCCAAATTAAACTGAGGGGCTAATGTTGGGGATATACCCCGCGGTATGACCCAGCCGGAATTATTACCCGACCGGACTTGGCGACTCACCAGCGACCCGATTGGAGCTTGGCGACTTGATGTCTACTACACGCTTCTATTCCTGTAGACAGTGTTGGGCCTCCAAGAACAGAGGTTTGTAGGACAACAGCAAATTTCCCTTAAGTGAGTAACCCAAGGTTTATCGAACTCAGGGAAGTGGAGGTTGAACGTACCCCTTTCAAACAACCCTGCAATCAAGATATAAGAAGTCTCTTGTGTCCCCAACACACCTAATACAACTAGGAGTTGTATAGGTGCACTAGTTCGGCGAAGAGATGGTAAAATATGGATGATAGGAGTGGCAAAGCAAAGTAATATAAATCTGTAATAAAAAGTGCAGCAAGCAAACAAGTGGTAAACGTGAGCACAAATGGTATTGCAATGGTGGAAACAAGGCCTAGGCTTCATACTTTCACTAGTGGCAACTCCCAACAACATTTACATAATCTAATCACATGATATTTCCCATAAAACATGCAATGGAGACGCACCCGGAGGTCATTCCTTTGTGGTCAAGAGAGGACGAGAATTATGTAGGGCTACAAAAGCACACCTCAAAGTTCGTAGTTCTCAATCTATGGATTTCCCAATGTCACCGCGGCCATCCAAAGAGAGTACCACAATCACCACAACATATCTCAAGGATAGTCAAAGACAAGCACCAAGAGACTCTCAATCTTCAATCAACACACAAAAGAGGAAATCACCCATGAAAATATTCTTCTAATCCATGTCCAATAGACCGCTGTCACCTTGGTCTCGGGGATTATACTAGATAAAGACAAGTGAGTACATCAATCCAATACATAGAGGAAAGGGAAATATCATGGGATCACCCTAGATTAACATAGCCTATGATCACAACGAAGATCACATCATGGGAGAGAGAGATAACCACATAGCTACACGTAGAGCCCTCAGCCCCGGAAGAGACTACTCACACATGGACATGGTGAGGAGGAGCTTGATGGTGGTGTTGATGGAGAGGTGCAGCCCCGCGAGGAGGAGACGGCCGGCGGCAGCCGTGGCGGCGGCGGCCCTAGGGGGCAGCGGCTCCTTGGCCCCCCTTCTTCCTTGTGGATGGTGCTGCAATGGTGCTGGTCCTCCCCTCCAAGACGGCGGCCTGGGAGGAGGAAAATTCGTGGCCCTTGGTGACCTAGGTTTCCTCTCTTTTTATAGACTCTCCGATTCCCGTCATCAGATTTTGGGCTTCAGTAAAACGGGCTTTTCTCGGCCGTCCGGACTCCGATTTGGACGAATTTTATATCCAGAAGCATCCCCTCGAAATTCCCCACAACTTTCGCAGGCTTTTCCGTTTGACGTCGTCTTCGGGCCGGAACGTGACCATCTTCTAAAAACGTTCTCAGACAGATTTCAGGAAAGTCAGAGTCCTACTCCAATACGACTCCTTTTGCGTTTTTGTCAATTTCCAAGTAATTCCTACACAATAAAGTGTAAAACAAGAACATTGTGCACTTTTGCAACCATTAGTAGGTTAGTCCAATAAATGCCTAAAAAGATAGAAAACTTTGATATAAACATGAGACAATGATGCAAAACAAGCATGGCACAAGCAAAAATTATGGATACGTTTGGGACGTATCAACATCCCCAAGCTTAATTCCTACTCGTCCTCGAGTAGGTAGAATGATAACATAGATAATTTTTGAGGTGACATGCTACTAACACAATCTTGATCAAGTAATAAGGTAAAGCATATGGACTGAGATAAAGTGAACCAAACCAATTGTCTATAGTTGGAAGCAAGTAAACAATGAATAACCAAGTAAATCATCTAAGTAAATTCCTTTCATGAATAATAAATTTGAACACATGAAACTATGAAGTTTAGCACAACTGTTAGCTCCAAAGGAGTTCTCTCATCAAAAGCATTCTAGCCAACACAAAGGAAGATAAAGTTTTAGCAAAGCTTTCCACTATTCAACATATTTATCTCATGGATAAGTTCAATGCACAAGGATTATATATAACTAAGCAGAAATTTTGAACATAATCAACTTGAACCCAGGGTTAACACTAGATGCTTGCTTATGGTGGAGGAAGAAGATTAGAACATAGGAAAACTGACTCAACATTTAAAAGTAAAAGATAGGCCCTTCGCAGAGGGAAGCAGGGATTACTCATGTGCTAGAGCTTTTTATTTTTGAAAACATAGAGATATAAAAGCAATTTTGAGAGATGTATGCTTATGTCAACGAATGGTAATAAACAGTGCACTACTACTCATGCCAAACAGAACTTAAGAGCGGCTCCCATAGAGGAATGATAACACTCCCCTTTCTCCTTTGTTTATCACTAGCCAAAGTTTGTCTGATTTCTCAGGTACGATGTGTGAATGAGGTTTTTGATATTGATATTAATGACATGTAAAGTGGGCTGGGCATACCCTTTTGCCAGCTCTTTTTGCAAAATTAAGGACATGCACATTATTCATGCACGCCAGGGGTTGTTCTGTCCAACACAAGTAACAATGAACTATCTACCACTTCCTCATGAGCTAAAACAGAGACACAAATAAGGATAAATTTTGAAGGTTTTAAAGGTAGCACATGAGCAATTTACTTGGAATGGCTATTAAATACCATGCATATAGGTAGGTATGGTGGACACATATGGCAGAATTTTGGCTATGGAATTTGGATGCACGAGCAGCATTCCCGCTCAGTACAAAGTTTTTGGTTTAGCAAGTTTTTAGCAAGCACATGTTAACCGGTACAAGAGAATTATAACATCCTTTCAGCATAATTATAAGACTTCTACACTGTCTTCCTTGTCAACCAACTTACTTCTAAAGAGAAAACAAGAACTTTAAAACTACCAATGGTGAAAACCTAAACAATTGCAAACTTCAAAGGTATTTCTTCACTAATAAGACTTTATTAAATGATCTCCATGTTTAGACATCACTACTTAATTTCTCAAAACAATTGATAGGGATCAAGTTACTCAATGATCTTCAAGACTATGCAAGCTTTTTATTCTTTGCACCACGGCCACACTTGGCATTTAATTTACCAACATATTATTTAGCAATTCAAACCAATTCAACTCTCCAAAAAGATATAAGTGAAGCAAGAGAGTACTTTCTATAAAAGAACTAATAGCTCTGAACATGATATGAAATAAAAACAAGAGCTAGAAGCATATAACAAGGTAGCTAAAACACTCAAAAAGATATAAGTGAAGAACATGAGTGTTTCATGAAAAAGCGGAGCGTGTCTCTCTCCCAAATAAGAATGATCAGATGCAACTTATTTAAGACCAGCAAAGAAAACAAAACAAAACAAAAAGACGCTCTAAGAATAACACATAATGGGCAAAGGAATAAAAATATAGTGACACGAGGAGAACCTGGTGATTGTTAATGAAGAAGTGGATGCCTTGGGCATCCCCAAGCTTAGATGCTTGGGACTTCTTGAATATTTCTTGGTGGTGCCTTGGGGGCATCCCCAAGATTGAGCGTTTGACCCTCCTGAATCTTCTTTTATCATCTTCCCTCGCACACTTGAAAAATCCCTTCATACATAACTCATCATAATCTGATTAGCGAGGTTAGTACCCACAATAAAATAACTTTTCCCTGCTGGAAACAAAGATAATCTTGAAGAGCTACTGTTTCTCAAGATTGCCAAAAGGTTTTTGCAAAGAAAAAGCAAGCTCAAGGTTTGCAAAACGAAGAAAATGCAAAACAGGACAGAATCTGTGAAAAACAGACCAGCAGGTAGTAAATAATTTTTTCGGGGCACTTCTGCAACTCAAATCAAAAAACTCAGAACAGACGCCCGAAAGCCAATTGTACAGAGCACGCTGTCAAAAAAATTCATATCAAAAAGATGATCTGGTGATTTTATTCGAATTTTTCTGTCCAAGGACAGAATCTGTTTTCTGGACAGCACGTCACAACTTTTGAACTTTCTTGCAATCGGAGGCTAAACTTGGCACAAAGCTGAAAAATAAAGATACAATGATGTTGCTACAGTAGTAACAAACATCAAGACCACTAAAAACTGAAAGAACAAACTGAAAGCAAAGATAACAAGGGTTGTCTCCCTAGAGCTCTTTCTTTATAGCCATAAAGATAGGCTTAAGACTTTAATGATGCTCTCGTAGGAATAAGAGTTGAAGAACAAAAGAGAGCATCAAGAAGCAAATACCAAACACATTTAAGCCTAACATGCTTCCTATGCATAGGAATATTGCAATAGAATAATTCATTGAAGCACAAAGCAATAAGCATAGGAAGACAAAACAAGTGCAGCTTCAAAACCTTCAACATAAAGAGAGGAAACTTCTTATTATTAAGATATTTAGAACCATGTCTCCCTCTCTCATTATAAATTTCAGTGGAATCATGGATGAACTCAACAATATAACTATCACATAAGGCATTATTTCCATGATCCAAAAGCATAAAAGTATCATTACTCTTCATATAAGAAAAATCTTTCTTATTAGAAATAGCGAGAGTAAAGCAATCATAACCATCATGGTAATCATCATATTTAGGAGGCATATCATAATCATAATAAATTTTATCCTCAATAGTAGGTGGACTAAAAAGCTCACATTTATCATTGTAATCATCATATATAGGAAGCAAAGTATCATCAAAGTAAATTTTCTCTTCAAAAGTTGGGGGACTAAAAATATCATGTTCATCAAACGTGTCATCCCCAAGCTTAGAGCTTTCCATGTCATTAGCAATATTGATATTAAAAAAAAACATACTAATAACATCACCACCATCATGATTGTTATACAAATAATAAAGTTCCAAAGGTTTTTTAATTTTCTCTTCAAACACATCATGTCCAAGTTCAAGGTAGAGCTTATAAAGCTCTCTCATATTTTTGTTGTTTTCCATTAAGCAAAACTAGTGAAATAAAAACAAGAAACAAAAAGATTTAATTGCAAGATCTAAAGAAGGTACCTTCACTTACCTCACTTCCCCGGCAACGGCGCCAGAAATAGCTTGATGTCTACTACACGCTTCTATTCCTGTAGACAGTGTTGGGCCTCCAAGAGCAGAGGTTTGTAGGACAACAGCAAATTTCCCTTAAGTGAGTAACCCAAGGTTTATCGAACTCAGGGAAGTGGAGGTTGAACGTACCCCTTTCAAGCAACCCTGCAATCAAGATACAAGAAGTCTCTTGTGTCCCCAACACACCTAATACAACTAGGAGTTGTATAGGTGCACTAGTTCGGCGAAGAGATGGTAAAATATGGATGATAGGAGTGGCAAAGCAAAGTAATATAAATCTGTAATAAAAAGTGCAGCAAGCAAACAAGTGGTAAACGTGAGCACAAATGGTATTGCAATGGTGGAAACAAGGCCGAGGCTTCATACTATCACTAGTGGCAACTCCCAACAACATTTACATAATCTAATCACATGATATTTCCCATAAAACATGCAATGGAGACGCACCCGGAGGTCATTCCTTTGTGGTCAAGAGAGGACGGGAATTATGTAGGGCTACAAAAGCACACCTCAAAGTTCGTAGTTCTCAATCTATGGATTTCCCAATGTCACCGCGGCCATCCAAAGAGAGTACCACAATCACCACAACATATCTCAAGGATAGTCAAAGATAAGCACCAAGAGACTCTCAATCTTCAATCAACACACAAAATAGGAAATCACCCATGAAAATATTCTTCTAATCCATGTCCAATAGACCGTTGTCACCTTGGTCTCGGGGATTATACTAGATAAAGACAAGTGAGTACATCAATCCAATACATAGAGGAAGGGGAAATATCATGGGATCACCCTAGATTAACGTAGCCTATGATCACAACGAAGATCACATCATGGGAGAGAGAGATAACCACATAGCTACACGTAGAGCCCTCAGCCCCGGAGGAGACTACTCACACATGGACATGGTGAGGAGGAGCTTGATGGTGGTGTTGATGGAGAGGTGCAGCCCCGCGAGGAGGAGACGGCCGGCGGCAGCCGTGGCGGCGGCGGCCCTCGGGGCGGCGGCGGCCCTAGGGGGCAGCGGCTCCTTTGCCCCCCCTTCTTCCTTGTGGATGGTGCTGCAATGGTGCTGGTCCTCCCCTCCAAGACGGCGGCCTGGGAGGAGGAAAATTCGTGGCCCTTGGTGACCTAGGTTTCCTCTTTTTATATAGACTCTCGGATTCCCGTCATCAGATTTTGGGCTTCAGTAAAACGGACTTTTCTCGGCCGTCCGGACTCCGACTTGGACAAATTTTATATTGCGAAGCATCCCCTCAAAATTCCCCACAACTTTCGCAACTAGGTTTTTTCCGTTTGACGTCGTCTTCGGGACGGAACGTGACCATCTTCTAAAAACGTTCTTAGACAGATTTCAGGAAAGTCTGAGTCCTACTCCAATACGACTCCTTTTGCGTTTTTGTCAATTTCCAAGTAATTCCTACACAATAAAGTGTAAAACAAGAACATTGTGCACTTTTGCAACCATTAGTAGGTTAGTCCAATAAATGCCTAAAAAGATAGAAAACTTTGATATAAACATGAGACAATGATGCAAAACAAGCATGGCACAAGCAAAAATTATGGATACGTTTGGGACGTGTCACGACTCACTGGCGATCCAGCCGGACATGGCGGTTTACAAGCAACCCACCTAGACATTGTGACTCACTGGTGACCCGGCGGGCGGGTTAAATGGATGACAAGGCCCAAGGCCCAGAAGACCGGTTCATGTGATGGTGGGCCGGCTCACAAGGAAAGGCATAAGGAATATTCCCTTATAAAAGAAGCAAGACTAGGACTCCACTTGTAATAGAGTAATCCTAATCCTACTAGGACTAGTCATGTAACCCGCCCCTTCAACATATATAAGGAGGGGCAGGGCTCCCAAAGAGGGACAAGTAAAAAAGAAACAATCTCTAGGGCTAGACACAACTGGAGGAGAGTCGACTTATGCGGCGTCTCCCTCATGAGCATAATGAGACCTAGCCTCAAACAACATGTAGGGCTATTACCGGATGATGTTTCCCGGGGCCCGAAGCTGTCTAAATCCCTGTCTTGTGTTGCGTCTCTCGATTCCGATCATCCCCTCTCCAGCTACCACATAGATGCGTTGGCCTCGCGACTAAGTCCTCACACTAAGGACATCTGTCGTGACAATTCCACGACATCCGCCGTCTCCTCCTGCCTCACCATGCGGCCATGTCGGGGTCACATTGTTGGAGTTCATTCTACAACTACGTGAGCCGCCGCACAGTCGCCTTCGTCTTCCTGAAGCATTCGCGAGGGTGTTGGAGTTCGACCAACCATCGAGGTTGAGGCTTCACATGAAGGGGTGTTGTAGTGGCGCCGTGTGGGCGAACACCAAGTTCCCCGGCCCTCATGTAATGCTTCTCCACCGGGGGTGGAAGACCTTCGCCCGTGCCCACTGCTTGATGAAGGGGCACGTCCTCTGCTTCAAGTTAGCAGAGAGCGATCTGCTCTCCGTCAGGGTCTTCGGGCGCTCGGAACACAGGCTAGGGTGCTGTGCGGAGAGCTCGACCGATGACAAAAACTCCTCCTCGAGCGACAGTGATGGGGAGGACAGCAACAACGATGACAAGGGCAGCAGGCGGGAGGATGACGGGTCCGACTAGGCGTCGGACACACCGTCCCTAGGCGACGCCGGCAGCACGATCATCTGCATCGCCAGCCCCTTGAACTTCTCAGGGTCGCCTCCTTGGGCGGCTGGCGTTGGGAGGCCGGAGAAGATGAAGGAGGTGGGCGGCGGCCATCAAGTCGGAGTACGCGGGCATCGAATGCCTTCATCGCGTATTGCCAGCCTGCTGCCTCATCCTTTGGCTCTTTTCCCGGCGCCATCGTCACCAGCCCTCTTCGGGGCGGCCACCGGGGTGTTCTCTTGGTGCTTTCTGCTGCTCGTGCTTCGCCTAGGCGCTCCCTTTGCCCTTTTGCTATCTTGTTCCATTTCCTGATGGGAGGGATAGGAAAGGGATTACGAGCACCTTATCTCTTTTCAGTTTTTAAGCCTACGGGCCTTTGTAAGATTTAAATATTGTAACCCCCTTGCTCATGTATGCATTCCGTATGAATTGTACTTGCTTACAACATATTAATAGAGAGAAGGGTGTTTGCCGGGTTTCTTTTGTGTGGGCAGGGGCCACACCAAGGAACGAATCCTTGCTATCCTAAGATAAACATCGTACCCCGGCAACAGGCCTTGCCGTCTTCCTGCTCTATTGCTCGACCACATTCACGCCCTTGGCGGAAGTAGGAGCAGAGTAGGATTAGGCCCTTCGTTTGCTCCTTTCCCATCACATTGCTACCAAGTTCTGGTCCAAAATAAGCTTGTTGGACGCAGGAAAAAAGGGAGCATGATGGTATAAGAACGAGCGAAGTCTCGTATGTTCAAGTTTCATACGGAAGTAAGGAGTGGGGGATGAAAGGCTTATCTGATTTTATAGCCCCCGGCAACCTTGTCTTGCCGTGATCCGATCCTTGTATCTACAGTCCCCGGCAACCTTAGTTCGCCGGGGTCGGAGCGTCGACCCGTCCTCATTCTTCCAAACAGCTCAGCAGAAATGTCCATGCATCTTGTGAACAAAAGAGGATGGAAAGGACCAGAGAGATGCACACTCGACCTCTATGCTAGGGGTTAGTCGCTGCCAAGCACTATCAACCCTAACAAATAAAGATACTCAACCTAGCATGCATGCTAAAACTTAGGGCGCTAGCGCTTCATTTATTTATGCTCAGGGTCTGCGCCTGGCTTTGTACGAAGGGTTACATGCCTTGCCGACAAGGCTTGTACAAAAGGGTGGTTTGCCATGGAGCCCAGCAACCGCGCCTTACGGGTAAAACTTGCGAAGATGTTCGATGTTCCAGGAGTTTCTCACTGGAATACCATCTTCGGTCTCCAAACGGACTGCACCAGGCCTGGTGACTCATATTACTCGATAAGGGCCTTCCCACTTTGGCGTCAACTTGTTGGAATTCTTGGCCGACTGAACGCGCCGAAGAACAAGGTCACCTTCCTCAAAGCTTCAGGCATGAACCTTGCGGCTATGGTAGCGGCGCAAGGCTTGTTGTTAGCATCCTACTCACATAGCCGCCCAAAGATGATCATCCTCGAGGAGCGTTGCATCATCTTGCCGCAGTTGCTCTTACTCAAGCTCATTATAAGCGAGCACTCGGGGTGACCCGTATGTGAGTTTCCTGGGGAGAACTTCTTCCGCCCCGTAAACGAGGGAGAAGGGTGTCTGGCCGGTGGCTCGATTTGGTGTCATTGTGATTGACCAAAGAACCGCCGGCAATTCATCAATCCAGCGCCTTCCGCACTTGTGCAGCCTGTCAAAAGTCCTTGTCCGAAGGCCTCACAGTACTTCAGCATTTGCCCTCTCTGCCTGGACGTTGCTTCGAGGATGCACAACAGAAGCAAAATAGACCTTGCTGCCGAGGTCTTGAATGTACTGCATGAAGGTGCAGCTTGTGAACTGTGTGCGGTTGTCAGTGATGACTCTGTTTGGTACACCAAAACGGCAGACTAGGCCCTTGAAGAACTTGATGGCTGATTGTGCTGTCACCTTTCTCACTGCTTCCACCTCTGGCAACTTTGTGAACTTGTCGATTGCAACGTACAAGTACTCAAAGCCCCCAACAACACGGGGAAAGGGGCCCAGTATGTCGAGCCCCCAGACTGAGAATGGCCAGGAAAGAGGGATTGTTTGGAGAGCTTGAGCTGGTAGATGAAGCTTCTTTGAATGGAACTGACATGCTTCACACTTGGTTACTAGTGCCGTTGCATCCTGGAGGGCAGTGGGCCAGAAGAAACCTTGCCGGAACGCCTTGCCGGCAAGGGCCCTCGACCCTATGTGGGAGCCACATATGCCTCTGTGTATCTCTGCCAACAGCTCCAGTCCTTCCTCCCGGGGAATGCACTTCAATTTCACGCCGTTCGACCTTTTTCTGTACAAGACGTCATCGACAGACTGATACATGGCAGATCGACGAGCTACTTTTTCCGCTTCTTCCTGCTCCTCAGGAAGCCCCCCTTCTTGGAGAAATCAGACGGTATGCTATGCCCATGCCGGAGCCTGGGGCTCGACGGTAAGGACTAAAGGCATCTCCTCTGCCATAGGAGCAGCTGTCTCCACGGCCAGGGATTGAAGCCATGCCGGAGTCTGTTGCCCTACGGCAGGCTCACCGTCCCCCGCAACATCTTTGCCGACGACTCCCGGGAGCTCGGTACTACTTCTCGAGCTTGCGTTGTATTCCCTCAAAGAGGAAAGGGAGATGCAGCTCAGTAGCGTAAGTATTTCCCTCAGTTTTTGAGAACCAAGGTATCAATCCAATAGGAGACCACGCGCGAGTCCCTCACACCTGCACAAACAAATAAGAACTTCGCAGCCAACGCGATAAGGGGTTGTTAATCCCTTTACGGTCACTTACGAAAGTGAGATCTGATAGAGATGATAGTTTATATTTTTGGTATTTTTAGTTTAATAAAACAACAAATAAAAGCAGTAAAAGTAAAGTAGATGTAGATTGATATGTTGAGAATAGACCCGGGGGCCATAGTTTTCTCTAGTGGCTTCTCTCATGATAGCGATATTCTACGGCGGGTAAACAAATTACTGTCGAGCAATTGATAGAAAAGTGAATAATTATAAGACCATCTAGGCATGATCATTGTATATAGGCATCACGTCCGAGACAAGTAGACCGAAACGATTCTGCATCTGCTACTAGTACTCCACACATCGACCGCTATCTAGCATGCATCTAGTGTATTGAGTTCATAAGAACAGAGTAACGCCTTAAGCAAGATGACATGATGTAGAGGGATAAACTCAAGCAATATGATATAAACCCCATCTTTTTATCCTCGATGGCAACAATACAATACGTGCCTTGCTGCCCCTACTGTCACTGGGAAAGGACACCGCAAGATTGAACCCAAAGCCAAGGACTTCTCCCATTGCAAGAACTATAGATCTAGTAGGCCAAAACAAACTGATAATTCGAAGAGACTTGCGAGGGTATTATGAGCACACATAAAAAGTTCAGAGAAGAATCAAATATCTAGATAATCTTGATCATAAACTCACAATTCATCAAATGTCGACAAACACACCGCAAAAAGAGATTACATCAAATAGATCTCCTCGAAGACCGAGGAGAACTTTGTATTGAGATCCAGAGAGAGAGAATAAGCCATCTAGATACTAGCTATGGACCCGAAGGTCTGTGGTAAACTACTCACAACTCATGGTGGGGGCGATGATGATGATGATGATGATGAACTCCGTGATGGACCCCCCTCCGCTGGAGCTTCGGAACATGCTCCAAGATGGGATCTCACGGGAACAGAAGGTTACGGCGATGGAATTAGGGTTTTCTCTCTGTTGTCGAAGGTTTTAGGGTACGTAGACTTATATAGGAAGAAGGAGGACATCGGGGGACGCTCGAGGGGCCCATGAGGCAGGGGGGCGCGCCCTGGGCAGGGGGCGTGCCCCCCACCCTCGTGGGCGCCTCGATGCACCCATGACGTGGTTCTCAAGTTCCTTGTGCGTGATTTTCTCCAAAAATATCTCTCGCGAAGGTTTCATTCCGTTTGGACTCCGTTTGATATTCTTTTTCTACAAAACCATGAAACAGACAAAAAAACTGTAATCTGGACTGGGCCTTTGGGTTAGTAGGTTAGTCCCAAAAATGATATAAAAGTGTATGATAAAGCCCAATAAACATCCAAGACTTCATAAATAATAGGATGGAACAATAAAAAATTATAGATACGTTGGAGACGTATCACTTGGCTGGAAAGTACTTGCCGGGGCCTGATTTCCTTCGCTTGTTTTGCTCCGTCGATGGTTCAACGGATGGTTGAGTTAATCGAAGCACAAAACTACCTGGTTCCACAGGTAGTTTGAGGGCGGCGCACTTTGACAAGTAGTCGGCGATGTCGTTCTCAGCTCAGGGAACATGCTCTGCTTGTATACTGTCAAAACGCTCCTACAACTTCCTCACTTCACCTAGGTAGGCCTCCATCAACGGGCTCTGGTAATCCTTGTTAACTTATTTGATGACAAGCTGCGAGGAGTTCGACTCTCTCTTTTTCCTCGATGAGGAGGTTTTCAATGGTCTCATTAAAGTCATCGCGTTCGGCAAGTGACTTAAGGAGATCTCCAAAGCAAGCACGAGCTTCACCATGAAGATTTTTCATGAAAGCCATCAAGGATTCCTCATCATTATCCATGCCCTCGTCACACTCATCCCCCACTATCTCAGATGGGACATTGGGAGTGTGGGTGGCGAGTTTTTTAGGTCGGACTTTGCTTTTACCTCTTTGGCCATAAGGCACCGATGAGTGATAGGCTTGTCCTTATTAGGAGAGTCGAAGAGGCCGGTGGAGGAGGAGGAGGTAGTGGCATGCATGGTAATGGCAGCCGTATCCACTTGATCATCATCACCATCATCTTCATCTCCAGACATGTATTCTTCATGGACAAGAGCCTTGTCATCCTTCCTTTTCGCAAACTTGGTGAACTTCTTCTTCTTGAGTACAAGCTTCTCGGACTTGTCTTCTCGTCTATCATACGGACAATCATGCACAAAGTTTCTTGGGATATCACAGTTGTAGCATTTCCTTCGACCAAACGATCTTCCTTGAAGATTCTTCCCTTTGTTTGCCATGGTCCAGGAGTACTTTTTGACTAAGAGAGACAAGTCTTCCGCAAAGCCATTTGCCGAGCATGAAGTGAAAACATCTTCTGTTGGGAATGTAGCATGCAATTTAAAAATATTTCTACGCTCACGCAAGATCTATCTAGGAGATTCATAGCAACGAGACGGGAAGAGTGTGTTTACGTACCCTTGTAGACTGAAAGCGGAAGCATTAGATTAATGCGGTGGATGTAGTCGAACGTCTTCGCGATTGAACCGATCAAGCACCGAACGTATGGCACCTCCGAGTTCTGCACACGTTCAGCTTGATGACATCCCACGAACTCTTGATCCAGCAGAGTGTCGAGGGAGAGTTCTGGCAGCACGACGGCGTGTTGACGGTGATGGTGAAGTAGATCGCACACGGCTTCGCCTAAGCACTACGACAATATGACCCAAGGTATAAACTGTGGAGGGGGGCACCACACACGGCTAAGAGAATAAATGTTGTGCTTTGGGGTGCCCCATGCCCATATATGTAAAGGAGGAGGGGAGGAGGCGACCAGCCTAAGGGGGCGCTCCATGGGGGGAGTCCTACTAGGACTCCACTCCTAGTAGGATTAGGACCATTTTTTCCTTTTCTTAGAGTTGGAAGGAGGGAAGGGAGAGGAGGGGGAGAAGGAAAGGGGTCCGCGCCTCCTCCCCTAGTCCAATTCGGACTCCCCTTGGGGTGGGGTGCACGCCACCTCCTTGTGGGCTGCCCTCTCTCCCCCCTATGGCCCATGTAGGCCCAATACTTCCCCGGGGGGTTCCGGTAGCCCCCCGGAACTCCGATATGTACCCGATACCCCTCGGAACCCTTCCGGTGTCCGAATGCTATCATCCAATATATCAATCTTTACCTCTCGACCATTTCGAGACTCCTCGTGATGCCCGTGATATCATCCGGGACTCTAAACAATCTTGGGTCACCAGAAACACATAACTCTTAATACAAATCCTGATCGAACGTTAAGCGTGCGGACCCTACGGGTTCGAGAACTATGTAGACATGACCGAGACATTTCTCCGGTCAATAACCAACAGTGGAACCGGGATGCTCATATTGGTTCCTAAATATTCTACGAAGATCTTTATCGGTCAAACCGTAATGTCAACATACGTTATTCCCTTTGTCATCGGTATGTTACTTGCCCGAGATTCGATCGTCGGTATCTTCATACCTAGTAAAATCTCGTTACCAGCAAGTCTCTTTACTCATTCCATTATGCATCATCTCACAACTAAATCATTAGTCACATTGCTTGCAAGGCTTCTTATGATGTGCATTACCGAGAGGGCCCAGAGATACCTCTCTGATACTCGTTGTGACAAATCCTATTCTCGATCTATGCCAACCCAACAAACACCTTCGGAGATACCTGTAGAGCATCTTTACAATTACCCAGTTACGTTGTGACGTTTGATAGCACACAAGGCATTCCTCCGGTATTCAGGAGTTTCATAATCTCATAGTCGGAGGAACATGTACTTGGCATGAAGAAAGCAATACCAGTAAAACTGAACGATAGAAAAACTAAGCTAACGAATGGGTCTTATCCATGACATCATTCTCATAATGATGTGATCTCGTTAATCAAATGACAACACATGTCTATGGTTAGGAAACTCAACCATCTTTGATTAATGAGGTATTCTAGTAGAGGCTTACTAGGGACACTGTGTTTTTTCTATGTATCCACACATGTATCAAGTTTCTGGTTAATACAATTCTAGCATGAATAAAAGACATTTCTCATGATATGAGGAAATATAAATAACAACTTTATTATTGCCTCTTGGGCATATTTCCTTCAGTCTCCCACTTGCACTAGAGTCAGTAATCTATATTACATAATAATGATTCTAACGCCCATGGAGTCTTGGTGCTGATCATGTTTTGCTCGTGGAAGAGGTTTAGTCAATGGGTCTGCTACATTCAGATCCGTATGTATTTTGCAAATCTCTATGTCTCCCTCCTGGACTTGATCACGTATAGAGTTGAAGCGTCTCTTGATGTGCTTAGTTCTCTTGTGAAACCTGGATTCCTTCGCCAAGGCAATTGCTCCAGTGTTGTCACAAAAGATTTCCATTGGATCCGATGAACAAGGTATTACACCTAGAGCAGATATGAACTCCTTCATTTCCTGCTTCTGAAGCAACTATGTACTATGCTTCACACGTAGATCCCACCACAATGCTCTGCTTGGAACTGCGCCAACTGACAGCTCCACCGTTCAACAAAAATACGTATCCGGTTTGTGACTTAGAGTCATCCGGATCAGTGTCAAAGCTAGCACCGACGTAACCGTTTATGACGAGCTCTTTGTCACCTCCATAAATGAGAAACATATCCTTGGTCCTTTTCAGGTACTTCAGAATGTTCTTGACCGCTGTCCAGTGATCCACTCCTGGATTACTTTGGTACCTCCCTGCTAGACTTATAGAAAAGCACACATCAGGTCAGGTACACAACATTGCATACATGATAGAACCTATGGCTGAAGCATAGGGAATGACTTTCATTTTCTCTTTATCTTCTGCAGTGGTTGGGCATTGCGTCTGACTCAACTTCACACCTTGTAAAACAAGCAAGAACCCTTTCTTTGGCTGATCCATTTTGAACTTCTTCAAAACTTTATCAAGGTATGTACTTTGTGAAAGTCCAATTAAGCGTCTTGATCTATCTCTATAGATGTTGATGCCCAATATATAAGCAGTTTCACCAAGGTATTTCATTGAAAAATTATTATTCAATTATCCTTTTATGCTATCCAGAAATTCTACATCATTTCCAATCAATAATATGTCATCCACATATAATATCAGAAATGCTATAGAGCTCCACTCACTTTCTTGTAAATACAAGCTTAAGTCTGCATAAAACCATATGCTTTGATCACCTCATCAAAGCGATATTCCAACTCCGATATGCTTGCACGAGTCCATATATGGATCACTGGAGCTTGCACACTTTGTTAGCACCTTTAGGATCGACAAAACCTTCTGGTTGCATCATATACAACTCTTATTTGAGAAATCCATTAAGGATTGCACTTTTGACATCCATTTGCCAAATTTCATAATCATAAAATGCGGCAATTGCTAACATGATTTGGACAGACTTTAAGCATCGCTACGGGTGAGAAGTTCTCATCATAGTCAACTCCTTGAACTTGTCGAAAACCTTCCGCAACAAGTCGAGCTTTGTAGACATTAACATTACCATCAGCGTCAGTCTTCTTCTTAAAGATCCATTTATTTTCTATGGCTTGTCGATCATCGGGCAAGTCAACCAAAGTCCATACTTTGCTCTCATACATGGATCCCATCTCAGATTTCATGGCCTCAAGCCATTTTGTGGAATCTGGGCTCATCATCGCTTCCTCATAGTTCGTAGGTTCGTCATGGTCTAGTGATACGTCTCCAACGTATCTATAATTTTTGATTGTTCCATGCTATTATATATTCTGTTTGGGATGCTTAATGGGCTTTATTATAGACGTTTATATTATTTTTGGGACTAGCCTACTAACCCAAGGCCCAGTGCAAATTGTTTTTTTTTCTATTTCAGTGTTTCACAGAAAAGGAATATCAAACGGAGTCCAAACAGAATGAAACCTTCGGGAGAGTTATTTTTGGAACGATATCAACAGAGAAGACATGGAGTACACGCCTGGAAGCGAGAGAGGCCGCCACGAGGGCAGGGGCACGCCCGGGGGTAGGCGCGCCCCCACCCTCGTGGGCCCCCTCTGGCTCCCCTAACGTGCCTCTTCAGCCTGAAAACATCGAGGCAATCGATGAAACCCTAATTCCACCGCCACGACCTTCTGTACCGTGAGATACCATCTTGGGGCCTGTTCCGGAGCTCCGCCGGAGGGGGCATCGATCATGGAGGGCTTCTACATCAACACCATAGCCTCTCCGATGAGTTGTGAGTAGTTTACCACAGACCTTCGGGTCCATAGTAATTAGCTAGATGGCTTCTTCTCTCTCTTTGGATCTCAATACAAAGTTCTCCTCGATCTTCAAGGAGATCTATTCGATGTAATCTTTTTGCGGTGTGTTTGTCAAGATCCAATGAATTGTGGGTTTATGATCAAGATTATCTATGGACAATATTGAATTCTTTTCTGAAATCTTTTATGCATCATTTAAATATCCTTGCAAGTCTCTTCGAATTATCGGTTTGGTTTGGCCTACTAGATCTATAGTTCTTGCAATGGAAGAAGTGCTTGGCATTGGGTTCAATCTTGCGGTGTCCTTTCCCGGCAATAGCAGGGGCGGCAAGGCACGCATTGTATTATTGCCATCAAGGATAACAAGATGGGGTTTATATCATATTGCTTGAGTTTATCCCTCTACATCATGTCATCTTGCTTAAGGCGTTACTCTGTTCTTATGAACTTAATACTCTAGATGCACGCTGGATAGCGATCGATGTGTGGAGTAACAGTAGCAGATCCGGAATCGTTTCGGTCTACTTGTCACGGATGTGATGTGCTACCTCTTGAGCTTGCGTTGTATTCCCTCGAAGAGGAAAGGGAGATGTAGCACAGTAGCGTAAGTATTTCCCTCAGTTTTTTAGAACCAAGGTATCAATCCAGTAGGAGACCACGTGCGAGTCCCTCACACCTACACAAACAAATAAGAACTTCGCAGCCAACGTGATAAGGGGTTGTCAATCCCTTTACGGTCACTTGCTGTAATGCCCAGGATGGGACTATACCTCCTACGTGTCGAGGCACGACTTAAAGGTATAAGCCCATTCTGGAATGATCTCAAGTTTGGTATCTTTGCACGACTCATGTAAAATAGGGAATGAAATGCAAAAGGAGATAGTTGGCTTACACTCGCCACTTCACACAATACACTACATAAGCAAAACATCATTCAAAACATCACAATCTGACTACGGGTGAAGATCCAAAAGAAAGATACCAAAATATAAAGCCACAGGTCTGAATCGCCCCTAGTAGAAACCACTACTGATCGTCGAACGTCACAAGCATACGACCACGCTCTTCGTGGAACTTCCAGAAGTTCTGATCCATCTCCTGCATCATACTCGGCTGAACCTGCATCTGGTGTTGTAGTATCTGTGAGCCACGAGGACTCAAAAATCCCATAACCATGGGTATCAAGACTAGCAAAGCTTTGTGGGTAGGAAGAGGTAAAGTGGTGAGGTTGCAACAGCGGCTAAGCATTATATGGTGGCTAACTTACGAGTACAAGAGTAAGGTGAGCATCTACGCAAACGGTCGCAACTAGTAGTGATCGCTAAAGATCCTGAACTACATACGAATCAAACATAACCCCACCGTGTTCTCTTCTCAAAGTGAAAAGATACAGTCACGGTTACTCACACAGTTGTGTGTTTTACTTCGGATCGTCTGTCAAGTTTTCTACAACCGGACATTAACAAATTCCAATCTGCCACATAACCGCGGGCACGGCTTTCGAAAGATCATAACCCTGCAGGGGTGTCCCAACTTAGCCCATCACAAGCTCTCACGATTAGCTGAAGTGATAAATATAATATCATCACTCCTTATCTTAGGGAAATCCGATCAGGCTCGGCATCCCGGTGCACAAGACATTTCGACAATGGTAAAACAAGTCCAGCAAGACCTCCCGGTGTGCCGACACCCTGATACTAGCCGCGCGTATCTCGTCTCAGGACACGTCCGGATAGGTGTGCCTACGGGAGCCAATCCTCGAGTTTCCCCGTGGTGGCCCCGCAGTCTCCCCATTTGGGACCAACACCATCAGCACTGGCCCCCCTGTTATGTAGAATTAAGAACCCGGGGACATGACCCCCTATGCAATTAATTAATTAATTAAGTTGTTATTATGAGCAAATTAAAACCAATGTTGGGCCTTGCTAAAGGAGTTTTATTCAAAGTCGAACTGTCAAGGGGTCCCCATCCACCCATCGTGTAAGGAACGCAAAATCAAGGAACATAAAGCCGGTTTATCGGCGCCTAAGGTGGCATGAGTGGAACAAAACACCGAGCAAAAGGTCAAGCCTTCCACCCATGCCCAGTATATAGGTGTGTTAATAATAATAATATATATTGTGATATTCCAACAACAAGTTCCCTCCTGGAACGATCTTCATCTTCACCTGCAACTAAAAACGCTATAAGAGGGGCTGAGCAAGCGGGTAACATAGCCAAACAATGGTTTTGCTAGGAAGGTTTCAAGGTTAGAGGTTTCATGGCAACAAGGAGAGGCTGACATAAAAGATGGGTAGCGTGACATGTAACGGTAGCATCGAGACAACTAAGTATGGCAATGGTAGTAAAGGTATCCAAGGGTATGATCATCTTGCCCTAGATTCCGCAAGGAAGAAGAACGGATCCATGAAGTAGACAATCCTCACAACTCCGGAACGGAACCGAAGCTAACGAGAGAAACATACCGGAAAGAAACAAGCAACACGGTAAACACACAAGCATAAACATGGCATACGATGCACATCCAAGTATGATGCATGTCCGGTTTAAATATGCATGGCATGGCAAAGTGCACAAACAAGTTCTATAAGTTAAGTGGAGCTCAATATGCAACGAGTTGCATATTGACGAAACACCACATTTTATTTATTTAGTTGACTCTCGTTTATTTACAAGACAAGATTAAATGTTTGTTAACATGGCAAGAGGTGAAGCATTATAAAACTACACTACTTAGGCATTTTAAATGAGGCCGAAAAATAACAACAACAATTCCGGAAAAATCCCCATGAGCATGTTTAGCAATTTTAGCAACAACAATTAGCACATTTTTATGTTGTTAACATGATGCAGATGACATGATCAAGTTTATGCAATTTTTATTAAAAGTGAACATGAAGAGATAAGGAGCACTTGTCACCGTGGTGGAAGGAAAGGGTGCCACGGCAACGATCCGAAAATGATGCAACGCAACATCTCGGTACCAGTAACTCGTTGAGAGACCGGTGCAAAAGATGACGGAGAGCGTGTCGAACGAGATGAAAGGTGGGGTGATCTCGTCACCGGGTTCCCACGGGTTGGCGACGAGGCAATCGAGGAGCATGACAAAACATGAAACGGGCACGGTGCACATAAGGGAAACATTTCATACAACACAAGCATTCCATGGGTCATCGTCTCGGGACTATACCTTCGGAACATTCGTTCTCGGAGGGGGTTCGAGTCGTCGAGGGACGTAGTGGAAGTAGTCGTACACGGGTCGTAGAGGAAGTAGTCGTTCCGTAGAGGTACTCGTTTCGTTCGTAGGTGTTCGCACGGCGGTAGTTGAAGTAGTTGTACATGTTCGTCTCGGAGAGGTACTTGATGCATCCAACATCTTCGGGGCGACGGTAGTTGTACACGGTTCGTAGGCATTCGGGGCCGTCGTGGTACTTGAGGTCTTGGTCTTCGGCGTCGAGGTATTTGGCGATTCCGGAAACACGGTAGATGAACTTGACGGGTCCCATGTGTAGTCGTACTCGGCGTCCTTGTGCACAAGACGGAGAGGAGCTTGACGACGGTAGTGGTACTTGGCACTTGTTCTATAGGCGAACTTGACATGATCTTGGTGAACCGTGAGGGAGTCAACAGGCTGGTGTTGCAGCGGGAAGAAGCCGAAGGTGCATGTGGAAGGAGAACAAGCATGGCAAGCATGCGGCCCTGCGGTGGAGTTTGAGCACGCCCTCGAGGCTTCCACAACAAGGAGCAACGGGCGGCCAAGGGTGTTGGTGGAGGCCGGCGCATGGCGAAGACGTGGTCGACGAGGCAGAGGACAGGGAGGCCGAAGGGTGGCTCGCGGCGAGGACAGCTGCTGGCTCCGGCGAGCCAGGCGACAGGATGGCGAGGACGGGCGCGTCGGCTGGGGCCTTGGCGCTGGAGACGGAGGGCTCCTAGAGGCCATGGAGCGGAGAGCTGCGGTGCCGGGTCGATGGGGAGGCGCTGGCTGATCGGGACAATCCCGGGAGGAGAGGCGCGGCGGCTCACGCCTGGCGATTCGGGGCGGCCTTGGCGCTGGCTGGTCGTCGCAGGCGGCCTAGCACAGCGGCTTTGGCCGGAGGATGGGGCGCGCCGGGCTCGGTGCTGGAGAGGAGCGGCGGCGGACCTTGAGCGACGGCGAGGCGGAGGAGGCGTCCGGAGGCGCCCGGCCTGGTGCGGTGGCGCGAGGAGGCGGGCCTGGCCGACGCGGTCTGGCAATGCGGGCGCTCGGAAGGGAGACGGCGAGGGGGACGAGGGAATCGGGCAGAGGGGACGAGGGGTCGGGGGAAGAGGGAGATAGCGAGAGGGAGCGGGCGCTGGCGGCGCGAGGGGGGAAGGGAGAGCGAGCCAGCGAGGGGGGTTCGAGAGGCTCGGCTTAGGGTTTACGGTGTGGCTTGGGCCGACTGGGGACGGATGGCCTTGGGCCAAAGGACGGAGGCGGTTGGGCCTGAGGCCTGGCTGCTCTTCTTCTTCTTACTCCAAAACAAAAAAAGAATAGGAAGAAAGAAAAGAGAGAAAGAAAAAAAAAGGTTAGAGAGGGGACTTTGGCATGCGGATAAATTTTCCGAGCTCACAAAAATGAGCTTGAACCAAGAAAAATAGAAGTGGCCATGACCGAAAGTTTAAATTCAAATTCATTTGAATTTTAATTCAAATGATTTGAACAAGATTGAGGCTTTGGAGAGTCCAAAAATATTGAGAATTTTTTATGGAGCTTGGGAAAAAGATTAAACAATTGTTGGCAAAGGTTTGACGGTGAAACTTGAATTAAGAGGCATGGGAATATTTGCAAGTGTGTTATGTTGAATTCCAACAAATGGAATAATTTAATAATATAGCTCCCTAAATATTGGGAGGATATGTTATAAAGAGAAGTCATTCTTCGCTCGATTTAAATGGACCGAAGGTCCACACGATTTATTTAATTAAGATGCAAAGATTAAAGTCATGATGGCATGATGATAAGGTGCAATGCAAAATAAAAAACACAAGCACAAAAGAAAACACACGGGAGAACCCGGAACATCTGGAATCTTCTGGAATCTTCTGGGACGTCGGTCTTCGGGCGTCACAACTCTCCCACACTAACAGAGGATCTCGACCCGAGATCCTAGAGAAGGCACTGGGAAAGAAACGGAAGAGGAAGAGGTAAAATAAAGTTGCTTCTTTGACAGACGAGTGAAACCACGAACCTTGAGAGGTTGAACAATCTTGAAGGAAAGAATACAACAGAGATGAACGAAGTTAAGAGCACGCCGGTAAAAGGAGGAACAAGGAACACCACGAGAACCTTGCAGGATGAAAGACATGAAACAAGAGCTTATGAATCAAAAGAATATGAAACCGTAATGGTATGGCCAAGGAATAAGAATGACAGAATTTGGACAGCACTCCGTCTGAAAATGGAAGGAAATGAACAAGAATTTGAGGTGAAGGGATGATACTTGATGAAAACAACAACACACAGCCTATGAAACAATTAAAAGAATGGCACAAGGGGTAAGAAGGATTCAGACAACATTCCGGTTAAAAAGATAGGCAAAAACTAGATAAGATGACGGAACTTGAATGAAGAATACAACACTCCCGTTAAATAGATAAACAAGGAAAAGAACATGATCTTGACAAAACGATATGATGGTTTGGAGAGAGCAACATCACAATGCCTTCAGAACGAAAGAATATATGCTAGATCGTTGAAAAGAAAGAACGGAGAAGAAAAAGACAACCTCTCCCAAAATTGAATTTGAAAGAGCATTCTTACGAAGAAGGGTTGAATGTGGTTGATGGAAAATGAACAACGAAACGAATAAGCTTCATGTGGGCTTATGGAAAACATCTCAAAATTATGAGGTGACAACCAGCCACTAACAGAACCTAATTGCTTGGATTGAGATCAACAAGGAGACGATAAACTTATTTCACCGGAATGATAAATGAAGAACTTGGGTCATTTATAAGCACCATAATTAGCAACAATCCTTAGGGAAAGTTTTTAGGTGAATTATAACCCAAGATAACTCCAACGAATAATTAAAGGGTTGAAAAGATCTCCTGAACAAGGAAAATGATGGTTTTAAATATCTCATTCTTGATAACTTGTGAATCATGAAACACGAAGGAATTGTCAAGAATGACATAACACCATCTCAAAGATAAGGCAGAAAGGATTGCAATTGGAAAGCATGATGAAGAATGCTTGAGCTTCAACAAGAATCTTGATGAAGACTTCGATGATGAATTAAAACATGATGAACCACCATGAGAACTCCGGTAATGAAAGCATGAGAAGTGAAAGATGAAAAGAATAAGATTCAGGGCCTGCGATGAATTAGATGGAGCTTTGAAATGATATAATAGAAATAACTTGGAGCTCCGGAAAACAAGATGAACAACTTGAAACCAAGGATATGATATGATGAACAAGTTCCAGACAAAAGAATTAAACACTTGGAAGGAACAAGAATAAGAATTATGTTATGCATCTCCTTCACCAATTTAATTGATGACAACCAAAGGATTTGGCATACTACTTATTCTCGTTGGAAAGGATTAAGAGAGATCTCGCACAAGCTTGGGTAAATCTTCAACGAACCACCGGTAGGATTGTGAAAAGAACAAATGAATTAAAACGATAACAACGAAAGGGTAATCTTGAAAGAACCACCGTAAAATATGGAGACGAACGAAGAGACATCAATGAAGAATAGTTGGAGGACGAAGTTGAAAACTTAGAACGAAGAAATCTTCTGAAATGATGGCCTTCGGAGGATCACAAAGAAAAGAATTCATGAAATGCTTCGGATGGTTATAACAAGAATTCCTCACAATCTGAACAATAATGAGGATGGCATGAAGCTAGAACCACGAATCTTCAAGAGAACGGCCAAGATTTAAGAGAAACACTTCTCCGGTCTCCAAATGTTGAGAATGAAGACGAGAAATGCCATAAGAATTGTTGAGCACTCTGGAATGAAGAATTAAAAAGGTTGAACCAATGATGAAAAAGAATTTGAAAGCGATCTTGGAGAAGGCATGTGACTGATGGGAATCATTCTTACGTCACATTTTGAAAAGAATTTGAGTATAACTCCAGAAAAATTAGAAGAGTTAGGTAAGATCCTAGAGAAAGACCTGTGGGTTAGGGGCCACTCAAAGAAATCACCATTGAAAAAGATTGCTTAAGAGATATTGCACCGGTTGAATTAAATGGCTTGAATAAGATGATAGTCCTCAAAATAGCTTGAACGGATTAAGAATGGACTTCTGAATCTTCAGAACTCCGGATATGAATAGCAAGAGGAGAATGATTAATTGGAGCACCGGAATAAGAAAACATTGTGAAATGAGGAAAAGGATAAGATCAACACCAAAATCTTGAATTACATCCACCGACAGAATTGAGAACAAAAGAATGATGAACTTGAAGCTCTTGAGCATCTCCATGATAAATCATCGGATAAGAACATTGAAGGAAAAGAATGAAGAAACATCACAAGACAATTTGGAATGAATGAAATAGACAAATCGTCGGATTTCTCAATGGCATCCGTATGTAATAACTTGAAGAGAAGGCACACCGGTTGAAAAGAATTAACATGAAGATCTCGATGGTCAAGAAGAATTAGCACTCCCATAGAAATATGAGAACACCGATTAGGAAAGGTATGGAATCAACATTTGACATCGAAGCAACTCGAATACCAGAATCAAAACGAAACAAAGGATAGATATGTTGCAACATAATCTTCACAATATCATTCGAACGGAGAATTGAACGAATGAATTCCGCAGGTACATCAACTTGTCGAGAAGCCACTAGGGAGAACAAAAGATAAATAAAACAACAAGGCGCAGATAGAACAAATACAAGATAGAAGCTTCGTTCCACATATTCGTGCTGAAAGCTCATGGAACGTGTTACAAAAGGGTTTTGCAATCCCCGGATCAGCATAGCCAAGGACCCTTTAAGATGAAACTCCCGATCGGAACAAGCCCATAAAACCACTTCACTCAATGTAGAACCCCGAACTTCATATCGTGCATCCGTTGGAAGAATGCCTAGAACTACTAGATGAACCCACCTATTAATTTCTGAAAGTTTCCAGTTATGCAATCAGGTGTTGGGGATACAGGGGAAGCACCGCGCACTCAACTCTAATCCTACATCCAGCTGTATCCATCCTTCAACACAAAACCAGTTATCTCTGGAAACCGTTTACCTCGGACCTTCGAAACGCATCCACTATACAAGCTATGGCAATACTCCCGAACTACGTCCCCAGTACTGGGTGATGTCGGGGTTATCTTGCCACTAACCGCAAAGGAGAGTTTTCGATGTCGGCCATCTTAAGTATTCCAGAACTGATGCGATATATTTGTGACGACAACACCTCGGAGCTCAACTCCCCGGGACACTGCCACAACCCCTAATGTCAGGAGGCATCGAGAACAATGTTCTCATCACAAAGACATCGGAACAATCCAAACAATACTCGCGTGATCCTAATTTTTTTTGGTGAACTTTGAAGTAGAAGAGATAAGAGTAATCGTCAGGAGTCCTCACCAGAGTGAAAAGAGATGAGGAGCAAAAGAAATCCTACTCTCCGATATATATATAGGACTCAAAACATTTTCAAGTGTGTGCCTAGACTCAACCGTCAACGATTCGATCAATCAGTGGGGGCTTCTAGGTCGGAGAAGGCTCTGATACCAACTTGTAATGCCCAGGATGGGACTATACCTCCTATGTGTCGAGGCATGACTTAAAGGTATAAGCCCATTCTGGAATGATCTCAAGTTTGGTATCTTTGCACGACTCATTAAAAATAGGGATGAAATGCAAAAGGAGATAGTTGGCTTACACTCGCCACTTCACACAATACACTACATAAGCAAAACATCATTCAAAACATCACAATCCGACTACGGGTGAAGATCCAAAAGAAAGATACCAAAACATAAAGCCACAGGTCTGAATCGCCCCTAGTAGAAACCACTACTGATCGTCGAACGTCACAAGCATACGGCCACGCTCTTCGTGGAACTTCCAGAAGCCATCTCCTACATCATACTCGGCTGAACCTGCATCTGGTGTTGTAGTATCCGTGAGCCACGAGGACTCAACAATCCCATAACCATGGGTATCAAGACTAGCAAAGCTTTGTGGGTAGGAAGAGGTAAAGTGGTGAGGTTGCAGCAGCGGCTAAGCATTATATGGTGGCTAACTTACGAGTACAAGAGTAAGGTGAGCATCTACGCAAACGGTCGCAACTAGTAGTGATCGCTAAAGATCCTGAACTACATACGAATCAAACATAACCCCACCGTGTTCTCTTCTCAAAGTGAAAAGATACAGTCACGGTTACTCACATAGTTGTGTGTTTTACTTCGGATCGTCTGTCAAGTTTTCTACAACCGGACATTAACAAATTCCAATCTGCCACATAACCGCGGGCACGGCTTTCGAAAGATCATAACCCTGCAGGGGTGTCCCAACTTAGCCCATCACAAGCTCTCACGATTAGCTGAAGTGATAAATATAATATCATCACTCCTTATCTTAGGGAAATCCGATCAGGCTCGGCATCCCGGTGCACAACACATTTCGACAATGGTAAAACAAGTCCAGCAAGACCTCCCGGCGTGCCGACACCCTGATAGGAGCCGCGCGTATCTCGTCTCAGGCCACGTCCGGATAGGTGAGCCTACGGGAGCCAATCCTCGAGTTTCCCCGTGGTGGCCCCGCAGTCTCCCCATTTGGGACCAACACCATCAGCACTGGCCCCCCTGTTATGTAGAATTAAGAACCCGGGGACATGACCCCCTATGCAATTAATTAATTAATTAAGTTGTTATTATGAGCAAATTAAAACCAATGTTGGGCCTTGCTGGAGGAGTTTTATTCAAAGTCGAACTGTCAAGGGGTCCCCATCCACCCATCGTGTAAGGAACGCAAAATCAAGGAACATAATGCCGGTTTATCGGCGCCTAAGGTGGCATGAGTGGAACAAAACACCGAGCAAAAGGCCAAGCCTTCCACCCATGCCCAGTATATAGGTGTGTTAATAATAATAATATATATTGTGATATTCCAACAACAAGTTCCCTCCTGGAACGATCTTCATCTTGACCTGCAACTAACAATGCTATAAGAGGGGCTGAGCAAGCGGGTAACATAGCCAAACAATGGTTTTGCTAGGAAGGTTTCAAGGTTAGAGGTTTCATGGCAACAAGGAGAGGCTAACATAAAAGATGGGTAGCGTGACATGTAACGATAGCATCGAGACAACTAAGCATGGCAATGGTAGTAAAGGTATCCAAGGGTATGATCATCTTGCCTGAGATTCCGCAAGGAAGAAGAACGGATCCATGAAGTAGACAATCCTCACAACTCCGGAACGGAACCGAAGCTAACGAGAGAAGCATACCGGAAAGATACAAGCAACACGGTAAACACACAAGCATAAACATGGCATACGATGCACATCCAAGTATGATGCATGTCCGGTTTAAATATGCATGGCATGGCAAAGTGCACAAACAAGTTCTACAAGTTAAGTGGAGCTCAATATGCAACGAGTTGCATATTGACGAAACACCACATTTTATTTATTTAGTTGACTCTCGTTTATTTACAAGACAAGATTAAATGTTTGTTAACATGGCAAGAGGTGAAGCATAATAAAACTACACTACTTAGGCATTTTAAATGAGGCCGGAAAATAACAACAACAATTCCGGAAAAATGCCCATGAGCATGTTTAGCAATTTTAGCAACAACAATTAGCACATTTTTATGTTGTTAACATGATGCGGATGACATGATCAAGTTTATGCAATTTTTATTAAAAGTGAACATGAAGAGATAAGGAGCACTTGTCACCGTGGTGGAAGGAAAGGGTGCCACGGCAACGATCCGAAAATGATGCAACACAACATCTCGGTACCGGTAACTCGTTGAGAGACCGGTGCAAAAGATGACGGAGAGCGTGTCGAACGAGATGAAAGGTGGGGTGATCCCGTCACCGGGTTCCCACGGGTTGGCGACGAGGCAACCGAGGAGCACGGCAAAAGATGAAACGGGCACGGTGCACATAAGGGAAACATTTCATACAACACAAGCATTCCGCGGGTCATCGTCTCGGGGTTATACCTTCGGAACATTCGTTCTCGGAGGGGGTTCGAGTCGTCGAGGGACGTAGTGGAAGTAGTCGTACACGGGTCGTAGAGGAAGTAGTCGTTCCATAGAGGTACTCGTTTCGTTCGTAGGTGTTCGCACGGCGGTAGTTGAAGTAGTTGTACATGTTCGTCTCGGAGAGGTACTTGATGCATCCAACATCTTTGGGGCGACGGTAGTTGTACACGGTTCGTAGGCGTTCGGGGCCGTCGTGGTACTTGAGGTCTTGGTCTTTGGCGTCGAGGTACTTGGCGATTCCGGAAACACGGTAGATGAACTTGACGGGTCCCATGTGTAGTCGTACTCGGCGTCCTTGTGCACAAGACGGAGAGGAGCTTGACGACGGTAGTGGTACTTGGCACTTGTTCTATAGGCGAACTTGAGATGATCTTGGTGAACCGTGAGGGAGTCAACAGGCTGGTGTTGCAGCGGGAAGAAGCCGAATGTGCACGTGGAAGGAGAACAAGCATGGCAAGCATGCGGCCCTGCGATGGAGTTTGAGCACGCCCTCGAGGCTTCCACAACAAGGAGCAACGGGCGGCCAAGGGTGTTGGTGGAGGCCGGCGCATGGCGAAGACGTGGTCGACGAGGCAGAGGACAGGGAGGCCGAAGGGTGGCTCGCGGCGAGGACGGCTGCTGGCTCCGGCGAGCCAGGCAACGGGATGGCGAGGACGGGCGCGTCGGCTGCGGCCTTGGTGCTGGAGATGGAGGGCTCCTGGAGGCCATGGCGCGGAGAGCTGCGGTGCCGGGTCGATGGGGAGGCGCTGGCTGATCGGGAGGATCCCGGGAGGAGAGGCGCGGCGGCTCACGCCTGGCGATTTGGGGCGGCCTTGGCGCTGGCTGGTCGTCGCAGGCGGCCTAGCACGGCGGCTCTGGCCGGCGGACGGGGCGCGCCGGGCTCGGTGCTGGAGAGGAGCGGCGGCGGACCTTGAGCGACGGCGAGGCGGAGGAGGCGACCGGAGGCGCCCGGCCTGGTGCGGTGGCGCGAGGAGGCGGGCCTGGCCGACGCGGTCTGGCGATGCGGGCGCTCGGCAGGGAGACGACGAGGGGGACGAGGGAATCGGGCAGAGGGGACGAGGGGTCGGGGGAAGAGGGAGATAGCGAGAGGGAGCGGGCGCTGGCGGCGCGAGGGGGAAAGGGAGAGCGAGCCAGCGAGGGGGGTTCGAGAGGCTCGGCTTAGGGTTTACGGGGTGGCTTGGGCCGATTGGGGACGGATGGCCTTGGGCCAAAGGAGGGAGGCGGTTGGGCCTGAGGCCTGGCTGCTCTTCTTCTTCTTACTCCAAAACAAAAAAAAAGAATAGAAAAAAGAAAAGAGAGAAAGAAAAAAAAAGGTTAGAGAGGGGACTTTGGCATGCGGATAAATTTTCCGAGCTCACAAAAATGAGCTGTAACCAAGAAAAATAGAAGTGGGCATGACCGAAAGTTTAAATTCAAATTCATTTGAATTTTAATTCAAATGATTTGAACAAGATTGAGGCTTTGGAGAGTCCAAAAATATTGAGAATTTTTGATGGAGCTCGGGAAAAAGATTAAAGAATTGTTGGCAAAGGTTTGACGGTGAAACTTGAATTAAGAGGCATGGGAATATTTGCAAGTGTGTTATGGTGAATTCCAACAAATGGAATAATTTAATAATATAGCTCCCTAAATATTGGGAGGATATGTTATAAAGAGAAGTCATTCTTCCCTTGATTTAAATGGACCGAAGGTCCACACGATTTATTTAATTGAGATGCAAAGATTAAAGTCATGATGGCATGATGATAAGATGCAATGCAAAATAAAAAACACAAGCACAAAAGAAAACACACGGGAGAACCCGGAACATCTGGAATCTTCTGGAATCTTCTGGGACGTCGGTCTTCGGGCGTCACACTTGCAAAAGTGAGATCTGATAGAGTTGATAGTTTATATATTTGGTATTTTTAGTTTAATAAAACAACAAATAAAAGCGGTAAAAGTAAAGTAGATGTAGATTGATATGTTGAGAATAGACGCGGGGGCCATAGTTTTCTCTAGTGGCTTCTCTCATGATAGCGATATTCTACGGCGGGTAAACAAATTACTGTCGAGCAATTGATAGAAAAGCGAATAATTATGAGACTATCTAGGCATGATCATTGTATATAGGCATCGCGTCCGAGACAAGTAGACCGAAACAATTCTGCATCTACTACTATTACTCCACACATCGACCGCTATCCAACATGCATCTAGTGTATTGAGTTCATAAGAATAGAGTAACGCCTTAAGCAAGATGACATGATGTAGAGGGATAAACTCAAGCAATATGATATAAACCCCATCTTTTTATCCTCGATGGCAACAATACAATACGTGCCGTGCTGCCCCTACTGTCATTGGGAAAGGACACCGCAAGATTGAACCCAAAGCCAAGCACTTCTCCCATTGCAAGAACTATAGATCTAGTAGGCCAAACCAAACCAATAATTCAAAGAGACTTGCAAGGATATTATGAGCACACATAAAAAGTTCAGAGAAGAACCAAATATGTTTCATAGATAACCTTGATCATAAACTCACAATTCGTCGGATCTCGACAAACACACCACAAAAAGAGATTACATCGAATAGATCTCCTCGAAGACCGAGGAGAACTTTGTATTGAGATCCAGAGAGAGAGAGAAGAAGCCATCTAGATACTAGCTATGGACCCAAAGGTCTATGGTAAACTACTCACAACTCATGGTGAGGGTGATGATGATGATGATGATGATGATGATGATGAAGGTCTCCGTGATGGACCCCCCTCCGGTGGAGCTCTGGAACAGGCTCGAAGATGGGATCTCCACGGGAACAGAAGGTACGGCGGTGGAATTAGGGGTTTCTCTCTGTCTACGGAGTTTCTGGGGTACGTAGACTTATATAGGATGAAGGAGGGCACCGGGGGACGCTCGGGGGCTCCACGAGGCAGGGGGCCCTGGGAAGGGGGGGGGGGCGCCCCACCCTCGTGGGCCACCACTTGATCCCCTGATGTGGTTCTCAAGCTCTGCGTGCGTGATTTTCTCCAAAAATATCTCTCGCGAAGGTTTCATTCCGTTTGGACTCCGTTTGATATTCTTTTTCTGCAAAACCCTGAAATAGGCAAAAAACAACAATCTGGACTGGGCCTTTGGGTTAGTAGGTTAGTCCCAAAAATGATATAAAAGTGAATGATAATGCCCATTAAACATCCAAGACTTCATAAATAATAGCATGGAACAATCAAAAATTATAGATACGTTGGAGACGTATCAAGCATCCCTAAGCTTAATTCCTGCTCGTCCTCGAGTAGGTAAATGATAAAGAAAGAATGTTTTATCTGGAATGCTAACCAATATAGTTTTTCAATGTAATTCTCTTAATTGTGGCATGAATATTCATATCTGAAAGATTCAAGATAAAAGTCGATCTTGACATAAGAAACAATAATACTTCAAGCATACTAATAAAGCAATCATGTCTTCTCAAAATACTATGGCTAAGGAAAGTTATCCCTACAAAATCATATAGTGTTGGCTATGGTCCCTCGTTATCACACAAAAATATTCATATCACGCACAACCCCGATTTCGGCCAAGCACTTGTTTTCATACTCTATCTTTTCAAATCTTTCAACTTTCACGCAATACATGAGCGTGATCCATGGACATAGCACTATGGGTGGAATAGAGGTGGTTGTGGAGAAGACAAAAAGGAGGGAGCTAGTCTCACATCGACTAGGCGTATCAACGGGCAATGGAGATGCCCATCAATAGATATCAATGTGAGTGAGTAGGGATTGCCATGAAACGGATGCACTAGAGCTAAATATGAATGAAATATCAACAAAAGAAACTAGTGGGTGTGCATCCAACTTGCTTGCTAATGAAGACCTAGGGAATTTGAGGAAGCCCATCATTGGAATATACAAGCCAAGTTCTATAATGAAAATTCCCACTAGTATATGAGAATTACTAAGCATGAGACTCTCTACAATGAAGAAGACGATGCTACTTTGAAGCACAAGTGTGGAAAAAAAGATAGTAGCAATTGTCCCTTTTTCTTTTCTCTTTATCTTTTTTTGGGCCTTTCTTTTCTTCTTTGGCCTTTTTTTTGCGGAGGGGCTTTATAGATTTAGCCTTTCCTCCCATGGGACAATGCTCTAATAATGATGATCATCACACTTTCATTACAACTCAATTTTACAACTCGATACTACAACAACAAAGTATGACTCTATATGAATGCCTCTGGCGGTGTACCGGTATGTGCAATGAAACAAGAGTGACATGTATAAAAAATTATGCATGGTGGCTTTGCCACAAATATGATGTCAACTACATGATCATGCAATGGCAATATGACAATACGATGCGTGTCATATGAACGGAACGGTGGAAAGTTGCATGGCAATATATCTCGGAATGGCTATGGAAATTCCATGATAGGTAGGTATGGAGGCTGTTTTCAGGAAGGCTATAGTGGTTGTTTTGAGGAAGGATATATAGTGGGTTTATGGCTCCGGCGAAAGTTGCGCGGTACAAGAGAGGCTAGCAATGGTGGAAGGGTGAGAGTGCGTATAATCCATGGACTCAACGTTAGTCATAAGAACTCATATACTTATTGCAAAACTCTACGAGTCATCAAAACAAAGCAATCAACGCATGCTCCTAGGGGGGAGGTTGGTAGGAGTTAACCATCGCGTGCCCCCGACCTCCACACAAAGGTTGTCACTCTACAAATACCTCATGCTCTAACTTCGTCACATAGCGGTTCACCATACGTGCATGATACGGGAATCACTAACCTTAACACAAGTATTTCTCAATTTCATAATAACTCCACTAGCACGACTCTAATATCACTATCCTCATATCTCAAAACATTTACCAAGCATCCAACATCTCATTCTATTCAATGCACTTAGTGTGATTTTTTTTACTACATTGACATTGGATGTTTATCATGTGAAGACTAGTTCTTTTAGCCTAAAAACATTACCATGCTGTTTTAATAGACTCTCAAAAGGATATAAGTGAAGCATGAGAGTTCACAATTTCTACAAAATATTACCACCACCGTGCTCTAAAAGATATAAGTGAAGCACTAGAGCAAAAACTATTCAAATCAAAAGATATAAGTGAAGCACATAGAGTGTTCTAACAATTTCTAGGCTATATTTAACTCTCTAAAATAGGTGTGTCCAGCAAGGATGATTGTGGAAAACTAACAATCAAAGACTCAAATTATACAAGACGCTCCAAGCAAAACACATAACATGTTGCGAATAAAAATATAGCTCCAAGTATAGTTACCGATGGATGAAGACGAAAGAGGGGATGCCTTCCCGGGGCATCCCCAAGCTTAGGCTTTTGATTATCTTGAATTTACTTGGGGTGCCATGTGCATCCCTAAGCTTAGGCCTTTGCTACTCCTTGTTCCATAGTCCATCAAAACAATACTCAAAACTTGAAAACTTCACAACACAAAACTTAGACAAAAATTCTCGTGAGCTCCGTTAGTATAAGAAAGCAAACCACTACTCAAAGGTGCAGCAATGAATTCATTCTTTGTTTATATTGGTGTTAAACCTACTGTATTCCAACTTCTCTATGGTTCATATCCTCCAATACTACTCATAGATGCATCGGAATAAGCAAACAACACACGAAAAACAGAATCTGTCAAAAACAGAACAGTCTGTAGTAATCTGCAGGTTTCGCCTACTTATGGAACTCCAAAAAATTCAAACTAAATTGTTAAATTTGCGGAATTTTTCTACCAATCATCTGCAAAAAGAATCAACAAAAAATCACGCTCCAGTAAGATCTCACGACTACTTTAGCAAGCGCTAACGATTCTGTTTTTCACAGCAAGATCATATAAACTTCACACAAGTCTTCCCAAAGGTTCTACTTGGCACAAGCACTAAACAAAACATGAAACCACATATAATCAGAGGCGAGAAGCAATTCTTATTCCCTAATAGCAACAAAAACAAAAAACAAAAAATCGGGTTGCCTCCCAACAAGCGCTATCGTTTTACGCCCCTAGCTAGGCACGATACAAGATAAATCTAGGTATTGCCATCCTTGGAAGGCAATCTATAAGTGGCTCTCATGATAGATTCATATGGTAATTTGATTTTCTTTCTAGGAAAGTGTTCCATGTCTTTCCTTAATGGAAATTGGAATCTAATATTTCCTTCCTTCATATCAATAATTGCACCAATCGTTCTAAGGAAAGATCTACCAAGAATAATAGGACATGAAGGATTGCAATCTATATCAAGAACAATGAAATATACGGGCACATAATTCCTATTGGCAACAATAAGAACATCATTAATTCTTCCCATAGGTTTCTTAATAGTGGAATCCGCAAGATGCAAATTTAAAGAACAATCATCAAGCTCATGAAAACCTAGCAAATCACACCAAGTTTTTGGGATAGTGGAGACACTAGCACCCAAATCACACAAAGCATATCATTCATGATCTTCTATTTTTATTTTTATTGTAGGTCCCCACTCATCATAAAGCTTTCTAGGGGTAGAGTCTTCCAACTCAAGTTTTTCTTCATAAGATTGCATCAAAGCATCAACTACGTGTTTAGTGAAAGCTTTATTTTGACTATAAGCATGCGGAGAATTTAGCACGGATTGCAACAAGGAAATACAATCAAAGAGCAATTATCATAATTGAATCCCTTGTAATCCAAAGTAGTGGGTTCATCACTATGCAAAGTTTTAATCTCTTCATTCCCACTTTTAGCAATTTTAGCATCAAGATCTAAAAACTCTGGATCATTGGGACACCTTAAAGCAGAATTATCTCCAATCCTATCTTCAGCAAGATTAATACTAGAAAACAAGGATCTAATAGGAGACACATCAATGACTTTCAGATCTTCACCTTTATTTTCATGATAACTAGAAGAACACGATTTAATATAATCTTCTCTTTTAGCACGCATTCTAGCTGTTCTTTCTTTGCATTCATCAATGGAAATTCTCATGGCTTTGAGAGACTCATTGATATCATGCTTAGGTGGGATAGATCTAAGTTTCAAGGAATCAACATCAAGAGTAATTCTATCCACACTTCTAGCCAATTCATCAACTTTAAGCAATTTCTCTTCAAGCAAAGCATTGAAATTCTTTCGCGAGATCATAAACTCCTTAACACTAGTTTCAAATTCAGAAGGCATCTTTCCATAAGAGTTGTTGTAGGAATTACCAAAATTATTAGAGGAATTACTAGGAAAAGGCCTAGGATTAAAATTCCCTCTATAAGCATTGTTACCTAAATTATTCCTACCAACAAAATTCACATCCAAAGATTCATAGTTTTTCTCAATCAAAGTGGACAACGGCACATCATTAGGATCAGAAGAAGCACTCTTAGCAGAAAATAATTTCATAAGTTCATCCATCTTTCTAGTAAAAACACTAATTTCTTCGATAGCATGCACTTTTTTACTAGTAGATCTTTCGGTGTGCCATTGAGAATAATTTACCATAATATTATCTAGGAGTTTGGTAGCTTCTCCTAAGGTAGTTTCCATGAAAGTGCCTCTGGCGGCCGAATCTAAAAGATTTCTAGAAGAAAAATTCAAGCCAGCATAAAAGTTCTGAATAATCATCCATAGATTCAAACCATGTGTAGGGAAATTACGTATCATCAATTTCATTCTCTCCCAAGCTTGTGCAACATGCTCATGATCTAGTTGCTTAAAATTCATAATATCATTTCTAAGAGAGATGATCTTAGCAGGAGGGAAATACTTAGAGATAAAAGCATCGTTGCACTTATTCCACGAATCAATACTATTTCTAGGCAAAGAGGAAAACCAAGTTTTAGCACGATCTCTAAGTGAAAACAGAAATAACTTCAGTTTAACAATATCGTTATCCGTATCCCTTTTCTTTTGCATGTCACACAAATCAACAAAGTTGTTTAGATGGGTAGCGGCATCTTCACTAGGAAGGCCGGAGAATTGATCTTTCATGACAAGATTCAACAAAGCAGCATTGATCTCACAAGATTCAGCATCGGTAATAGGAGCTCTCGGAGTGCTAATAAAGTCATTGTTGTTGGTATTGGAGAAGTCACACAATTTGGTATTGTTTTGAGCCATAGTGACAAGCAAGCAATCCAACACACACGAGCAAACAAGAAGCAAGCGAACGATAAACACACGGTGGAAGAAGGGCAAATAAAACGGCAAGGGTGAAGTGGGGGAGAGGAAAACGAGAGGAAACTAAATGTAATGCGAAGGATAAGGGTTTGTGATCGGTACTTGGTATATGACTTTTGCGTAAGCCTCCCCGGCAACGGCGCCAAAAATTCTTCTTGCTACCTCTTGAGCTTGCGTTGTATTCCCTCAAAGAGGAAAGGGAGATGCAGCACAGTAGCGTAAGTATTTCCCTCAGTTTTTAAGAACCAAGGCATCAATCCAGTAGGAGACCACGCGCGAGTCCCTCGCACCTGCACAAACAAATAAGAACTTCGCAGCCAACGCGATAAGGGGTTGTCAATCCCTTTACGGTCACTTACGAAAGTGAGATCTGATAGAGATGATAGTTTATATTTTTGGTATTTTTAGTTTAATAAAATAGCAAATAAAAGTGGTAAAAGTAAAATAGATGTAGATTGATATGTTGAGAATGGACCCGGGGGCCATAGTTTTCTCTAGTGGCTTCTCTCATGATAGCGATATTCTACGGCGGGTAAACAAATTACTGTCGAGCAACTGACAGAAAAGCGAATAATTATGAGACTATCTAGGCATGATCATTGTATATAGGCATCACGTCCGAGACAAGTAGACCGAAACGATTCTTCATCTACTAATATTACTCCACACATCGACCGCTATCCAGCATGCATCTAGTGTATTGAGTTCATAAGAACAGAGTAACGCCTTAAGCAAGATGACATGATGTAGAGGGATAAACTCAAGCAATATGATATAAACCCCATATTTTTATCCTCGATGGCAACAATGCAATACGTGCTTTGCTGCCCCTACTGTCACTGGGAAAGGACACTGCAAGATTGAACCCAAAGCCAAGCACTTCTCCCATTGCAAGAACTATAGATCTAGTAGGCCAAATCAAACCGATAATTCAAAGAGACTTGCAAGGATATTATGAGCACACATAAAAAGTTCAGAGAAGAACCAAATATCTTTCATAGATAACCTTGACCATAAACTCACAATTCATTGAATCTCGACAAACACACCGCAAAAAGAGCTTACATCAAATAGATCTCCTCGAAGACCGAGGAGAACTTTGTATTGAGATCCAGAGAGAGAGAAAAGAAGCCATCTAGATACTAGCTATGGACCCGAAGGTCTATGGTAAACTACTCACAACTCATGGTGAGCGTCAGGGATATTACTACCAGGTATAAACCGCCTAGGAGGGGCCGGTTTACGTTATCAAGATTATCTTGAAGCCCAATGAAGCGTGAAGCAAGAGACTTTGGCCCAAGAGGTTTAGAGCCCAAGTGTTAGGGCTCATGATTTGTAAACCGCCATACTATGTAACTTGAGATGCAAGATAGAAAGAACAGAGACCGAGGCGGACACGTTTATAAGCCGGCCTCGGGCCTCTGTAAACCGGACCGGGCGTCACCTCTTATATAAAGGGACGACCCGACAACGGTTCAAGGGAGAGAACTATAGCTCGAGACACAGGCAAAGCGGATTCGCTCCCTGGTCATCGAAACCCTAGCAATACACACCAAACTAGATGTAGGCTTTTACCTTCAACGAAGGAGCCGAACTAGTATAAAATCCCTGTGTCCTTGTTCGCTTTAACCCCTTTAAGCTAACCCGTAGCGATGGCCTCACGACTAAGTCCTTTTGCTAGGACATCTGCCGTGACAAAACCACGACAATTGGCGCCCACTGTGGGGCTATCGCATGATGGTTTCGAGTTCTTGAAGGGCAGCTTTGAAGGACTCAAGGGCTACGCAGTGGGCCGGTTCACTACGAGTCTTTGCGGCAAGATCTACATCGACGATGTTGGCTAGGGCCCGGAGGCCGATTCAATTGAATACGGGTACTGAGTCCCCTTCAGCGGCATCCACGTCTTCATCGGCAAGATCGGCGAACCGGGCCCTGAGCCGGACATCTTCCCCAACATCGTCGAGCCGGCTCAGCGTGCGAGGTCCGCCCGGATTCAGCCCGCCAGGAAGCGCGTCTTCGTTGGAGCAGTGCATGGAGTAAAAGCCGAGGACGGATCGGACTCTGGTGGCGAGACTGTTGTCTATTCCGGCGACGAATCATCCTCCAGAGAGATAAAATCCTTATATCTGCTGCAAGACGGCCGGTCTGAGGGCTGTTCCAATGGTGACAGTATTCCGGACCCCCTCGATCCGCCAAACCGGGTTGCTGTCTTTATGGCCAGATCACAACCTATGCAGCAGTCCTCGACAACAGCGGCGTTAACGTCAGACGCGGTGGGGGCTAGGGCTAGAGATCCTGCCCCGTCACCATCTAAAACTTTATCCATCTTGATTGATACTTTGACAGCGCTATTAAGAGCAGAGGTAGCCCAGGCTAATAAAGAGCAGCATGATGTGGAGGTCGCTCAGGTGAGGAGCCGGATTGATCAAGCCAAGTTGGACCTAGCTGCTGAGAAAACCAGGATGGCTGCAAGACAGGGTGAGCTTGATGCTCAAGCCTATCGACTCATATTAGATCAGACCGCTTCACACGAGGTGATGAGGAGAAGGCAACGATCTCGTCTACCACCGGTTTATGAGGCAAGGAACCTCTTCAGCACGCCAGGAGCAGGAACCAGTAACCAGCCGGAGGTAAACCGGGGAGGGGCACCGGGCACGGGAGCGTTAGTTCAGCCGCCGGCCGCAGAGCCAACCCGCCAGGTTGTGCCATCACAGCATGTGCCCACCCCTCCCGGTCATTACTCTAATCTGTTGGATAACATAGTCACCGCCGCTTCACGACTGGCCGCCCTTCCCATTGAAGGAACGTCCCCCATAGCAGTGGAGGCACAACGAGCCAGGGAGTACTTGGAGACGGCGCTAACTCAACAGCAAGCTTATTCTCACAGCCATGAGAGGATTCATTCAACTCCCCGCCCAAGCCGGAGTTACACTAGGCATTTGGATGAACCGGCCGTATCAAGCAGCGCGCGAAGACGTAACCCGCCGAGGCAGGATAATCTGGCAGGAGGAGACGCGAATGCTCAGAACATGGTGGATCAGGGCAGGCAACGTCGGGAGGCCGAAGTAACAGCACAGTACGAAGCCCGTCAGGCGACGCCGGTTCGTCCCACTACCACAATTGAACCGGGGGTCATGTCTAGCTCCCTAGGAGTGCCTTGTCTTACTCCCGCTTTACGGAACGTGAAACTGTCCAAGGATTTCAAAGGACCGCTCAAGGTGCCCAATTACACGGCGGATCTGGCCCCGGAAGCGTGAGTTGAGAGTTATGAGATGGCAATGGAGATGCTGGATGTGGATGATGCAGCGTGCGCTAAGTATTTTACGATGATGCTAGAAGGCACAACTCGCACTTGGATGAAGGGCTTACCACCCAATTCCGTCGGATCATGGGCTGAATTGCGGCGCCAGTTTATCAATAACTTCAAGGACACGTGCAAGCAGCCAATGTCTGTCGTCGATTTAGCTGCCTGCATTCAAGGAGAGCATGAGTCTACAAGTAGTTGGGTGCGTCGAGTGTCAGAGATCTTGCATTCCTCCAATAGCATCAACCCAAGCACAACAGTAGTAACCTTGGAGGGCAACTACCAGTTTAACCTTTGAGACTAAAGTTGGGACGGCTTAAGCATGATTGTAATGATATGGGAACACTCATGGGCGCTTTAGTGAAGTATGGGGACTCTGATAATACCAAGTACCCAGACACCGATGGTGACAAGTCAGGGAAGGCAAGCAAGAATGGTAAGGCACCGCAGCCCAACCCGGTGAATCAGGGATACAACGGTAAGCGTAAAGCAGATGGTAATTCAGATTTTGTGGCCAACACCAATGCTCAGGAGGATGGACAGCGCCGCAAGGGTAGACCACCTCCACGTAATGGGTGGCCGCCTATTAATATCGAACGCAAGTTGAATGTACCTTGCCCGAAGCACGGTACAGCACAAAAGCCAGCTACGCATCTCTGGAAAGACTGTTTTATTATGCAGGAATTCATGAACCGGACTCGATACGATCATGGGCCATCCGGCGGGTCAGGCCCTGGCTTTCAGGGTCCGGGTTATCAAGGTGGTGGATCCGGCTCAGGGTACCAAGGCAATAACGACAACCACAATGGGCACAATCAGCATAACCAACAGCACGGCCAGGGCGGCTATAATAATCAGGGAAATCAACAGCGTCAACAACAACAGCAATCCGGATATCAGAATAATCCGAAGGAGCTGAGCAGTGGGCAGTATCATGTCTTCACCACGAGCTTGTGCAAGCGTGATCAGAAGGTTTTAAAGAGGGCAGTACATTCTGTTGAGCCGGCGGTACCACGCTTCCTGCGTTGGTCGGAGCAGCCCATTGTGCGGAGCAGAGAGGATCATCCGCCCCGGGTTGATAATCCAGGTCAGCTGGCTCTAGTGGTGGCACCTCAGGTCGGTGGCTACAAGTTTACCAAGGTGCTTATGGACGGAGGCAGCAGCATCAACATCTTATACTACGAGACTTTCCGGCGGATGGGGCTGACAGATAAGAAGCTCCGGCAGTCCAACACAGTTTTTCATGGGGTAGTGCCCGGTAAATCGGCATATCTAGTTGGCAAGATCGATCTAGAGGTTACCTTTGGAGATGAACACGACGCCAGGTCGGAGACCGTGACCTTTGAAGTGGTAAAGATCAAGAGCCCATATCACGCCTTGTTTGGGTGGCCGGTTTATGCCAAGTTCATGGCAAGGCCGTGTTATGTTTATGTGCAGCTCAAGATGCCAGGACAAAAAGGAACCATTACGGTCCATGGGAGTCTCAAGGTTGCTTTGGAGTGTGAGGAAGGTGATTCAGCTTATGCTGAAGCGGTTTGTGCAACTGAGGAGCTGAAGTTTTACAAGGAAAATGTTGATCCGGCGGATATGTCTCCGCTGAAGAAACCAACCACAGAGCATGATCCGGCTTTGAAGTTCAAATCAGCTGAAGAGACCAAACAGGTTGACTTCGTTCCTAGCGATTCGTCCAAACAGTTCACTATCAGTGCTAACCTAGATCCAAAATAGGAAAGCGCGCTCATCGAGTTCATCCGTGAGAATCGGAACATCTTTGCATGGAAGCCTTCTGATATGCCAGGTGTACCGAGGGAACTCGCTGAGCACAATCTAAATATTGATCCTAAGTTTAAACCGGTCAAGCAATTTCTGTGCCGTTTCAATGAAGAAAGGCGCAAGGCTATTGGAGAAGAAGTGGCTAGGCTCTTGGCGGCAGGCTTCATAGTTGAGGTGTTTCATCCAGAGTGGTTGGCTAATCTGGTGCTAGTACTTAAGAAAAATGGCACTTGGCGAATGTGTGTTGATTACATAGATCTGAACAAAGCTTGCCCAACTGATCCCTTTGCCCTCCCCCGTATTGATCAGATCATTGATGCTACGGCAGGATGTGAGCGACTAAGTTTTTTGGATGCATATTCAGGTTATCATCAGATCAAGAAGGCAGTCAAGGACCAGGAGAAGACGGCTTTTATAAATCCCTTTGGAGCCTTCTGCTATGTGTCTATGCCGTTTGGTCTTAAGAGTGCCCAGACGACTTATCAGCATTGTGTACAAAATTTCCTTCATGGACAGATTGGGCGCAATGTTCATGCATATGTGGATGATATTGTGGTGAAATCAAGGAAAGAGGAGACATTGATAACTGATTTGAAAGAAACCTTCGACAATCTCTGGGTTTATAAAATGATGCTTAATCCGGAGAAGTGCATTTTTGGTGTTTCGGCAGGCAAGCTCCTGGGGTTCTTAGTATCGAACAGGGGAATCGAAGCTAATCCGGAGAAGATCAAGGCGATTACATCCTTGGCTAAACCGGCGTGAATCAACGATGTCCAACGTGTGGCGGGCCGTATTGCGGCGTTCAGCCGGTTTATCAGCCGTTTGGGGGAGAAGGATATCCCGCTTTATCAGATGATGAAAAAGACAGATCGCTTTGTCTGGAGCGATGCTGCTGATTCTGCGTTTGAGGACCCGAAGAAGCAATTAGCAGAGCCACCAGTCCTTGCTGCCCCAGTTGACAATGAGCCACTGTTGTTATACGTGGCTGCTAATGCCCGTGCAGTAAGCGTTGCCATTGTGGTAGAGCGTAAGCAGGCAGGCAAAGAATATCCGGTTCAGCGGCCGGTTTACTACATCAGTGAGGTACTCATTGAATCAAAACAGAGATACCCGCATTGGCAGAAATTGGTGTATGGAGTCTTCATGGCAAACCGGAAGCTAAAGCACTATTTTCAAGGCCATCCAATCACTGTTGTCAGTTCAGCTCCGTTGGGGGATATAATCTAGAACAGAGAAGCTACTAGCCGGGTTGCAAAATGGGCCATTGAACTTAGCCCGCACGGATTAAAGTATGTGCCCCGTACTGCAATAAAATTCCAAGAATTGGTGGATTTCATCAACGATTGGACGGAGTTGCAAGCACCTGAGGAAAAGCAGGATCACACGTATTGGACTATTCACTTTGATGGATCAAGGCAATTGGAGGGCTCGGGGGCTGGAGTCGTGTTAACTTCCCGACGAGGTGATAAGTTCTGTCATGTCCTCCGTTTAATGTTCCCTTGCAGTAACAATGCTGCTGATTATGAAGCTCTCCTCCATGGTCTACGGATGGCCAAGGAGATGAACTTAAGCCGGGTTAAGTGCTTAGGAGATTCAGACCTGGTGGCACAGCAAGTATCTGGCAAGTGGGATTCCAAGGATCCACTCATGGCAGCATATCGACGAGAGGTAGACGTTGTCGCTGGACACTTCAAGGGTTATCAGGTGGATCATATAGACCGGCGAAACAATGAAGCGGCTGACGCGTTAAGTCGGCTGGGTTCTCAGTGTAAACCGGTTCCACCCAATACCTTCTTGGATGAGTTGCACAATCCGTTGGTGCAGTTACCTTCAGAAGAGGACTTGGATGTTCCAGATTCGGAGGCACAATTGGTCACGGCACTTCATGTTATTCCGGATTGGACGCTTCCCTACCTAGCGTACATGAACCGACGAGAGTTACCAGAGGATGAAGTTTTGGCTAGACAAGTAATCCGGTGGTCCAAGTCAATGACTATTGTCAATAGAGAACTTCATCATCGCACCGTCTCTGGGGCGTTTCAGCGATGTGTGTCACCAGAGGAGGGCTGTGACATTCTTAGAGAGATCCATGAAGGAGATTGTGGTCATCATCCCAGTTCAAAGTCTTTGGTAGCTAAAGCTTTTCGTCATGGGTTCTACTGACTGACGGCTCATGCCGACGCAGAGGACTTGGTCAGAAAATGCGACGCTTGCCAGAAGTTCTCACGACGTGCTCATATACCGGCGCAGGAGTTGAGGATGATTCCAATCACTTGGCCATTTGCGACTTGGGGGCTTGATATGGTTGGACCCTTCAAGAGATCCCAAGATTAAAAGACCCACCTTTTGGTGGCGGTGGACAAGTTTACCAAATGGGTTGGAGCGGAGCCTGTCAGTAAGTGTGATGCGGCAACAGCGGTTCAGTTCATCAAAAAGGTGATTTTCTTGTTTGGCTTTCCACACAGCATTATAACTGATAATGGCACCAATCTATCCAAGGGTGCTATGGAGGAGTTCTGTCAACGAGAACACATCTGCCTTGATGTATCATTAGTAGCCCACCCTTAGTCTAATGGCCAAGCTGAAAGAGCTAATCAAGAGATCTTGAGAGGCATCAAACCCCGGCTTATGGTTCCTTTGCAAAGGACACCGGGTTGTTGGGTGGAGGAGTTACCTTCTGTACTATGGAGCATCAACACTACACCTAACAGATCCATAGGGTACACACCTTTCTTCATGGTATATGGAGCTGAAGCGGTCCTCCCTAGTGATATCCGTCATGACTCGTCGCGGGTGGCGGCTTACATTGAAGCGGATAATGAAGAAGCAAGGCAAGATGCATTGGACCGGCTGGATGAAGAACATGACACGACAGCAGCTCGATCGGCGATTTTTTAGCAAGATCTGCGCCGGTACCACAGTCGCCAGGTTAAAACTAGGACGTTTCAAGAAGGAGATCTGGTGCTCCGGCTCATCCAAGACCAGACGGACATGCACAAGCTGTCCCCACCTTGGGAAGGACCCTTTGTGGTCAGCAAGAACTTGGACAACGGATCATACTACCTCGTCGACGTTTGAGAACATAAGGACTCACGTACGGCGGAGGAGGAGACCAAACGGCCGTGGAACATCGCTCTTCTTCGACCTTACTATGCTTGAGCCATAGGCTCCGCTTTATGTACATATCTTTACAATGTATATATTATGATTAATATAATAAACCGGCGCCCCCGATAAACTGGGGTATCAGCCGCATTTTTCATAAGAGTATCATATGGGGGCTTATGTGGGCAAGGGAGTTCCTATGGCCTCTTAAACCGGCGACCGCATCAAGACCATCATAAGAGCACAGCTCTGGTTGCTTTGGCAATTTCCACATGATGATGAGGGGCAAAAGAGAGTTTGATGCCGAGCACAACTCAAACATGGGCCCCGACGAGCAATGCCCAAATGCTACCCAGGGGCTCCTGATGCAAGACATCAGCGAGTTGAAAACTCTTGTAGTAAACACGGCTTGGAAGCTTGGTGTGTACACCTAAAACCCCGGATTAACCTGCCTGCATCAAGTAAGTCACTCCGTCCAGGTAAACCTGGTACGACCCGTCGAACGTACACACAAGTCAATCCTTACGAACCCTGAACTTGGTAACGTTAAATTGACGATCATCAAGTGATTACACAAGTCAAATCTTCACAAGATTTTTTCAACTTGGTAGCATTTGACATTGATAATTTGGTTAAAGATTGAGGACCATCTTAACAGGCTTTGCGAAATGGTTAATGACAGTAGCCTGGCAGCTCATAAAAAGCCTCGAGTTTGGAGCCTGGCAGCTCGTAAAAAGCCTCGACTACATGGTCTTATTTTCCCAAAAAATTATTTTTTATTTTTTTATGTTTTATCAAATCTTTATCCTCAAGGTCATTGTTTTTTCAACCAAGTCCATCGATACAGGGAGTGGATGACTATAAGTTGCCACTACATCTGTGTTTATAGAGCTCTAGTCTGGGTTATAAACACCAGTACTAACTACAGCTAAACCGGAGTTCATCATAACTCGGATCGGTTCTCATAACGAACTGACAAATAACCAAGGGAGTCATCAGTAGTTCACCTTGGATCACTATTTCTTCCTGCCAGATTAAGGTTTATTGTGATACACTTAATCACAGGTATGATACATGCATATATTTTCTACACAGTTCAAGTTATTAACTTAGATCATGTGCTTGGGCATTATGACCCGTCTGGCGATAAACCGCCAGGACACTTTGAACATTATTTTATGCAGAAACAGGTAGCATAAACCGTCAAAAGCATTGAAAGCAGGATGTATTTAAGAAGTTGCCAATCAAAGCAATCTCACAAATGTAGTATGGGACAAATACAGAGTATCTCAGCTATCCTATTACAAGGCGCTGGAAGGCCCAAAAGAATACCAGTTTTTTCTCAGAAGTACTCAAGACATAAAGTTAAACTGACGCTGGTTTAAGATTCTGCATCAGTTCGCCGTGAAGACCGAGGGTCAGCTTGCTCCGGGTCTTCGGTGGTTTCTTCCAGCTGCTGGAAGTCAGTGGTGGTCCAGTTAATCTTGGCCAGAGCTAGGAAATAAACTTCGTCATTTATGAGATCTGACAGATTAATGTCAGGAGCAAATGTGTGCTTACGAACGGGTGGAATAAGGTTTTCAATGTCACGCATCATAGCCTGGATGATATCTTGATAGATCCGCTTCATCAGCAAGTTTACTAGCGAGAGGTCGCATATCCTTGGTTAGGGCGCGAGGATCATCACTGGAAAAGGTTGATTCATCTTCCTTCATGCTTGGATAGCCGTTCATTGCTTCCGCCGGATCAAAGTCAGGAACCCAAGCCTTCGCTCGGGTTAAAGCCATCAGAGAGCCGGCTCTGGCAGATGACTTCTAAACTTCGACAAGGCGAGCAGGAAGTATAGATAACTTTTCTATGGTACCTTGGATGGTGGTAGGAGCCGGTTTGTTGTGCGAGATAGCGCTGATGGCTCTCTGAGCGCCGGAATAAAGCTGCTCCACCAGAGTGTACGCGGCTTTCAATTTCTTTCGCACATCATCACCAAGATGAGTGATGCGCCTCCCTGCGTTAAAATTATGAGTAAAACCGGAACAATACATGATTGCAAGGATAAACTTATGTCAAGAGAACTTACCGAAGATCGCAGATGTCATGTCATTTATTTGCTGCCTCAACCCGGACAACTCTTCTGTCACCGGGTTAAGAGCAGCCTCTGCATCACTGGCTCTCTTCTCCAGAGCTGCCTTTCAACCTCCCAAGCTAAGCGCTCCGTTTCAAGGTCCTTTTTCAGCTTCTCTATACTTGCTAATGCAAGTGTCAATTCATCCTTGACTTTAACAGCAGAAGTCTCTTGGAATTTCAAGTTATCTTGGAGCTCGGTTATTTCAGAGGCCCTCCGGTTCAAATCAGCCTGCCAAAATTGGAAGTATATCAGATATTCATGGAGCAATTCAATCAAAAGTCCCAAGCACATAACAAGTTATATACTTGTCACTTGGGGGCTAATGTGACATTGTTCTAGATACAGGAGAAGTCCCGATTTACCCTGAAGGAAGTAAACCGGCCCTTGGGGGCTACACATGCAAAACAAAGTTATCTACTCGATCTACTGAAGTCCCGGTTCACCTTAAAAGGCTGAACCGGCACTTGGGGGCTACAGTGGAGTAAAGGTACCATTACAAGACATAAGCATAAATAGAGGACAAAGACAAAGGAAAAGAAGTTACCTCATAACGTTCCCTCATTAAGTTTACCAAACCAGCTTCATAATGGCGGCTGGTATGTATCTGGTTTAAGTATCCGGAATGAAGCTCCTGAGCACTGAGCTGAGCATAGCTGGACAAGTTAGTAGTCCACTTGCCCTTGTCCTTGTTGACAACTTCTTTGCAGTATGTTTGGCCAAAGAGACAGGCTCTCCTGGGGTGGTAAAACCGGTCCCAGTGATCTCAACATCATCAGTTGAAGCAGCCGTTGGCTTAGAGGGATTAGCAGCAGCAGGACTAGCAGGGGCAGGACTAGCCCGAGCAGGACTGGGCGGTTCAAGATCACGCTCCATGGGGTCATTCCCCTGATCAACACAGACTTCTTGATCCATAGGAGGAGGATCATCATGTGGAATCTCAACGTTGTATTCTAAAGGGTTAGCAAGCTCAGGATCTTCTGTCGGTCCAGGAGTGGTGTTATCGACTGCCGGTTTACTCAATCTGGCCTTTTTGCTAGGCTTGGGCATACTGCGAAAGGTTGAAAAATAATGAAGATGAGAAGGATCGAAGATAAAAAGTTAAAGCAGAGAGAGTGAAAGACAGCTTACCCGTGAACAGTCTTGAGGGCAGGAATTTGTGTGGCTGTTGATTCGCCAGAGGATGAGAGAGGAGTTTCCTGATAATTTGAGTCAGACAAATTAAGGGGATGTCGAATAAGACCTGCTTTGGGGTAAAGTGCAGTTGGAGCAAGTAAAACCTTAGAACGACGCCTTCGAGCCGGAGTGTGCGTTAATCCGGTGGATTCAATCGCATGGCCACTATGGCGAGTAGTGCGGCGAACTTCATGTTGCTGCTTCTTCAAAAGAAAGTTTGGATCCAGGTGAGCATAAGGATGAGAAAATTGAAATTTCCAGACTGTCCGACGAATTTTTTGTGGTGGCAGCGGTTCTGAATTGGAGGAGAGAGTAATTACCTCAACATCGTCCGCTTTACTGCCTTCAGCATGATCCTGGGAACAGTCATTGTTAATAAAGAATGCAGACAAAGGAAAGACAAGGAAATCAAAAGAATTAGGTGGTACCTCAGAAGTCGGATCATCTTCTTCCGCATTGGATCCCGATGCGGCAGTGTTCTTCTTCTTTTTCCTCTTAACGGCCAGGGTCTTTTGGCGAGCTTCCTTCGCCGGTTTATTCTGGGTTTTCCTTTTCCAGAAGGGATCATTGGCCTATTGAAAGAAATAAAGACATTTCAAGACAAAAAACTGCAAGACGGATTAAAAAGTAAAATGACAGAAGGGATTCTTACCGATGGTGGTTTGTTGGTCACACAGAAGGGTGCTAGACCGGTTTGACAGCAAGTATCTAGAGGTAGATTCAGCAGCTTCTTGAAGGATTTATTAATCTCATCTTCTGGTAGCACCATCTCTGTGTGGCGTAATGGGTCCTTGGGATTCCTAGTGTACTCACACATTAAACCGGAACACCGACTTAGCGGGAGAATACTCCAAGAAAGCCAGCAGCGGACGAAGTCAACTCCTGTCAGTCCATTGGCTACAAAGGCCCTGAGTTTGGAAAGCTGAGGGGCATATTGAGCTCGCTCCTGGGCACTTAAACGCTGTGGGAAAGGATGGTTCTCTGGAAGACGATGGGAGCGATAACCCGGCAGTGGACTTTCGCCTTCCGGTGAAGTGTCTATGCAGTAGAACCAAGTCCGATTCCACTCCTTGGGATGGCTGTGGAGAGTGGTGTGAGGAAAGCTGACATATTTCCTCTTCTGAATAGACATTCCGCCAAGTTTAGTGTTGGGGCCATCATGAAATTCAGTATGACGGTTTAAGTGAAAAAAGTCCCGGAATAGCTCCACTGTTGGCTCCTCTTGTAGATATGCTTCACAGAAGACTTGGAAATTGCAAATGTTTGATACAGAGTTGGGACCAATGTCTTGTGGATGAAGCTGAAAGTTTGCTAACACATCGCGAAAGAATTTTGATCCGGGAGGACTGAATCCCCGGGCCAAGTGATCGAAGAAGACGACGATCTCTCCTTCCTTGGGCTCTGGAGGACATTCTGATCCGGGAGTCCTCCAGTGAAGGACATCCTTTGGGCCTAAAGCGACAATTGAGGCCATTTTCTCTAAATCATCCTCGGTGATCCGGGATGGGATCCAGTTGCAGGAGACAAACTGTTTGGCTGCAGTAGTCATCTTTTCGAAAGGGAAAGGCTGAAAATTCAATGAAGGACCAGTTTGGTAATCTAAGCAGATTTAAACCGGTATGCTCTATGAAGGTATCGGTCTAAATGGCGGTTTAAGCAGGGGACTAATGGTATCTACCGGGTTAAATATATGGAGCAGCTATAACAATGATATCTACCAGATTATGAAGTTTGCAAAAGGTTAAACCGCCGACTGTCACACCCCAAAAATATTTATTTGGAATTTTGAAAACTTTTCAAAATTTTAGCTAAGATTTAAAATTTTCTTGGAGGGTTCTGTTTGAAGGGTGGACTTATTTGATTTAATTGTTTTGGAGGTTTTCCAAACTTTTTCTCTCTAAAGAATCTTTGGTTTTTGGTTATTTATTTTCAAAGGCAAAAGTCCTTTCCACCTCTTCTAGCACCATAAAACCTCTCCAAATATTTTTCTGCCACTCCAAGATTTACCTCTCAAGTCATGCACACCTTCTGTGATATTATTCAACTCCTTCCCACTCCACAAAAATATTCTTTCTATATATTTTGAATTCCAAAAATGGAATTTGAATTAATCATAGTTTCTTGACATTTACAAAGGAACTATATTTTCTATGACTCTTCTGCCTCCACCAAAATTATCCCTACATATATATGGTACCCTTAACCCATTTCTTCAAAAACCTTTGGTCCCACTGTTCAAAATTTTCAAATCAAATTCAATTCAAATTTGGTCCAGAAATCATGTTTCTGCCCCAAACCATTTCCAAACTTCACCAAAATTCTTGGCCTTCTGGCAAACTCATTTTTGAGTAACAACACACCACCACAGAAAACCCCATGATCAACCAAGTTGTTTAAAACCCCAAAGCATTTCATCAAACAGTTGGCAAGCATACTGTTCATCACTGAATGAAATTCAGTTAACTGAATTCTTCAGCCGACAGGGGCCGGCGATGCCGTGCACCCCTCATCTTCCTCTCCCGCACGGCGATGTCGCCCGCTTTCAATGCCGCAGCTTCCCCTGGCCCATCGCCAGCCTCTCCATTCCGGTGAGCTGGCTGCTGGCCGGTGCAGCCACCCCGGGCTCGTCCACGGCGGAGCCGAGCGGAACGCCTCGGCCATCGACCGCCATTTACTCCACTGCAACGCTCCTACCTACCTCCCCGCCCACGCGTCATCCTCCTTCGCCCCTCCGCACAACGGATGCACCGACCACGCCGCCCAGGGCCCGTGCGGCAGTCGCCGGAGCCGGCCATGCCGCCGCGCCCGTGCGGACAGCGCATCGCGGACGTGTCAAACGAGCGCGCGCCCGTCCAAACGGAAGCTTCGGGCAAACTCCACCAGCCTCATAAGTGCTCCGTCGCCCCAGACCACCGGCCAAAACCAAACCCGACGACCAAATTTACTCCGGCGAACTCCGCCGCTTCGGCCATCCTCGACTCGCCTATAAAAGGGGTCCCCGAGCCCCTCTAGCCTCACCTTTCGCCTCCACCACCTCCCATGCTTCCTCCTGACCACCCACCAGGCCACGAGGGGGTCATCTTCTCCCTCTCCGGCCACCGCTCCGCCGCCTCTGCCTTCGAACCAAACCACGCACTCACACCACCAGAGCCGCCCAAACTCCGTCGATCCACCCCGTTCCCACCACTATGCCGAAACCCTAAGCCAATTCCTCTTCCCGAGCCCTCTCCGACGAGCCACCACTTCACCCGAACCACCGTCCGCCGGCGACGAGCTCACCGCCGTTCAGGTGATCGCCGGTGGCCACCACCACCACCCATGGATGCGGAAGTCCACGCTGGACACAATGCAACCAGCGCCGGGCCCTGAAACCCCGGCGATCGTCGCCGGCGATCGCCGCCTCTTCTCTGTACTCGCGCGCGAGCGCGTTCAAAATTCAAACCTGACGGGTGGCCCCCACCCGTCAGCTCTCTCTCTCTGTTTCCTGTGTTCGGCAAAGGCGCACTCTGCGCTTTACGCCTTCTGCACTGGAAAGGCGTATTCGCTGCCGAAGCGTTTTCTTTTAAAACAGCTCAGGGGCTTCTGTTTTGCAGAAAGACCCCTGGTTTTAAAAAGTTAATAACTTTTAAACTATAAATCCAAATGAGCTGATTCTTTTTGCTAAAATTTTCTTTTCTTCTCTAGTTTATTCCAAGATTTAATTAAAAATATTTTGAGAACTTTTTCTGTTCTGTGTTGGAATTTCTCATTCGAATTCAAATTTGAATTTTTCAGAAAAAGAAGAAGGAACTTTGCTGGAAATTCAGAGGGGTTTTCTCCTGATTACTTTGGACAAGGCAAGCATTATTGAACCTGGGATATGTTGTTTGCATTTTTGCATGGTTGCATAGTTGGGAGTACAGTGCATATGTTGCATGTTATATCATATGTGCATGCATGGTCATGTCACATCTTCTTTGGCTTGCATATCACACTAGCTTCTCTGACATGAATATGGTTACGTGATGGCTGAGATTTTTGCTGCTGGTTTGGACATGCTGGTGGGCATGGTCCTTTGTTGACACAGTGGTGTCGTGCGATACTGATAGAGAATACTGGTGATATGTTATTAATACCTCCTGAGTCTGCCTAGATCGAGTCTTGCTCTACACACCTAGTTGTATACCGTGCTGCCACGGGTCATTCCGAAAGGAGGGTACGGCCTAGTAAGTTGATAACCCCTGTACGGGTGCACGCCACACAGATACTACGATGAAGGTTGTAGCCTGTCATCGGGTCAGGGGCATGGGTGTTTCCGGTTGTAGCCGAGAGGGGGGCACCCCTTGTAATCCGCGCGTTTAATAGTGATCCCATGCTTTTCGGAGGTTGTAGCCTCCCTGACTTAAGGTTTCTGGAGCGATGCTTAGGGTGAGTCCTGGCATCCAGTCGGGGTGTATGCGTCAGGTGTGTTCCCAACCCAAAGTCCGTATTGGGTATTAGTCAGTGTACGGTACTGACTAAGGAAATCCCATACACGTGGGTAAAGAGTACACCCTCTGCAGAGTTATATCTATTCGAATAGCCGCGTCCACGGTCAAGGATTTAGTTGGGTGGGTCAAGTATCGGTCTCGGTGTCAGTCTCTGGAGGAAAATAATATACTTGAGCATGTTCATGTTTGCATGATGTTCTTGTTACAGTCAATATTATCCTGAACTTATTTATGATGAAAATTATGCTTATGGACTAACCCTATGATTTTATTGTTACCTTCAAGAGTGTCTCAGGGGCTGGCTAGACTACCCCGGACACTCGCTTTTATTTTAAAGTCCTTTTGTGGCGTCCCTCGAGTGTCAGGCGGTTTATCACGCCACTACTCTTGTGGACACCCAACTGGCATTTCTTTTAAAGTCCTTTTGTGGCGTCCCTCGAGTGTCAGGCGGTTTATCACGCCACTACTCTTGTGGACACCCAACTGGCATTTCTTTTAAAGTCCTTTTGTGGCGTCCCTCAAGTGTCAGGCGGTTTATCACGCCACTACTCTTGTGGACACCCGACTGGCATTTCTTTTCAAGTCCTATCGTGATGTCACTTGACATCCGACCGGCATTCCTTTTATCTTTTTATATTATTGTGACTAATATTTATTTTTTGTATTAACCATGTTTCACCATGCCAAGTCTTGATAATTGTTGCATGCATGTAGTTTATCCTCCATGGCATATGCTTTCAGTATACCTTATGTTCTTAATGTTTGCGAGTACATTCAAAGTACTCACTGGCTTGTCCCTGGCTGTTTACTTGGCCAGACTTGGAGGAGGACGAGCTATTGGAGGAGAATTGCGCTAGCGAGGCCGACGCTTAGAAGGTTCCCAGTCAGCACACCTGTGTCTTGGAGTCTATCACTTGTATCATCCGTCAAGCTTCCGCCACACCAATAAAATAGTCAAGCCTCACACTGATGCTTGACTCTATGCTATTATATCAGTGTTGAGTTCCACCATCCACTGTCACATTCCACCACCCTAGTGCGTTGAGTTGTTGTAATAAATTGTTGGGTCACCCTGACCCAACCTGTGTAATATTATATTGTACTGGTTATCTATATCAAGGTTGTCCACTGGTTGTGCTTGGGAGCCAGTGTGACTTAAGGCTATTCTGTGATTTATTTCCCAGAAGTGAGCCTGACAGACCTTGGTATCAGAGCCAGGCTGACTGTAGGAGCCCTAGGCACGATCGCTAGTCACCGAGTCAGTGCTAACATTTTTTCCAGCATGCATCTCATGCATCGTAGCAAATTTTCCTTAGTCATCATACACTTATGACGTGGCTACTTGGATTTTTGTCTACTGTTGTAGATGGCTGGTGGCAGCTGCCCATCGCAGGTTTTCGCCAACGAGCCTGCGGGATTTTCCCGCCTTCTCGCGAGCATCGCGAGGGACGCGATGGGGTCCCTCGGGCGTCCGGAGTACGTCGTTTACCCGGACAAGATCTCAGAGACCCTGGCTATGTACCAGGCTTCGGTATATATTCGGGGTGGTGCGTCCGTGTCTTTCCGCAACTATCGCTTCATGGGGAGAGCCATGCCCACTGAGAGGCATGCTATCCAGATGGCCGCACGTGAGGCTATCGCACGTCTCAGGGACATCCTGTCCGTTATGCAAAACCGTCCCTATTACTACCTGCCTTGCCACGTTCCATATACTAGCCACTATGCTTTTTCCTGCACCATAGGGGAAAAGGATCTGGCTATTGAGCCACTTGTCCAGTATATCATGGCCTTGGAGTCAACTTTCACCTCCCTGGTGGATGACTACCTCACTGCGCGGATGGACTTGTCTCGTGCGAGAATTATTCGCAGGAGCGAGTACCGCTCTCCTTCGCCCCGTGCTCCACGCACTTCCACTCCACCAAATACTTCTCTGGCTAGTCCCGCGGCTCAGCGCTCGACCTCAACTGGCGATGCTAGTCGTCTGGCTGCACCCACTCCGACCAGAGCTTCTCCACTGACGAGCACGGTGCCACCTCCAGCAGGCACGGCATCAACGACCACACGACTAGAGGCGATCCTCGAGGAGGAGGAAGACGAGGGCGATATCACATCCTGGGTGCCTTGCCTGAGTCTCACTCTCAGCAGGACCTAGGATGAGCTGTGTGGACGAACGCAGTTTTCTTCGCCAGATGACTGCTTGAGAACATGGATGTAATATATTTATTTCCTGTTCTGCCTAGCCTTTGTAAAATAGCGATGTTAGGACCGCTGGTCGATGAGAGCACGGAGAGTGCGCTAGTAGAATAAATGATCTTGTATGATACAGTTTCCGCATGTATCCTGTATAATTATATCATGTATAATTAAATCCTGCTTGTATAATTAAATCACTTGTGTAATATAACTGGCTGCCTTGTCTTACCTTGTCCTGGGGGAAAAAAAATTTATTTGGGTATTTATTTTCTGCTATTTGATTATTTTCCTTGGTGTTATGCAAATACCCCAGAAAGAAAATGCATCGTCCCTGGACCCGTTCTATGCCAACTCCACCTGAGAACAACTCTGGACAGATGGGAAATTATTTTACTCAAGGACAGACAAGTCAGCAAAGCAGTGATTCAGCATTCTCGCAAGTGTGTCGCCTATACGAGCAGAGTCAGCAACAGCATCAGGAGATGATGCAGCATTTGATTAACATGGGAAATCACCATGAACAACAGCAACCCAGGTCCAAACTGTCTGAGTTACAAAAGACCCGCCCAACGGTCTTTACGCACACTGACAAGCCACTAGAGGCAGACGACTGGCTTCGAGACATGGAAAGAAAATTGGTCATTGCCCACTGTACTGACCAGGAAAAGGTGCTGTACACACCGCACTATTTTTCTGGAACGGCTGCTTCGTGGTGGGAAAACTTATGTCACACCCACCCTGACGGAGCAAATATGACATGGGCACAATTCAAGGAGAATTTCCGAGGAGCGCATATCCCAAATAGCATTATGAAATTAAAGAAGAGGGAATTTGAAGATCTCAAGCAGCGGGGCTCCACAGTATCCCAATATCTGGATCAGTTTACTCAGTTGGCCCGGTACGCCAACGACGAGTATATGACAGAGAACAAAAAGATGGAGAAATTTCTCGACGGACTTATTTCGTCGCTAAAATGCCAGCTGATGGTTCATACCTTTCCAGACTTTAAGACACTTGTGGATAAGGCTATTATCCTGGAAAATGAACACCGCAATATGGATGAGGCTCGCAAGCGTCGCATGAACCAGTCAGTACAAGTTCGCAACAACAGGCCCAGGAATGATGTTCAAAAGCCAGTAGTAACCCGACCAACAAATACAGCTCCACCACAGAACCGCAGTGCATTCCACAATAGGACCAAGGATACAAATTTTTATCCTGGAGTCACCTGTTACTCCTGTGGAGAAGCGGGGCATTATGCTAAACAGTGCCCAAAACAAGGAAACAACCCTCCCAAAGCCAACAACAACAACAATGGCCGTGGTGCGACCAACGCTCCGCGACGCAACAACTTCAACCCCAATAACAACCACAAGCAAGGACATATCAACCACGTGACTTTTGAGGAAGCTCAGAACGCACCGGATATCGTGTTTGGTACGTTCCCCGCCAACTCAGTAGATGCTACAATTTTATTTGATTCCGGAGCTTCCCACTCTTGCATTTCTAAAAGATTTGCCTCGAAGAATCAGTTTCCCTTTTTGCCGTTACAAAATTCCATGGTTATTCAGTCCCCGGGATCAAAGCAAAATACTCAATGGTACTGCAAGGATGTAAACATCGAAATTGAAGGAATGGGATTCTTAGCCAATCTCATCGTATTGGACACAGTTGATTTGGACATTATTCTGGGAATGGATTGGTTAACCACAAACAAAGGTTTCATAGACTGCTATAACCGTACGGTAACTCTTACCAATTGCCAAGGAAAGACAATAAAAGTGGGTACAAGGAAGATTGCCACATCCCAAGGGAAATTAAACCAAGTGGATACGGTGGAATTAAGTAAGGTTCCTGTAGTCTGTGAGTATCCTGACGTATTTCCTGAGGAGTTACCAGGAATGCCTCCGGACCGCGAAATTGAGTTCGTTATTGAACTAGCACCTGGAACGACACCCATATACAAGAAGCCGTACCGTATGGCCCCAACGGAATTGGCAGAATTGAAGAAACAAATTAAGGAGTTGATGGAAAAAGGTTACGTTCGACCCAGCTCGTCACCATGGGGGTCGCCAGTTTTATTCGCCAAAAAGAGGGATGGTACCCTACGGCTATGTATTGATTACAGGGCACTTAATATGGTCACTATCAAGAATAAATATCCACCGCCCAGAATCAACGATTTGTTTGAGCAGCTAGCAGAAGCTAAAGTTTTCTCGAAGATAGACCTGAGATCAGGTTATCATCAGTTAAAAATTCGGACGACAGACATACCTAAGACGGCGTTTACTACCAGATACGGATTATATGAATTCACAGTGATGCCATTTGGTTTAACCAATGCCCCGGCATATTTTGTGCATCTCATGAACAAGGTTTTCATGAAATATTTGGATAAATTTGTGGTGGTATTTATCGATGACATACTTATTTACTCTAAGACGCCTGAAGAACATGAGCAGCATCTTCGGATAGTACTGGAAGAGTTAAGAAAACATCAGCTATACGCCAAATTTAGTAAATGTGAATTTTGGTTGAGAGAAGTTGGTTTCCTTGGGCACGTATTGACCCAAGACGGAATCGCTGTAGACCCGGGAAAAGTAAAGGATGTGTTGGGATGGAAGCAACCCACAAACGTAACGGAAGTCAGAAGTTTTCTTGGCCTAGCGGGCTATTATCGAAGGTTTATTGAAGGGTTCTCCACTATAGCCAGACCCATGACCCAGTTACTCAAGAAAGACAAGAAGTTTGAATGGACTGAAGCTTGTGAAAAGAGTTTTCAGGAGTTGAAAAAGAGGTTAACAACATCACCAGTTCTGGTCGTGCCCGATGTGCACAAAAATTTCGATATATATTGTGACGCATCCGGGAAAGGCCTTGGATGTGTGTTAATGCAGGAAGGAAAAGTAGTGGCTTACACCTCAAGACAGCTACGGCGACATGAAGAAAATTACCCCGTTCATGATCTGGAACTCGCTGCAGTAATACACGCACTCAAAGAGTGGCGACACTATCTTCTGGGGAACCGATGTGAAATATACACGGATCATAAAAGTCTTAAATATATTTTCACGCAGCCAGAATTAAATTTGAGACAACGACGTTGGCTTGAGCTAATTAAGGATTATGACGTAGGAATTCACTATCACCCAGGTAAAGCCAATGTTGTGGCAGATGCCCTCAGCAGGAATCCATACGCCGGAAATGGCAGTGTACAACTCTTGCAACATGTGCTCAGCCAGGAATTTGCCAAGCTCAACATGGCCCTAGTCACGGAAGGGACCATTTCCCAGTTGGAAATAAAACCAACATTAGAGGACCAGATCAGAGAAGCCCAGAAGGGACACCCAAGTATTGAAGGGATTAGGAAAAAGATGAAACTGGGCAGGGCGCCCGAATTTATGGAAGACGGCCAAGGAGTTATTTGGTTTGGACAGAGATTATGCGTACCAAACATTGAAGATTTAAAACAGCAAATAATGGCAGAGGCGCATACCACTCCATATTCCATTCACCCCGGAGGGACCAAAATGTATAAGGATCTACAGGAGAGATTCTGGTGGCACGGGATGAAAAGGGATATAGCCATATATGTGGCATGTTGTGATACCTGCCAACGTGTGAAAGCGGAACACCAGAGACCAGCCGGGTTGTTGCAACCAATTAAGGTGCCTGAATGGAAATGGGATAGAATTGGAATGGATTTTGTTGTTGGTTTGCCAAGGTCACGCCATGGGAATGATGCTATCTGGGTAATAACAGATTCGCTAACCAAGGTAGCACATTTCATTCCGGTAAAAACCACCTACTCAACACAGAGGCTAGCCAGGCTCTACCTATCCAGGATTGTTTGTCTACACGGGGTACCCAAAATAATTGTCTCTGACAGAGGCACCCAATTTGTCTCTAGATTTTGGGAACATCTACAGCAAGCCTTAGGCACGCAACTTGCTTTCAGCACAGCATACCACCCGCAGACCGGAGGACAGACAGAGCGGGTAAATCAAATATTAGAAGACATGTTGAGAGCTTGTGTGCTTACCTACGGAGTCAGTTGGGAGGATAGTTTGCCTTATGCAGAATTCTCCTACAACAACAGTTATCAAGCTAGCCTAAAAATGGCACCGTTCGAAGCATTATACGGACGACGATGCCGGACCCCATTAAATTGGTCTGAAACCGGAGACAGCCGAATTTTTGGACCAGAATTACTAATAGAGGCAGAAACCAAAGTAAAGCTTATTCAGGACCGACTCAGGGCCGCTCAAAGCCGACAAAAAAGTTATTATGATCAAAAACACCGCCAGGTCCACTTTGAGCCCAATGACTACGTATATCTTCGAGTATCTCCGACAAGGGGGCTACAGAGATTTAAGGTTAAGGGGAAATTAGCACCAAGATTTATCGGACCATTCAAAGTAACCGCAAGAAGGGGCAAGGTTGCCTATCAACTGGAATTACCAGCAGAGTTATCAGATGTTCACGACGTGTTCCATGTGTCTCAACTGAGGAAGTGTATTAGCAACACGGAAAAACAAGTGCAGCACCAAGAATTAGACCTTCAACCCGATCTTACCTATCGGGAACGTCCTATAAGAATTTTGGAGGAGTCTGAACGGAGAACCCGACAGAACGTAATAAAATTTTGCAAAGTCCAATGGAGCAATCACACCGAGGAAGAGGCAACCTGGGAAAGAGAAGATCATTTAAGGACTGAGTATCCGTACCTGTTTGAGGGACAGCTGGAATCTCGGGGACGAGATTTTTCTTAAGGGGGTAGGTACTGTCACACCCCAAAAATATTTATTTGGAATTTTGAAAACTTTTCAAAATTTTAGCTAAGATTTAAAATTTTCTTGGAGGGTTCTGTTTGAAGGGTGGACTTATTTGATTTAACTGTTTTGGAGGTTTTCCAAACTTTTTCTCTCTAAAGAATCTTTGGTTTTTGGTTATTTATTTTCAAAGGCAAAAGTCCTTTCCACCTCTTCTAGCACCATAAAACCTCTCCAAATATTTTTCTGCCACTCCAAGATTTACCTCTCAAGTCATGCACACCTTCTGTGATATTATTCAACTCCTTCCCACTCCACAAAAATATTCTTTCTATATATTTTGAATTCCAAAAATGGAATTTGAATTAATCATAGTTTCTTGACATTTACAAAGGAACTATATTTTCTATGACTCTTCTGCCTCCACCAAAATTATCCCTACATATATATGGTACCCTTAACCCATTTCTTCAAAAACCTTTGGTCCCATAGTTCAAAATTTTCAAATCAAATTCAATTCAAATTTGGTCCAGAAATCATGTTTCTGCCCCAAACCATTTCCAAACTTCACCAAAATTCTTGGCCTTCTGGCAAACTCATTTTTGAGTAACAACACACCACCACAGAAAACCCCATGATCAACCAAGTTGTTTAAAACCCCAAAGCATTTCATCAAACAGTTGGCAAGCATACTGTTCATCACTGAATGAAATTCAGTTAACTGAATTCTTCAGCCGACAGGGGCCGGCGATGCCGTGCACCCCTCATCTTCCTCTCCCGCACGGCGATGTCGCCCGCTTTCAATGCCGCAGCTTCCCCTGGCCCATCGCCAGCCTCTCCATTCCGGTGAGCTGGCTGCTGGCCGGTGCAGCCACCCCGGGCTCGTCCACGGCGGAGCCGAGCGGAACGCCTCGGCCATCGACCGCCATTTACTCCACTGCAACGCTCCTACCTACCTCCCCGCCCACGCGTCATCCTCCTTCGCCCCTCCGCACAACGGATGCACCGACCACGCCGCCCAGGGCCCGTGCGGCAGTCGCCGGAGCCGGCCACGCCGCCGCGCCCGTGCGGACAGCGCATCGCGGACGTGTCAAACGAGCGCGCGCCCGTCCAAACGGAAGCTTCGGGCAAACTCCACCAGCCTCATAAGTGCTCCGTCGCCCCAGACCACCGGCCAAAACCAAACCCGACGACCAAATTTACTCCGGCGAACTCCGCCGCTTCGGCCATCCTCGACTCGCCTATAAAAGGGGTCCCCGAGCCCCTCTAGCCTCACCTTTCGCCTCCACCACCTCCCACGCTTCCTCCTGACCACCCACCAGGCCACGAGGGGGTCATCTTCTCCCTCTCCGGCCACCGCTCCGCCGCCTCTGCCTTCGAACCAAACCACGCACTCACACCACCAGAGCCGCCCAAACTCCGTCGATCCACCCCGTTCCCACCACTATGCCGAAACCCTAAGCCAATTCCTCTTCCCGAGCCCTCTCCGACGAGCCACCACTTCACCCGAACCACCGTCCGCCGGCGACGAGCTCACCGCCGTTCAGGTGATCGCCGGTGGCCACCACCACCACCCATGGATGCGGAAGTCCACGCTGGACACAGTGCAACCAGCGCCGGGCCCTGAAACCCCGGCGATCGTCGCCGGCGATCGCCGCCTCTTCTCTGTACTCGCGCGCGAGCGCGTTCAAAATTCAAACCTGACGGGTGGCCCCCACCCGTCAGCTCTCTCTCTCTGTTTCATGTGTTCGGCAAAGGCGCACTCTGCGCTTTACGCCTTCTGCACTGGAAAGGCGTATTCGCTGCCGAAGCGTTTTCTTTTAAAACAGCTCAGGGGCTTCTGTTTTGCAGAAAGACCCCTGGTTTTAAAAAGGTAATAACTTTTAAACTATAAATCCAAATGAGCTGATTCTTTTTGCTAAAATTTTCTTTTCTTCTCTAGTTTATTTCAAGATTTAATTAAAAATATTTTGAGAACTTTTTCTGTTCTGTGTTGGAATTTCTCATTCGAATTCAAATTTGAATTTTTCAGAAAAAGAAGAAGGAACTTTTGCTGGAAATTCAGAGGGGTTTTCTCCTGATTACTTTGGACAAGGCAAGCATTATTGAACCTGGGATATGTTGTTTGCATTTTTGCATGGTTGCATAGTTGGGAGTACAGTGCATATGTTGCATGTTATATCATATGTGCATGCATGGTCATGTCACATCTTCTTTGGCTTGCATATCACACTAGCTTCTCTGACATGAATATGGTTACGTGATGGCTGAGATTTTTGCTGCTGGTTTGGACATGCTGGTGGGCATGGTCCTTTGTTGACACAGTGGTGTCGTGCGATACTGATAGAGAATACTGGTGATATGTTATTAATACCTCCTGAGTCTGCCTAGATCGAGTCTTGCTCTACACACCTAGCTGTATACCGTGCTGCCACGGGTCCTTCCGAAAGGAGGGTACGGCCTAGTAAGTTGATAACCCCTGTACGGGTGCACGCCACACAGATACTACGATGAAGGTTGTAGCCTGTCATCGGGTCAGGGGCATGGGTGTTTCCGGTTGTAGCCGAGAGGGGGGCACCCCTTGTAATCCGCGCGTTTAATAGTGATCCCATGCTTTTCGGAGGTTGTAGCCTCCCTGACTTAAGGTTTCTGGAGCGATGCTTAGGGTGAGTCCTGGCATCCGGTCGGGGTGTACGCGTCAGGTGTGTTCCCAACCCAAAGTCCGTATTGGGTATTAGTCAGTGTACGGTACTGACTAAGGAAATCCCATACACGTGGGTAAAGAGTACACCCTCTGCAGAGTTATATCTATTCGAATAGCCGCGTCCACGGTCAAGGATTTAGTTGGGTGGGTCAAGTATCGGTCTCGGTGTCAGTCTCTGGAGGAAAATAATATACTTGAGCATGTTCATGTTTGCATGATGTTCTTGTTACAGTCAATATTATCCTGAACTTATTTATGATGAAAATTATGCTTATGGACTAACCCTATGATTTTATTGTTACCTTCAAGAGTGTCTCAGGGGCTGGCTAGACTACCCCGGACACTCGCTTTTATTTTAAAGTCCTTTTGTGGCGTCCCTCGAGTGTCAGGCGGTTTATCACGCCACTACTCTTGTGGACACCCAACTGGCATTTCTTTTAAAGTCCTTTTGTGGCGTCCCTCGAGTGTCAGGCGGTTTATCACGCCACTACTCTTGTGGACACCCAACTGGCATTTCTTTTAAAGTCCTTTTGTGGCGTCCCTCGAGTGTCAGGCGGTTTATCACGCCACTACTCTTGTGGACACCCGACTGGCATTTCTTTTCAAGTCCTACCGTGATGTCACTTGACATCCGACCGGCATTCCTTTTATCTTTTTATATTATTGTGACTAATATTTATTTTTTGTATTAACCATGTTTCACCATGCCAAGTCTTGATAATTGTTGCATGCATGTAGTTTATCCTCCATGGCATATGCTTTCAGTATACCTTATGTTCTTAATGTTTGCGAGTACATTCAAAGTACTCACTGGCTTGTCCCTGGCTGTTTACTTGGCCAGACTTGGAGGAGGACGAGCTATTGGAGGAGAATTGCGCTAGCGAGGCCGACGCTTAGAAGGTTCCCAGTCAGCACACCTGTGTCTTGGAGTCTATCACTTGTATCATCCGTCAAGCTTCCGCCACACCAATAAAATAGTCAAGCCTCACACTGACGCTTGACTCTATGCTATTATATCAGTGTTGAGTTCCACCATCCACTGTCACATTCCACCACCCTAGTGCGTTGAGTTGTTGTAATAAATTGTTGGGTCACCCTGACCCAACCTGTGTAATATTATATTGTACTGGTTATCTATATCAAGGTTGTCCACTGGTTGTGCTTGGGAGCCAGTGTGACTTAAGGCTATTCTGTGATTTATTTCCCAGAAGTGAGCCTGACACCGACACAGGCAAACAAGATGCAGATCTGAAGCTTTTGGGAAACAACTTTCACATAAACAGCAGTGAGATATGGATCTACAGCATGTGGAAAACTTGGAAATAATTCAAGTTATATTCGGCAGACGCGATGAAAGTCCTAAGCAGATTCAATCTGGCTAACCATATTGGGAGAGATAAAGCTACAACGATGGAGCGGAGTCGTTCTTACGGTGGTTAACCAAAAACTTGAGATCTACGGCGAACTACTGGCTATGGCGAAGAACTGTGAAGAACAGGGACCCATCTACGAGCTCGCATGAGGAAACCCTAGAACTGAGATCTACGGGAAGGAAAGAAGTGGATGTACCTGAAGCAACGGAAGCGGAGAAGCACCGGTGAATCTCTGGAAACGTTCAGGTTGATGCAGCGGCCGGGCTCGACAAAGATGTAGAGTTCGACGGACGACGGTGGAGCTCGAGCACAAGTGGACAGAGGAATAAGAAGAGGCAAGGGGGGAAAAAGAGATGCCCCTCTTCCCTATTTATAAGCCGAAGGGATAAAACGGCATGCGCGGGAATCGAGGAGCCCAAAAAACGGATATGGACGATACTGTCACCTCGATCTTCGGAGCTTTAATGAATAAAGATAAAAAAACAGGTACAAGTATTAAATGCACAGATGGCGTCCCGGCGGTTTAAAGTGATTTGAGGAGATGATGTCACGCCGGTTTACAAAGTGTTCTGAAGCTGCGGAAAGGGAAATTTGTGCAAGACTTTGAATATTGACATGAACAGGTTCAAATCAATCTGGGGCCTAATGTCAGGGATATTACTACCAGGTATAAACTGCCCAGGAGGGGCCGGTTTATGTTATCAAGATTATCTTGAAGCCCAATGAAGCGTGAAGCAAGAGACTTTGGCCCAAGAGGTTTAGAGCCCAAGTATTAGGGCCCATGATTTGTAAACCGCCATACTATGTAACTTGAGATGTAAGATAGAAAGAATAGAGACCGAGGCGGACACGTTTATGAGCCGGCCTCGGGACTCTGTAAACCGGACCGAGCATCACCTCTTATATAAAGGGACGACCCGACGACGGTTCAAGGGAGAGAACTACAGCTCGAGACACAGGCAAAGCGGATTCGCTCCCTGGTCATCGAAACCCTAGCAATACACACCAAACTAGACGTAGGCTTTTAACTTCAACGAAGGGGACGAACTAGTATAAAATCCTTGTGTCCTTTTCCGCTTTAACCCCTTTAAGCTAACCCGTAGCGATGGCCTCACGACTAAGTCCTTTTGCTAGGACATCTGCCATGACAAAACCACGACAGTGAGGGTGATGATGATGATGATGAAGGCCTCTGTGATGGATCCCCCTCTGGTGGAGCTCCGAAACAGGCTCCAAGATGGGATCTCCACGGGTACAGAAGGTACGGCGGTGGAATTAGGGGTTTCTCTCTGTCTACGGAGTTTCTGGGGTACGTAGACTTATATAGGAAGAAGGAGGGCACCGGGGGACGCTCGGGGACTCCACGAGGCAGGGGGCGCGCCCTGGGAAGGGGCGCGCGTCCCCACCCTTGTGGGCCACCACTTGATCCCCTGACGTGGTTCTCAAGCTCCGCGTGCCTGATTTTCTCCAAAAATATCTCTCGCGAAGGTTTCATTCCGTTTGGACTCCGTTTGATATTCTTTTTCTGCAAAACCCTGAAACAGGCAAAAAACAGCAATCTGGACTGGGCCTTTGGGTTAGTAGGTTTGTCCCAAATATGATATAAAAGTGAATGATAAAGCCCATTAAACATCCAAGACTTCATAAATAATAGCATGGAACAATAAAAAATTATAGATACGTTGGAGACATATCAAGCATCCCCAAGCTTAATTCCTGCTCGTCCTCGAGTAGGTAAATGATAACGAAAGAATTTTTTATGTGGAATGCTAACCAATATAGTTTTTCAATGTAATTCTCTTAATTGTGGCATGAATGTTCAGATCTGAAAGATTCAAGATAAAAGTCTATATTGGCATAAGAAACAATAATACTTCAAGCATACTAATAAAGCAATCATGTATTCTCAAAATACTATGGCTAAAGAAAGTTATACCTACAAAATCATATAGTGTTGGCTATGGTCCCTCGTTATCACACAAAAATATTCATATCATGCACAACCCCGATTTCAGCCAAGCACTTGTTTTCATACTCTATCTTTTCAAACCTTTCAACTTTCACGCATTACATGAGCATGAGCCATGGACATATCACTATGGGTGGAACAGAGGTGGTTGCGGAGAAGACAAAAAAGGAGGGAGATAGTCTCACATCGACTAGGCGTATCAACGGGCTATTGAGATGCCCATCAATAGATACCAATGTGAGTGAGTAGGGATTGCCATGCAACGGATGCACTAGAGCTAAATATGAATGAAAGCTCAACAAAAGAAACTAGTGGGTGTGCATCCAACTTGCTTGCTCAAGAAGACCTAGGGCATTTGAGGAAGCCCATCGTTTGAATATACAAGCTAAGTTCTATAATGAAAATTCCCACTAGTATATGAAAATTACTAAGCATGAGACTCTCTACAATGAAGAACATGGTGCTACTTTGAAGCACAAGTGTGGAAAAAAAGATAGTAGCAATTGTCCCTTTTTCTTTTCTCGTTCTCTTTTTTTGGGCCTTTCTTTTTTTTCTTTGGACTTTTTTTGCGGAGGGGCTTTATAGATATATCCTTTCCTCCCATGGGACAATGCTCTAATAATGATGATCATCACACTATCATTACAACTCGATATTACAACTCGATACTACAACAACAAAGTATCTTTCATAGATAACCTTGATCATAAACTCACAATTCATTGGAAATCGACAAACACACCGCAAAAAGAGATTACATCGAATAGATCTCCTCGAAGACCGAGGAGAACTTTGTACTGAGATCCAGAGAGAGAGAAGAAGCCATCTAGATACTAGCTATGGACCTGAAGGTCTGTGGTAAACTACTCACAACTCATGGTGAGGGCGATGATGATGATGAAGAAGGCCTCCGTGATGGATCCCCCTCCGATGGAGCTCCGGAACAGGCTCCAAGATGGGATCTCCACAGGAACAGAAGGTACGGCTGTGGAATTAGGGTTTTCTCTCTGTCTACGGAGTTTCTGGGGTACGTAGACTTATATAGGAAGAAGGAGGGCATCGAGGGACGCTCGGGGGCTCCACTTGATCCCCTGACGTGGTTCTCAAGCTCCGCGTGCGTGATTTTCTCCAAAAATATATCTCGCAAAGGTTTCATTCCGTTTGGACTCCGTTTGATATTCTTTTTCTGCAAAACCCTGAAACAAGCAAAAAAACAGCAATCTGGACTGGGCATTTGGGTTAGTAGGTTAGTCCCAAAAATGATATAAAAGTGAATGACAAAGCCCATTAAACATCCAAGACTTCATAAATAATAGCATGAAACAATCAAAAATTATAGATATGTTGGAGACGTATCATGATGCCTATATACAATGATCATGCCTAGATATTCTCATAACTATCCGCTCTTCTATCAATTGCTCGACAGTAATTCGTTCACCCACCGTAGAAATAATCTATCATGAGAGAAGTCACTAGTGAATCCTATGGCCCCCGGGTCTATTCTCATCATATTAATCTTCCATCAACTATTTACTTTACTTTGCATTATTTACTTTCAATCTCTATATCAAAAATACCAAAAATATTATCTTATCATATCTATCAGATCTCACTCTCATAAGTGACCGAGAAGGGATTGAATATCCCTTTTATCGCGTTAGCTGCGAGGTTCTTATTTGTTTGTGTAGGTGCGAGGGACTCGCGCGTGGTCTCCTACTAGATTGATACCTTGGTTCTCAAAAACAGAGGGAAATACTTACGCTACTGTGCTGCATCACCCTTTCCTCTTCGAGGGAATACAACGCAAGCTCGAGAAGTAGCAAGAAGAATTTCTGGCGCCGTTACCGGGGAGATCTACGCACAAGTCATATACCAAGTACCCATCACAAACTCTTATCCCTCGCATTACATTATTTGCCATTTGCCTCTCATTTTCCTCTCCCCCACTTCACCCTTGCCGTTTTGTCGCCCTTTTTCCATTCGCCTTTTTGTTTGCTTGTGTTGCCATGTGCATTCTATTTGCTTGCATCTTTGCTTGTTAAAAATCTATTGATATGCATCCACTTAAAGTGTTCTACTTGGATCATCTTTGATACTTATGCACTCGTACTGAAACCCCAACTAGCCTAGTTGATGGGAAATCTTTAGATGAGCATGCTCATTTTGTGCGTCACCATTTGTCTGAAAAAGGGAGACTCTTATGGGATCAAATAAACAGATTGTTGGGTTATGCTTGGAATCTTTGTGAAATTTATGATTTTACTTGTTGCTCTAAGAACCCTAAAAAACACCTCCCCAACCTATGTGAGTTTAATGATAATGAAATCTTATCTTCTTATGCAAAGGGTGTTTATAGTTACTACGATATCGAACAAATTGAAGAATTTGTTGCTTTTAAGGGTCCTTATGAAGTTGCTTCTTTGATTGAAAAGTATGATATTACTCTCTATGAATCTGAAAATTTTGACATACTTAAATATTGCTATGAAAACTATGCTCATAATGTCTATGTCAAAGAATTTATTGAAAGAATGGCCGCTGCTTTGGAAGAAAATAATGATATGCATGAATCTATAGATAATTATAATTCCGATGATTTGATTGAAATATCCCTTGATGAACATGACGCTTGCTATTCTTGTGGCCATGATGCCAATATTTATGAAGATGAATTTGCTATAGTTCCTTATGTTAAACATGAGATCGTTGCTATTGCACCCATACTTGATAGTTCCTTCGATGAAAAGCATGATTTCAATGATGTTATTATAAATTATCTTAATGTCAATTGTGTTAATGATATGCAAAACCTCAAGCTTGGGGATGCTAGTTTTGCTATGACTACTATTTGTTGCAATGATCATGATTTGGGTGATGCTTCTTACGATCTTGAAAATTTATTTAAACCCCATGATGAATGTAAGATTGATAATAATATTTGCAATAATATTGTAAGTGGGTTTGGAAGATTGTCAACTTTAGACCCCCACATATTTGGAGTGTGTTCAATCTTATGAATTTTTTGATAAAAGTGGGTTTGGAGAGGTCATGACTTTAGTTAATGTTGATCCCACTATTTTGGAAGAGTGTCAACTTCGTATGCATGTGGATCGTGTTGAGAATATGTTTTGTGATAGCTATATTGTTGAATTTGCTTATGATCCTACATGAAATTATTATGAGAGAGGAAAATATGGTTGTGGAAATTTTCATGTTACTAAATTACCTCTCATTATTTTGAGATTGCTATTGTTTCTTTCTTCTTCCTTGCGTATGCTAGATCTTGCTTGTCTTGCTAATTTGTTTTTCTATAAAATGCCTATGCATAGGAAGTATGTTAGACTTAGATGTGTTTGCCACGTGTTTTATGATGCTCTCTTTGTGCTTCAAGTCTTATCTTTCATGTGAGCGTCATTGAATTCTCAAGCCTATCTTAATGGCTATAAAGAAAGAGCTTGTTGGGAGGCAACCCAATTTTATTTTCTTTGCTTTTCACTTCTGTTTAGTAATAAATAATTCATCTCGCTTCTGGATAGATGTGGTTTTGTGTTTTAATTAGTGTTTGTGCCAATTAGAATCTTTGGGAAGACTTGGGTGAAGTCTTTGCGATCTTGCTGTAAAAAACAGAAACTTTTGCACTCATGAGATTAGCTGCCATTTTTTACTAGAGAGTGCTTTTAAGTTGATTCTTTTTGCAGATGATTAATTGACAAATTTAACATGTCCACCAATTTTTTTTAGAGTTACAGAAGTATTCGAAAGTTACAGATTGCTACAGACTGTTATGTTTTTTACAGATTTTGTTTTTCGTGTGTTGTTTGCTTATTTTGATGAATCTATAAGTAGTATCGGGGGGTATGAATCATAGAGAAGTTGGAATACAGTAGGTTTAACACCATTATAAGCAAAGAATGAGTTCATTACAGTACCTTTGAATGGTGGTTTGTTTTCTTATACTAACGGAGCTCACGAGATTTTTGGCTAAGTTTTGTGTTGTGAAGTTTTAAAGTTTTGAGTAAGGATTTGATGGACTATGGAACAAAGAGTGGCAAGAGCCTAAGCTTGGGGATGACCAAGGCACCCCAAGGTAAAATTAAAGGACAACCAAAATCCTAAGCTTGGGGATGCCCCGGGAAGGTATCCCCTCTTTCGTCTTCCTCTATCGGTAACTTTACTTGAGACTATATTTTTATTCACCACATGATATGTGTTTTGCCTGGCGCGTAATGTATGATTTGAGTCTTTGCTTTTTAGTTTACCACAATCATCCTTGCTGGAAACACCTTTTGAGAGAGATATAGATGAATTGGAATTTGTTAGAATACTCAATGTACTTCACTTATATCTTTTGAGCTAGATAGTTTTGCTCTAGTGCTTCACTTATATCTTTTAGAGCATGGTGGTGGTTTTATTTTTTAGAAACTATTAATCTCTCATGCTTCACTTATATCTTTTTGAGATTCTCTTAGAACTGCATGGTAATGTGCTTTGGTTATAAAACTAGTCCTAATATGATAGGCATCCAAGACGGGTATAGTAAAAACTTTCATAAAAGTGCATTGAATATTATGAGAAGTTTGATACTTGATGATTGTTTTGAGATATGAGGATGGTGATATTAGAGTCATGCTAGTAGAGTAGTTGTTAATTTGAGAAATACTTGTGTTAAAGTTTGCAAGTCCCGTAGCATGCACATATGGTAACCGTTGTGTGACAAATTTGAAGCATGAGGCATTTCATTGAGTGTCATCCTTTGTGTGGAGGTCGGGATTGCGCGATGGTTAACTCCTACCAACCCTTCCCCTAGGAGCATGCGTGTAGTACTTTTTTTAATGACTTGAAGATTTTTGCAATAAGTATGTGAGTTCTTTATGACTAATGTTGAGTTCATGGATTATACGCACTCTCACCCTTCCACCATTGCTAGCCTCTCTTGTACCGCGCAACTTTCGTCGGTACCTTACACCCACCTTATACCTTCCTCAAAACAGCCACCATACCTACCTATCATGGCATTTCCATAGCCATTCTGAGATATATTGCCATGCAACTTTCCACCGTTCCGTTTATTATGACACGCTTCATCATTGTCATATTGCCATGCATGATCATGTAGTTGACATCGTATTTGGGGCTAGGCCACCATGCATAGTTTTTCATACATGTCACTCTTGATTCATTGCACATCCCGGTACACCACCGGAGGCATTCTTATAGGGCCATACTTTGTTCTAGTATCGAGTTGTAATATCGAGTTGTAAATCAATAAAAGTGTGATGATCATCATTATTAGTGCATTGTCCCAGAGAAAAAAAAGCAAAAGAAGGACGGAAAGGCCAAAGGAAAAAGGAAAGGCCCAAAAGAAGAAGAAAAAAAGAAAAAAAGAAAAAAAAGAGAAAAAAAATGGACAATGCTACTATCTTCTTCCACACTTGTGCTTCAAAGTAGCACCATGATCTTCATGATATAGAGTCTCTTGTTTAGTCACTTTCATATACTAGTGGGAACTTGGCTTGTATATTCCAACAATGGGCTTCCTCAAATGCCCTAGGTCTTCGTGAGCAAGCAAGTTGGATGCACACCCACTTAGTTTCTTTTGTTGAGCTTTCATACATTTATAGCTTTAGTGCATCCGTTGCATGGCAATCCCTACTCACTCACATTGATATCTACTGATGGGCATATCCATAGCCCATTGATACGCCTAGTTGATGTGAGACCATCTTCCCCTTTTGTCTTCTCCACAACCACCACTCTATTTCACCTATAGTGCTATGTCCATGGCTCACGCTCATGTATTGCGTGAAAGTTGAAAAAGTTTGAAAAATTTTAAGTATTAAACAATTGCTTGGCTGAAACCGGGGTTGTGCATGATTTGAGTATTTTGTGTGACGAAGATGGAGCATAGCCAAACTATATGATTTTGTAGGGATGAACTTTCTTTGGCCATTTTATTTTGAGAAGACATGATTGCTTTGTTAGTATGCTTGAAGTATTATTATTCTTATGTCAATATAAACTTTTGTCTTGAATCTTTCGAATCTGAACATTCATGCCACAATAAAGAAAATTACATTGAGAATTATGTTGGTTAGCATTCCACATTAAAATTTCTGTTTTTATCATTTACCTACTCGAGGACGAGCAGGAATTAAGCTTGGGGATGCTTGATACGTCTCCAACGTATCTATAATTTCTGATTATTTCATGGTATTATATATTCTGTTTTGGATGTTTAATGGGCTTTATTATACACTTTTGTATTATTTTTGGGACTACCCTACTAACCCAAGGCCCAGTGAAAATTGCTGGTTTTTTTTCCTATTTCAGTGTTTCGTAGAAAAGGAATATCAAACGGAGTCCAAACGGAATGAAACCTTCGAGACAGTTATTTTTGGAACGATATCAACACGGAAGACTTGGAGTACACGCCTAGAAGTTAGAGAGGCGGCCACGAGGGTAGGGGGCGCGCCTAGGGGGGTAGGCGCGCCCCGCTCCCTCGTGGGCCCCCTCTGGCTCCCCTGACATGCCTCTTGAGCCTATATATACGCTCATACCCTGAAAACATCAAGGCAATCGACGAAACCCTAATTCCACCGCCGCAACCTTTTGTGCCCGTGAGATCCCATCTTGGGGCCTGTTCCGAAGCTCCGCCGGAGGGGGAATCGATCACGGAGGGCCTCTACATCAACACCATAGCCTCTCCGATGAGTTGTGAGTAGTTTACCACACAGACCTTCGGGGCCATAGTTATTAGCTAGATGGCCTCTTCTCTCTCTTTGGATCTCAATACAAAGTTCTCCTTGATCTTCAAGGAGATCTATTCGATGTAATCTTTTTGCGGTGTGTTTGTAGAGATGCGATGAATTGTGGGTTTATGATCAAGATTATATATGAACAAAATTGGATTATTTTCTGAAATCTTTTATGCATGATTTAAATATCCTTACAAGTCTCTTCGAATTATCGGGTTGGTTTGGCCTACTAGATCTATAGTTCTTGCAACGGGAGAAGTGCTTGGCTTTGGGTGCAATCTTATGGTGTCCTTTCCCAGTGACAGCAGGGGCAGCAAGACACGTATTGTATTGTTGCGATCGAGGATAAAAAGATGGGGTTTATATCATATTTCTTGAGTTTATCCCTGTACATCATGTCATCTTGCTTAAGGCGTTACGCTGTTCTTATGCACTTAATACTCTAGATGCATGCTGGATAGTGGTCGATGTGTGGAGTAATAGTAGTAGATGCAGAATCGTTTCCCTCTACATGTCATGGGTGTGATGCCTATATACAATGATCATGCCTAGATATTCCCATAACTATGAGCTATTCTATCAATTGCTCGATAGTAATTCGTTCACCCACCGTAGAAATATGCTATCATGAGATAAGCCACTAGTGAAACCTATGGCCCCCGGGTCTAGTCTCATCATATTAATCTTCCACCAACTATTTACTTTACTTTGCATTATTTACTTTCAATCTCTATATCAAAAATACCAAAAGTATTATCTTATCATATCTATCAGATCTCACTCTCGTAAGTGATCGAGAAGGGATTGACAACCCCTTTTTTATCGCGTTAGCTGCGAGGTTCTTATTTGTTTGTGCAGGTGCGAGGGACTAGCGCGTGGTCTCCTACTGGATTGATACCTTGGTTCTCAAAAGTGAGGGAAATACTTATGTACTGTGCTGCATCACCCTTTCCTCTTCGAGGGAATACAACGCAAGCTCGAGAAGTAGCATCTAGTAACATGACTTCCATAACAGGATTATCGTACCACTCTGGTGCGGAACGTACTCTGTTGTCCTACGAGGTTCGGTACTAACTTGATCTGAAGTTTCATTATTATCATCATTAGCTTCCTCACTAATTGGTGTAGGCATCATGGGAACAATTTTCTGTGACGAGTCACTCTCCAATTCGAGAGAAGGTGCAATTACCTCATCAAGTTCTACTTTCCTCCCACTCATTTCTTTCGAGAGAAACTCATTCTCTAGAAAGGATTCATTCTTAGCAACAAGTGTTGCCTTCGGATCTGTGATAGAAGGTGTACCCAACCATTTCTTTTGGGTATGCTATGAAGACGCATTTCTTCGATTTGGGTTTGAGCTTAACAGGCTGAAGATTTTTCACATAAGCATCGCAACCCCAAACTTTAAGAAACGACAGCTTAGGTTTCTTGCCAAACCACAGTTCATACGGTGTCGTCTCAACATATTTAGATGGTGCCCTATTTAACGTGAATGCAACTGTCTCTAATGCATAACCCCAAAACGATATTGGTAAATCGGTAAGAGACATCATAGATCGCACGATATCTAATAAAGTACGGTTACGACGTTCAGACACACCATTACGATGTGGTGTTCAGGTGGCGTGAGTTGCGAACTATTCCACACTGTTTTAAATGAAGACCAAACTCATAACTCAAATATTCGCCTCCACGATCATATCGTAGAAACTTTATTTTCTTGTTACGATGATTCTCTACTTCACTATGAAATTCTTTGAACTTTTCAAATGTTTCAGACTTATGTTTTATCAAGAAGATATACCCATATCTTCTCAAATCATCTGTGAAGGTCAGAAAATAACGATACCCTCAGCGAGCCTCGATACTCATTGGACCGCATACATCGGTATGTATTATTTCCAATAAGTCAGTTGCTCGCTCCATTGTTCCGCAGAACGGAGTTTTAGACATCTTGCCCATGAGGCATGGTTCGCAAGTATCAAATGATTCATAATCAAGTGATTCCAAAAGTCCATGTGCATGGAGTTTCTTCATGCGTTTTACACCAATATGACCTAAACGGCAGTGCCACAAACATGTTGCAATATGATTATCAACTTTGCATCTTTTGGCGTCAATATTATGAATATGTGTATTTCCACAATCGAGATTTAACAAAAATAGACCACTCATCAAGGGTGCATGACCATAAAAGATATTACTCATATAAATAGAACAACCATTATTCTCTGATTTAAATGAATAACCATCTCACAACAAACAAGATCTAGATATACTGTCCATGCTCAATGTTGGCACCAAATAACAATTATTTAGGTCCGAAACTAATCCCGGAGGTAGTTGTAGAGGTAGCGTGCCGAGGGCAATCACATCGACTTTGGAACCATTTCCCACGCGCATCATCACCTCGTCCTTATCCAATGTTTGTTTAATCCGTAGCCCCTTTTTCAAGTTACAAATATGAGCAACCGAACCAGTATCAAATACCCAGGCGCTACTACGAGCATTAGTAAGGTACACATCAATAACATGTATATCAAATATACCTTTGTTCACTTTGCCATCCTTCTTATCCGCCAAATACTTGGGGCAGTTCCGCTTCCAGTGACCAGTCCCTTTGCAGTAGAAGCACTCAGTTTCCGGCTTGGCTCCAGACTTGGGTTTCTTCCCGGGAGTAGCAACTGGCTTGCTATTCTTCTCGAAGTTCCCCTTCTTTCCCTTGCCGTTTTTCTTGAAACTAGTGGTCTTGTTAACCATCAACACTTGATGCTCCTTTTTGATTTCTACCACCGCAACTTTGAGCATTGCGAAGAGCTCAGGAATTGTCTTCTCCACCCCTTGCATATTATAGTTCATCACGAAGCCTTTATAGCTTGGAGACGGTGATTGAAGAACTCTGTCAATAACACTATCATCTGGAATATTAACTCCCAGCTGAGTCATGTGGTTATAGTACTCATACATTCTGAGTATGTGTTCACTGACAGAACTGTTCTCCTCCATCTTGCAGCTATAGAACTTGTTGGAGACTTCATATCTCTCAACTCGGGAATTTGCTTGAAATATTAACTTCAACTCTTGGAACATCTCACATGACAATGACGTTCAAAACGTCTTTGAAGTCCCGATTCTAAGCCTAAAAGCATGGCACACTGAACTATAGAGTAGTCATCAGACCGCGTCTGCCAGACGTTCAAAGCGTCCACGTTAGCGGGAGGGGGCTTGTCTCCTAGAAGTGCATCAAGGACATAATTCTTCTGTGCAACAATGAGGATAATCCTCAAGTTACGGACCCGGTCCGTGTAGTTGCTACCATAATCTTTCAACTTAGTTTTCTCTAGGAAAGCATTAAAATTCAAGGGAACGGTAGCACGGGCCATTAATCTACAACATAGATATACAAAAACTATCAGGACTAAGTTCATGATAAATTAATTTCAATTAATCATATTACTAAAGAACTCCCACTTAGATAGACATCCCTCAAGTCATCTAAATGATCACGTGATCCAAATCAACTAAACCATGTCTGATCATCATGTGAGATGGAGTAGCTTTCAATGGTGAACATCTTATGTTGATCATATCTACTATATGATTCACGTTCGACCTTTCGGTCTCCAGTGTTCCGAGGCCATGTCTATACATGCTAGGCTCGTCAAGTTTAACCCGAGTATTCCGCACTTGCAAAACTGTCTTACACCTGTTGTATGTGAATGTAGAGCTTATCACACCCGATCATCACGTGGTGTCTCGGCACGACGAACTGTCGCAACGGTGCATACTCAGGGAGAACACTTGTACCTTGAAATTTTAGTAAGGGATCATCTTATAATGCTACCTTCATTCTAAGCAAAATAAGATGCATCAAAAGATAAACATCACATGTAATCAAAATATGTGACATGATATGGCCATCATCATCTTATGCTTTTGATCTCCATCTCCAAAGCATTGTCATGATCTCCATCGTCACCGGCTTGACACCATAATCTTCATCGTAGCGTCGTGGTCGTCTTGCCAACTATTGCTTCTACTACTATCGCTAACTCATAGTGATAAAGTAAAGCAATTACATGGCGTTCACAATTCATACAATAAAGAAACAACCATAAGGCTCCTGCCGGTTGCCCATAATTTACAAAACATGATCATCTCATACAATAACGTATAACTCATCACATCTTGACCATATCACATCACAACATGCCATGTAAAAAACAAGTTAGACGTCCTCTACTTTGTTGTTGCAAGTTTTACGTGGCTGCTATGGGCTTCTAGCAAGAACCGTTCTTACCTACGGCACAAAAACCACAGCCGTGATTTATCAAGTTTGCTGTGTTAACCTTCAACAAGGACCGGCCGCACTCAAATTCGCCACCTTTATGCAAACAAGTTGCACGTAACGGTGGAACCGGTCTCATGAACGCGGTCATGTAATGTTGGTCCGGGCCGCTTCATCTTACAATACCGCCAAATCAAAATAAGACATTGGTGGTAAGTAGTATGGACATCACTGCCCACAACTCCTTTGTGTTCTACTCGTGCATATCATCTACGCATAGACCGGGCTCATGATGCCACTATTGGGAACATAGTATGCAGTTTCAAAAAAAAAAAATCTACGCTCATGCCAGATCTATCTAGGAGATGCATAGCAACGAGATGGGAAGAGTGTGTCTACGTACCATCATAGACCAAAAGCGGAAGCGTTAGATTAACGTGGTTGATGTAGTCGAATGTCTTAGCGATTCAACCGATCAAGCACCGAACGTACGGCATCTCCGAGTTCTGAACACGTTCAGCTCGATGACGTCCCACAAACTCTTGATCCAGCAGAGTGTCGAGGGAGAGTTCCGGTAGCACGACGGCGTGTTGACGGTGATGGTGAAGTAGATCGTGGAGGGCTTCGCCTAAGCACTACGACAATATGACCTGAGGTGTAAACTATGGAGGGGGGCACTGCACACGGCTAAGAGAATAACGGTTGTGCTTTGGGGTGCCCCCCGCCCGTGTATATAAAGGAGGAGGGGAGGAGGCGGCCGGCCTAAGGGTGCGCGCCATGGGAGGGGAGTCCTACTAGGACTCCACTCATAGTAGGATTAGGACCCCTTTTTTCCTTTTCTTCGAGTTGGAAGGAGGGAAGGGAGAGGAGAGGGAGAAGGAAAGGGGGGCGCGCCCCCTCCCCTAGTCCAATGTTTACTCCCCTTGGGGGGGGCCACCCCCTTGTGGGCTGCCCTCTCTCTCCCCTATGGCCCATGTAGGGCCAATACTTCCCCGGCAGGTTCCGGTAGCCCCCGGGAACTCCAATATGTACCCGGTACCCCTCGGAACCCTTCCGGTGTCCGAATACTATCATCCAATATATCGATCTTTACCTCTCGACCATTTTGAGACTCCTCGTCATGCCCGTGATCTCATTCGGGACTCCGAACAATCTTCGGTCACAAAAATGACATAACTCTTAATACAAATCGACATCGAACGTTAAGCGTGCGGACCCTACGGGTTCGAGAACTATGTAGACATGACCGAGAGATTTCTCCGGTCAATAACCAACAGTGGAATATGTGTGCTCATATAGGTTCCTACATATTCTAAAAAGATCTTTATTGGCCAAACCGTAATGTCAACATACATTATTCCCTTTGTCATCGATATGTTAGTTGCCTGAGATTCGATCATCGGTATCTTCATACCTAGTTCAATCTCATTACCGGCAAGTCTCTTTACTCGTTCTATAATGCATCATCTCACAACTAACTCATTAGTCACATTGCTTGCAAGGCTTCTTATGATGTGTATTACCGAGAGGGCCCAGAGATACATCTCCGATACTCGGAGTGACAAATCCTATTCTCGATCTATGCCAACCCAACAAACACCTTCGGAGATACCTGTAGAGCATATTTATAATCACCCAGTTACGTTGTGACGTTTGATAGCACACAAGGCATTCCTCCAGTATCCGGGAGTTGCATAATCTCATAGTCGGAGGAACATGTATTTGACATGAAGAAAGCAATAGCAGTAAAACTGAACGATCAAAAAGCTAAGCTAACGAATGGGTCTTGTCCATCACATAATTCTCCTAATGATGTGATCCCATTAATCAAATGACAGCACATGTCTATGGTTAGGAAACTCAACCATCTTTGATTAATGAGCTAGTCTAGTAGAGGATACTAGGGACACTGTGTTTTGTCTATGTATCCACACATGTATCAAGTTTCCGGTTAATACAATTGTAGCATGAATAAAAGACATTTATCATGATATAAAGAAATATAAATAACAACTTTATTATTGCCTCTAGGGCATATTTCCTTTATCTTCCTCACACGTCTCTTCACTTGTTTCTTCATCCCTTGAGGGTTGACTAATCACTTTCTTGGCCTTCAAAGCAAGATTGGAGTTCTTGGTTGCTTGACCAATTGCAAAGGTCTTCTTGGACTTGGTCTCCAAAAGAACATGAGTGGAGAAAGTGGAGACAACTTGAGCCGTGGTCAACTTATGATAATCTAGACGCTGATGTATCATCATGACCACGGTATGTTCCGTGAGAACCATAGCATATATGAACTTGTCCTTGATGAAGTAATCATTTTCCCAAGTGCACCCAAAGGTTCTCAAGTTGAGCACAAGAGATTTTAACCTTCGGTACACCTCTTCCGTGGACTCACCCTCATTCCTCACAAAGAGATTGACTTCTTGCTTGAGTAAAGCCAATCGAGATCTTCGAATAGATTCATCTCCTTCGAGAGCCTCCTCAAGACAATCCCAGATTTCATTGGCAGTCTTAAGGAGCGCAATGGAGTCACTATAGTCTTCGGTCACATCATTGCATAGCATGTTGTCGGTGGTGGAATTGAGTTAATCATCAATAGCTTCTATTGGAGTGAGATTCATTGGGTCCTTGGGGTTGAATCCATTGACCACAATCCACCAAAGTTGTGTTGAAGCACTACGAATATGAGACTCCATATCTAGCTTCCATTTAGCAAACGCATTAGCTTTCAAAGGGGGTGGAGGCCCAACACGATTAATACGAGGATGTTGCAAGGGTTGTAGTGAGTAAAAGGGTTCCACGTCATTGTACTTGGGAACTTGACTACGAGCCAGAGATGCAAGAGGTTCTCTCAAGTCATCCACATCATGAATGGCATTTGGATCAAATGAGTTTGATGCGGATGCCGAGGGCTTCAAGAGAGCATCAATTTCCTCCTTGACCAAGGAACGAACTTCTTTCAACATTGAGGCTTTGAGGTCCGCAAACATTGAAAGAATATTGGCCGCGGTCAGAGGAGCACCCGGGATAATAGGAGCGGCGGGAACAACAACCGGAGCACCAAGTACCTCGGTCGCGGTGGGGGTAGGTTTTAACCATCCTCCGTAACGTGTGCGCCACCTCCCTCATTCCCTAGATCGACCATATCCTCTAAGGTTGTAAAACCTTATATTAGAGCACAAGGCTCTCATACCAATTGAAAGGATCGATACGGTCGACTAGAGGGTGGGGGTGAATAGGAGACTACAAATTTTACTCTTTCTTGTCAATTTTAAGGTTTAGTGGATAAATAGGGTTCACTAAATATGCAACTAGGTGAACACAACCTATATGACAAGCAAGCTTAAAGCAAAGTATGCTAGGCAACAATCTAATTAGCAAGCCAACAAGCATACAAGGCAAGTAAAGTGCGGGAAAGGATTAACCACAAGTGAGGCGAGGACGCGGATTTTATCCCGAAGTTCACTCTTCCTTGGCGAAGAGCTACTCTCCGTTTAGAGCGGTGCCGGAGCCAAACCTTGCGGAATTCCACCAAAGGCTCGCCGTAATCTCTTTCGAGTCACCCCAACGGATGAGCCTCGAATCACTCGAGGTTGGTCTTGAAGGCGACCACCACACCTTTACAAAGTTCTCCGGAGCACACCACAAGCAAGGAAGCTTCCAGAGGAACCTCTAACCGCCTAGGAGCCCAAGCTCCAAGAGTAACAAGTAAAAGGGGAAGAAATGTTGCGGGGAACGCGATTTCGTTTGGTCAAGATGTAGATCGGGACTTGCTCTCCCAATCCCCAAAGTTTCAACAAGTTTGGGTGGAGGGCTTGAGAGTATTGAGCAAAATGGAGTATAGCAATGGTGGAGCTCAACAAGACATTAGGGTTGAAGGTTGGAGGTGGAAGAAGGGGCTATTTATAGTGATCTTGGTCGGGTGGGGATTTCTGCCCGTTGGACCCCGTGTGCACGGGCTAAGTCAGCCCCATGCGCACGGGGTACTCAGAGACTATCGCACCACCCCGTGCGCAGGGGGGGGGGTCAAAAGACCCCGTGCGCATGGGGTACCCAGAGAGTTTACGAAGCACCCCGTGCGCACGGGGTACCCAGTAAATTCTTGTTATAATCTCTTTGGGTACCACAAGCACACACACACTTAAGATTTTAGGTGGTAGGAATGGATAGGCTAGTGTATATGGTTCGGCAATGGCATTCCCACACAACTTTTATCCACACAAACCCCTCTTAATAGTGCGGTCTTTCCTACGATTCGAAACAAACCAAAACTAAACCTTTGATTCGCCAAAAGACCACGCCTTTGACCTTTTTGAATTGGGGGGGGGGGGTCGTACATCTCCATCACGAAGCACTTCGAACCAATATCCTGAGATACAATTTAGTAACCAATATTAGTTCAACTAACCACATAGTCATCACACCAAAATATAGTATAAGTGCCACCTGCACTTTCACCCTTCCTTTGGAGAGAGGTGTGAGACGATAGAGTGAGGGGGGATGTATTTTGTTCCCCTACTAAAAACAATTATATATGACAAAAAATGTTTCATGATCAGAGGGTTCATTTCTCCAACAAACATAAATTCTCCGCCCTTGTGAAAAAGTATTCTTGATGAGATGAAAATATCTCACTTTTCAAATTTCCATTTTGAATACTACTCCCTCCGTTCCTAAATATTTGTCTTTCTAGAGATTTCAATAAGGGACTACATACGAAGCAAAATGAGTGAATCTACACTCTAAAATATGTCTACATACATCTGTATGTTGCAGTCCATTTAAATGTCTAGAAAGACAAATATTTAGGAACGGAGGGAGTAATTAAACAACTTCACACACTGTCTTAACAAAACCGACGTGGTTGTTCGACAAAAACTAGAAGCAATAATAAAAGGTTTGTGGATTACCTCAGGAATGGGAAACAAAATAATGAACAAATCGGACAGTGGAAATTATACAATAAAAAAAGGAAACATAAAGGGAGTGCCATATGTAGGGTATACAATCTCTACTATACCTAAAATAAACGTAACGCTCCCTCTTCCCTCTTATGTCGTCCGACCATTCGTCCACCCTTCCACGTACGAGAACCCACCCCCACCGATTTCCCTTCCCCTGATTCCCCCCCCCCCTTCCACAGGGTTTTCTCGGTTTTCTCTCTTATACTCGTTTTTTCATGTGCCCGTGAAAACCCAACGTATCCCAAATATGGTAATTACAGTAATCAATCAATTCACATATGGTAAGGACATAAACTCACGAAATATGCCAATTATGGTAATCAATCAATTCATGTATGGCAAGGTTATGAACTCGCGGAAATCAAATAGTTAATCAATCTCTGCCATAAACTCATCGGATCTTTTATGTATAAGGCCATAGATCATGGTGTTATCCAGATGTGCTTCATACCTATAAAAAATGTGAGTTTTAGCTAGAATTGTTTACGTTAAGCTATGGCTATTGACATACACGATTTATGTTATACTACTGGACTATGTATGGCCCCGGTGCAACGCACGGGGAAATAGCTAGTAACTTTAAAAAATCTAAGAAGAAAGGGAATCAACAATAGATAGGAAGTGAAGATGGTAAACTAAACATAGAAACTTGTAAAATATTCTCTATCTCTACTACCTAAAAGAAATGTAACGTTCCCTCTTCCCTCTTACGTCATCCCACCTTTCGTCCACCCCTCCACGTACGAGAACCTACCTCCACCGATTTTCCTTCCCCCGATTTTCCTCCCCCTTCCACCGGGTTTTCTCTCTTACTTGTTTTTTTGTCTGCCCGTAAAAACCCGGCATATCCCAAATATGGTAATTACGGTAATCAACCAATTCACATATGGTAAGGCCGTAAACTCACAAAAATCTAAAATATGCCAATTATGATAATCAATCAATTCATGTATGCCAAGGTTATAAACTCGCGGAAACAAATAATTAATCAATATCTGCCATAAACTCATCGGATCTCTTATGTATAAGGCCATAAATCATGGTGTTATCCAGATGTTCTTCATACCTATAAAAATGTGTGTTTTAGCTAGAATTGTTTACGTTGAGCTATGGCTATACATACACGATTGATGTTATACTACTGGACTATGTATGGCCCGGTGCGGCGCATTGGAAAATAGCTAGTAAACTATAAAAAAAGCTAAGAAGAATGGGATTCAACAATAGATAGGAAGTGAAGATGGTCAACTAAACACATAAAATTGTAAAATATACGTAAAAAAAATTGGGAAATGAAAAAACAAATATATGCATTGCCTTTTTATTGCGACAAACTTCCAATCTATTCATCTTCAATTATGACGGTATAAAGAACAATAGAGGTAACATAAATTACAGCCATGTATGTGCACCACCTAGCGAGGACTACAAGCATTAGAACGAGCCGAAGGTGCGCCGCCGTCATCGCCCCTCCATCACCGGAGCCGGGCAAACCTTGTTGTAGTAGATAGTCGTGCTAAGACCCCATAGGAGCAGCGCACGAGAGTAGCAATCATCATCGATGAAGAAAGTTGTAGATCAGAAGGATCAAGCTTGTAAACACCTAAACGAACGGAACAAAGACCAAACAGATCCACCAAAGAACGGCACCGACTGAACCCCGCGAGATCCGATGAAGATAAACCTCCACACATCCTCCGACGATGCTAGACGCGCCATCAGGGCTGGGATAGAAAGTGGAAGACATTATTCCTACTAAGAGACATCGCCACTGCCACACAACCCCAACCAAGATGTTGAATCTAACAAGAATGAGAGTGGGGCCCCTCCTATCGGCGGCCCGGGGAGGGGGGGCGGCATCGTCCGCACCTCCATGGTCTAGAGACCATAGGAGAAGCGGCGGAACGGCGGCGGCGCCGACGGGAAAAAAGCTTTTCTTGTGGAGGAGGAAAGAGATAAATTAGAACTAGTAGTCGTTTTGCTTATCTATGTTTTTAAAAAGCAGGACCAAAAGTAAACCAACACCCATGATTGTTGCAAAACACCATCTAGTTACAAAGCGGTCGGAACTAATTATGCAAATTGTTGTATGTGCAAGAAATCTATTTATTTCTCCTTTCATCTCAATATAAGGAAAATTAGAAGTTTTATTATGTTATAAATGTATGTTTAAGATAGAATCCATCGAGCAAAATAATCGAAACTGGATTAAAAAAAACATGTATATCTACCGTAACAGTGGAGGGGGGAGGGAGAGTGGTCAACCACAATGCTTCCACTTGGGTTCACGGTGATGCTGGCACTCTCATCGATAAGTCCTGAGATGGAGCTTATATCGTCGACGTGCGGTTGGGTCTCCTTGCCTGGCCTTCGCCTTGTTCTCCGCGTTGAAGGTATGTGCTTCAGATTTTTGCCTCTAGTATCTCTAGCAATGTGAGGCGACTTCCCCACTGTAGTTATTAGGACTACCTGGCTCCGGTGATGGAGACTTAGTGTTGGTATGCTTCATATTAATTACGCAAAGTTCTCCATATTATGAACTAAACATACCATGCCACCGTCAGAATTTAACCTCCCATGATCTAATAAGTTAGCAATCTAGCGAAACAATTGGCTGAAAGTTTTTTTTTTTTTTTTGGCTGAAAGTTAATACTCCTACGTTTCAATTTTTTCCCCTCATTAGAAAAAAGTACAGTTGTGAAACCGGTTATCATTGATGTAGAATAAGCCTTTTCTTTAATCTAGTTATTTAAATTGCACACAGCATTAAAACTTCGTTCGAAGCTGCAAAGCAAAAAACCATACATGGACGTGGCCGAAACACCGGCATATGAGTGCATGAGTATGCACGTAGTCCCATATGATAGCTAGACGATGCATCATGCACTTAAAAAAACCTATATTCATTTTGCAACCTCTATATTTGTGTTTTCGTGCGCCAGTCTCACAAAAAGCAACCTTGAATTAATGTGTACATCACATAGAAATCTTGAAAAGTTGAAAATATTTTGAACATGAGAGAGAGAGAGAGAGAGAGAGAGAGAGAGAGATGGAACATAAGTGTGTCAAATTTATTGACTTCGTAGGTTATTAATTAGTATCTCTGTATATACATATAAACAAAGATATGTAGATACGTACACAATTGATTGGTTAATTTATTAAATCATTTTACCATGAAGTGACATTAATTGACCTAAGTCAAGAAATCTCCTATAAATGGAATTTTGTGTGCTGGATGTGGGAAGAATGGTCACCAAAATAAAGAGAAAAGATATGCTTACCTTCACTGGTAATGCTTGAATCATATATGTACCCTAGTTAATCATGAGGAGATATTGACACATGTGTCACTAGCAGACAAAACTGAATGGAGATCCTGTGTGCCATATATATTTGAGAGCGGCGGATACCATGGTTTGAGTGTCATGCATGCACACGGGATGTGTATTCTATCTATCCAGACCAAGTTGACCAACACTCAATAGGCCTGCATGTGTTGTTTCTAGCAATCTTCTTGCGTATATTTGGAGGCCTGTGGCAATTATTTGCATGGCAAACCAATAAAAAATATTTTTTTCAAAGGCACAATATCGAAGTCAACTTAGAATAGTTTGGCATGTTCCTCAGAGGGTCAGAAGAATTATCTCAACTATAGTTGAATCTACTATTGTGTGGACCGACAAACTATCAATTTGCCAAATTAATTAGCGAAAGTAGGACTGCACACAAGAGGCTATAAATACACTATCTTACTCTGCACTCTCCATCCCCAAGCTATAACCCATCTGGCCATCTTCATAGTTCATACTACTCATAATTCTATAGTGTTCAACTATCTAGTCTCTCATGGATTCAATAGTTAACCAGGGGTGGACCTCATCTGAGGTAGACGAGGCAAGGTCACTAATTGCTAGGCTCAACACTAACAAAATCATGTACGACGACAACGATGAGAAGAACAAGAAGCACAACTACATCGTGAATTCTCTCCATGCAGTGTTCCCTTCAAAGACCATGAAACAGGTAATAGATCTTTATGTTGATATCGCCATAGAAATGCATTCGACCCAATCGAGGGAGGTGGCCCATGTCACTAGTGGTAGCCCACAAAACAGTTTCACCTTTCGTGACCCTGTAAACGGTAACTATGAGCTACCGGGGGAGGAGAATGGTGCTAGCAGCACCCACAGTGTCTACGCCATGGGTGACCATGCGAATGAAAACTTTGGGGTACGAGATGAGGAGGCAACAATCATGGACAATAATGGATTGTCCTTTGGTTGTGCAATGGAGGATACGGGGATCACAGTGACGGGTGAGGAACCGCTGATGGTAGAGAACAACAAGATGGAAGGGTTGGAGAACAATATTTCCATAGATCAACCAGTTGTTGCCCCACATCAATGGGGTTTTTGGACCGCCGGGGAACACAGGTTCGTCCATGGTTGTATACTCTTTTTTGTCATGTAGTTTTAATTATTGTTTGTTTTAAGTGAACATCTACTAATTATGAATATTGTGCAAATTTATTATGTGAAATTAGTAGCTTATGTTTGTGATGATATTGTACTTTACTAAATGTACACATGGACACTGGCATTTCCATTTACAGCATGGGTGGCCTTGTTAATGAAAACTTCAAGGTACAAGAGGATGAGGACACGGCCATGGATGATAATGGATTTCCATATTGTTGTGCACTGGAGGATACTACAATCACAAAGACCGAGGAGGCTCCAATGATGGTAGACAAGAACAAGATGGTGGTGTTGGAGAACAATACTTCCAATGATCGACCAGTTGTTGCCCCACATCAACGAAAGTTATGGACCACAGAGGAACACAAGTTAGTCAACAACTATATTCTTCCTTGTTCTTTATTTAAAATCAACGTATGCTAATTAAGCATGTCTGCAAATTATTTTTATGAGGCAGGTAGGTTAAATTTGCAATGATATTGCACTTTACTAAATGTATATATGGACGTTTCCAATTTACATTTTTGATAAATAATAATCCCTGCAAATTAGAGATTAATGAACTTTCTTTTCTTTCTTTTCTTTCTGGCTTAACAAATTTATGTGATTTGACCTTGATTAAATAATAGAAAGGCAGTGAATAGGCCATTAAATTCCAATATGGTACGTCTTGTCCCAATCAAATAGATTATATATATACTGTTGTTTCACTACAGAAAAATAGAGGTATGATAATTTTGAAATTGTAATATGTTTCTGTTATCAATATGTTACAAAATGTCCATTCACTTATGTACTTCAGATATACATATATTCTATCTAGTACCCGTAAATCAACAAAAATAATCATGTGTTGTTGTAGTGCTTCGAACCTATCAAATATGTATTTTGCTTCAATCTATATTAGTTGCTTCAATAAAACAACTCCACGATTCATCTTTCGGTCAACAATTTAACCTAACTATTCTCTTGAACATTTATGTCCACAGGTCGTTTCTTTATGGACTGGAAGTCTATGGTCGTGGCGACTGGAAAAACATATCCAAGCATTTTGTCACCACTAAGACCCCTGTCCAAGTTTCAAGCCATGCACAAAAGTTTTTCAAGAGAATACAGAAAAAGGCATCGTCAGGGACAAAGCGTTACAGCATCAATGATGTCAGGCTCGACGACAATGAGCTATTGGCAGCAAATAATATTTCTGCTCCCCGGCAAGCCCTTTCTTTCACAGGCCTCAACAATGACCCAAGCTTTAAGTTGCAGGCTCCGACGAGCTCATGCACAGTCATGAGCAACCTAACTCAGTGCTCCCCTTCCATATATAATCAACAAGTGGGTCAGCAGCCAATGTGGAGTGAGCAACAGATGATGGGTTCTGTTGCAGCTGTAATGGACGGGGTAGGAAACTATGTGCCTGATGGCCAACAAGGGTCAGCTTATTTTTATCTTGGCAATATATGAACAAGATGTAGTAGATCGTAGGCTTGGGCCATGTCTGGAATGCTAGCCAGGCATGTGTCCCATGAATAGACGGACGGTCCTCCTAAAGATGGCAACATAACATGCTCAAGACATTATAGCCGGCATGTGTGCTTAAGAATGAATAAATAGTTTTGTTTCTATATATAAAAAATATTTCATCATCGATAGTCTCATCATCTTAATAGTGTTTGTCATCTCCCTTATTTCTTAAGACTATATATTGTTGTTGTATTACCATACGAAAGTGTACATGTTGTCTCGATATGTGGCCCTCACAGTTGTATCATAATATATCATACATGATTGTTGCCTACATCACGAGATTGCAATCAACCCATGAAAGAGCACAGGAATCTTAGCAAAAGGTTAAATATTTGTTGACTAAATCAAATAAGATTCAGTTGCCAAATTACTTGATAATCAGACCTTCTACTCGATAGTCAGATCCTACTATACTAACACTAGTTTATCGAAAGCATGCATGTTGGCTCTTCCTGTTTTTAGTTATAAAAACCTTAACCTCATCACCATCATTTTAAATCCCAACACTCTCCATAATATTAAATCCGTGTCTCTGATAACGGAGAATGAAGAGATCAGAGGCACGACTGGCACTTATTGAGGTGTTTTCATGTTAAGTTCTTCTTGCTCTAAAGACCTAGGTTGGGACGGCTTGGAATATTATATATGACGAAATGGCAGAGATGGCCATAAGAAGAAATTAGCAGATGAACATTCATCGGAATGCTCATAAAGAAACATTGGACAGTGTTTTTCTTTCCTTCTTTTGGCTACATGAGTTGATCCAGTCCCCTGAAGTTCTTTTGCACAATTGTAACTTAGACCGTTGGCTCATATCTATCATATTTTCTTCCATCAACATGAGGATTTATGGGGAGTCTGTAATCAGTATACTAATAGATGGAGACATGGACGTACATATTGGAAGTATATGGACAGTTGAGAAGAATGGGTGCTTCGGGCAAAGGAAAAAAGACATACTCAATCATTTGTTACGTCCTTGTCGTTTTCCCCAATTAGCTTTCTTGTTGTTGTTGTCTTTGCACTGTTTTTAGTTGTACGTGCATGTTGCTTCTGTCATGTATAGTGCTTCAGCAAGTGTTGCGATATGGATTAATAGAGACAGATTTACAGGTTTAGTTTTCTTTTTCTTAGTGAACTATAGACTTATTATTATCTCTGGTTATCTACTAATTTCAGCTACTTTTAAAAAGTGCCTCTTAGAGAGGTTGAGTGATGGGAACTACTCGATCTTGATTAATGCATTGCTTTGGTCTCATGGTTGTGATGTTGGTCGTTAATGGGTGGAATCTCAACTGACTGGCCCTGCTCTATGTCAGTGGGAAGTGGAAATTTCCCATACCGCATCATGCCAGGCTCTATTCAGAGTCGCTCAAACCCTTAATCTTACCTCTAAAAGGGGAAAACTTGTATGCTAAAGAGAACATGTACAACAGACCCACTCCTTCCATAATTTCAAGGCCTGAGGCAACAGGGAGTTTACCAGTCGCACAGGAAAGAGGCCAAGACGTCCACCATCTAGAGATCAAGATTGGAAGGCTCAGGGCCTTAGCAACCAGGAGACTAGGAAAGGAAGGCGTTCAACCGATTCAAGACCAGGTATAAAATACCCGTGTGCCGAAACCAGAAGGGGACAACTTCTACTTCGACGGCCAAAACGACGAAAGCGAAGCCCTAGTTTACACCAAGATTAGATCCGATCTTAGACATAGTAGAGCCCCTGTTGAGATTATAAAGCACATGGCCCGGATATAAAGGGCACACTCCCTTTGAACTACGACTGATTCAGAAGAGCACAACAGAGCTAATAGAGCCCCTGTTGTTTATTGCTGCAGGTGAACAGACTTCACATGTCAAATGAGGTTCGGAAAACTCATTCTAGACATAATAGTGCAGGATCTCGTGGACAAAAAATGCATCTGCACTTTATTCATATGTACTCAATCCCACATAAGAAAATTCCAATTCTGACAGATATCTCAATAGGTGGCCCTGACTGTTGTACCATGATTTGCCTACATTACGAGATTGCAATCACCCCATGAAAAAGCAGAGGAATCTTAGCAAAAAGTTAAATATTCGTTAACTAAATTAAATAAGATTCAGTTGCCAAATTACTTGAAAATCAGATCTTCTACTCGACAGTCAGATCCTACTATACTAACACTAGTTTATCAAAAGCATGCACGTTTTGCTCTTCCCATTTTCCGTCCAAGAGCCCTAGTAATTAATATTGTGTGGTGTTGCTACGCTGCGGCAATGTAATGCCTGTATATATAAATACTAGCAGGCGCGGCGGCACGCCGCACCCGACAGGAAGCCTGGGCGAACCCGTTGTTGGCCAAATTATGGCTATTCTGTTGGTGCTCGTAAACCATGCCCTTTTAGGCCACACGTCAAACTGTGCACTGCACAAAAGAGTAGTATTGTGTTGGGCAAAATACATGATGAATTAAGTAATGTGGTGCATTATAAAAAGAGACAACATATATTACCACAAACCAGAGAACATACTGGTACAGTTTCTTGGATAGTAGGAGTTTCTTAAAAAATTGAGTAGAAGGGAAAAAAGTAGTTTCATAAGAATTGTAAATGATGGGCATATACATGACTTAATAGGTACAGTCATGGTAGCTGCGGGACAGCATATGTATACGTGATCGAGTGCTGGCATTTACATTTTTCTAGTACTGCGGACTAAAGGTCTAACAATTAGATATATGAGCACAAAGTTGTGCTGTAGTTTTACAAAATGAGGCTGCTTGATGGCTCGGATTCTTTGTGCTAGTTCATCTGGATAGCGATATTTGCTTCCGCTGCGAGGAGAGTTGCTCTAGTCACTTAAAACTTCAGTGGCTCTTATACTATACACGAAAACTCGACTTCAATTGTACCTATCCCTAAAATTATTAATCTTAAGGGCTTTAAAAGAAAAGGAATGTAGTGCTTATACTGTGAAATGCTAGGTGGAATTTCTTAAAATTGTGTCTCGGGGAAAATGTTTTAAGTATTGTGATGACTAAATTATCTATAGAATGTGACCAAGCTACCAGATTAGTATTTCTTGCTAAAGAATACATCAGAAAACAAAGGATGACAAAGTAAATCATGACATAGAGAACACACATCAACTTTTGCACGTTCCTATTGAAAGCATGGCATAGACCACAAATCAACTTTTAACGTTCCTATCGAGGCAGATGAGGATACATACCCTATGCCTTATTAGGAGAACTAATCTCAATCCCTGACAATCACGGCAACAGGTCCAAAAATGCCAATCCCTCGAGGATAGTAACTACATAGTGATTTCACACTGCAATGTATACTGTACATACCATCCAGGCTGCTAACCTAATGGCATAACTATACATACCTGCAAGACAAACAAATTCATCAGCCCAGATCAGAATAAGATGACCGTCCTGAGAAACACATAATGAAGCATAATATCCAAATTTTCCAAATGATGGCATGGTTCAGAACGTTCAAATTTTCCAAATGATGGCGATGTCCAGATTTGGTTTTCCAAAGTAAGGCATGAGCAATCTTCATCCTTCACTGTAGACAGGGAGAGGAATTCGGCGATGCACCTCATTAGGTGCAGCTCCCATTTATTTAAATTTTGAAAACTTCAGATATCCTCCTTATTTTCATATTCTAATCAGCCCATTGAAGTTCATATTTGAACTCCATTAATCATCTTACTAACTCACAATTGGAAGGATGGTGGCTTGGTGAAGTAGGCAGATTGCACCTCTAAATGAACTATTTTTCCATTCTGATTCAGGCATCTTAAATTTTAAAAACGTCACCGATTCTTCTTATATTTCAGTGTCATATTCCAAAGCCTGCTGAAAAGGACCAACATGTATAACCCATCGAAGGCTCTGGCGGGTGCTCTCCTTCCCCCGCTCAGTCTGCCGGGCGCGGGCCTCCGGGTCGGGCGGTGGTGCGGTGTTTGCTCGGGGCGTGGCGGCAGCAGCTGGTGGCAGACTCGCGGGTTGTGGGCGGAGGCGTGAAGGGGTTGCAGCGGTGGTGGTGTGCGGTGGGCTCCAGCGGCATTGGACGGCCAGATCTGGGCCCAGGCGGCACAGGCCGAGGGCAGCGCTTTGATATATGATGATAGAGTTGATATATTTGATATAAATTAAAATTAAGGATTTCATATTTCACCGGCACTATAGTTTGCAGTTTGTCACTAGGGAGTCAAACAGAGAAACCAATCAGTTATAAAACCCTTACCCTCACCATCATTTTAAATCCCAACACTCTCCATAATATTAAATTTGTGTATCTGAAAATGGAGAATGAAGAGATCAGGGGCACGATTGGCATTTATTGAGGTATTTTCATGTTACGTTCTTCTTGCTCTAGAGACCTAGGTTGGGACATAGGCTTGGAAGATTATATATGAAATGACAGAGATGGCCAAAAGAAGAAATTAGTAGATGAACATTTATCGGAATGGGTCATTTCATAAAGAAATATTGGATAGTGTTTTTCTTTCCTTCTTTTGGCTACAGGAGTTGATCCAGTCCCCCTGAAGTTCATTTGCGCCATTGTAGATTGGACCGTTGGCTCATATCTCTCGTATTTCTCCAATTAACATGAGGATTTATGGGGAGTCTGTAATCAGTATACTAACAGGTGGAGACATGGAAAGACATGTTGGAAGTACGGACAGTTGAGAAGAATGAGTAGGAGGCTGAGATGGCGAAGTGGGAGATGACGCGAGTCCAAGATAATGAGGTGGAGGTGCTATAGAAGCGATTCGGTCATCAATCAGCAGGTTCCACAAAAACGGGTGCTTTGGGCCAAGGAAGAAAGATACACTCAATCATTTGTTACGTCCTTGTCGTTTTCCCCAATTAGGTCTTTTTCTGTCTTTGCACGGTTTTTATGCATGCATGTTGCTTATGTCATGTATAGTGCTTCAGCAAGAGTTCCGATATGAATTAATAGATACAGATTTACAGGTTTAGTTTTTTTAACTGAACAATAGGCTTATTGTTTCTACCGTTATCTACTAATTTCAGTTACTTGTTTTAAAATGTGCCTCCTAGAGAGGATGAGTGATGGGAGCTACTCGATCTTGATTAATGCATTGCTTTGGTCTCATCATTGTAATGTGGGTCGTTAATGTGTGGAATCTCAACTCACCGGCCCTGGTCTATGTCGGTGAGAAGTTGAAATTCCCCATACCGCAACATGCCAGGCCCTGTACGTTCAAAGTCGCTCAAACCCTTAATCTTACCTCTAAAGGGGGAAAACGTGTATGCTAAAGAGAACATCTATAACGGCCCCTCCTTCCTTAATGTCAAGGCCACAGGCGAAAAGGAATTCACCAGTCACACGCGAAAGAGGCCGGGAGGTCCACCATTCAGAGATCAAGATTGGGAGGCTCAAGGCATTTGCAACCAGGAGACCAGGAAAGGAAGACGTCCAACTGACTCAAGACCGGGTATAAATACCCGTGTGCCCGAACCAGAAGGGGCCACCTTCTACTTCAACGGCCAAGACAGCAGAAGTAAAACCTAAGTTCAGACCTACATTAGATCCAATCTTAGACATAATAGAGCCTCTCTTGAAATTATAAAGCAATGAGCTTGGGAAAACTCATTCTAGACATAATAGTGCCGGATCTCGTAGACGAAAAAGGCATCTGCACTTTGTGACGCTGTACGCAGAACATGCATGTAAACAACCCAACTTGAATATTGACGCACATACTCAATCAAGTGAATCTTAATCAACCATAGCACAAACGTCCTCAGACAACTGTGTGGAGATCACTGAATTCAGTGGTAGTGGTCGGCTATGTATTAGCTACTGTATAACTTTATTTGTATGTACTCAGTTCCACATAAGAAAATTCCAGTTCTGACATAATTTATCTTATGACCTAAAATAAAATAATTTTGGTAAAATTAATGTTAAAGGGAAAAGATGCCCACAGGTACTTGGAGGTCGATGACACGGATGCTGTACATGAGCTCCTGCACCTTATCAGGATCATTATCCTCCGGATATCTTCCAGCGGGATCTCCATCACCACAGGGCCTTTCTTCTCCGAGTCACTCAGTGGGGAGAGCCTAGCTGCACCTACACCGTTAAATATGAGCCATTGTTACTTCAGTGTATGAAGCGCGCAGTCTGAACTTAAACATCCGAAATAGACTTCTGAAATTACAAGTTTGTAACAGAAAATTGCACAAGGAAACTATCCTGTCATGTATATTCAACACCATGATTGATCTCAATAACGCCCAAATGGACACCATTTACATGCGATTCACCTCCAGATGGATCTCTAATTTTGCCAGCTCAGGATAATTAGCGAAGAAGTTGGAATTAAATCTTACCGGATTCAAGTGAACCGCTATGGCTTCAGAATGGACCATGAAATCGGTAAGAGCAGTAATACTAAGATTCGACTCCGCGCACCTCATCTTACTATAATTGAACACAACTCCAAGATCTCAAACAATTCCCCGGAGAAACGCAAGAAGGGGGAGCAGGTAAAGGCAGACCTACCATTGGAGAACGAGACCGAGACGGCGAAGCCGCACCGCCCGCTCGCGCTCCTCCGCCGGAGAATAGGGGCGCTGGGAACGGCGGCGCGGCGGTGGAGCAGGAATCCGGCCGGCCCGAGGTCGAGGTCGACGCCATTCGTGGTCCAGCTCGTGCTGCTGCTGCTTCCATTTTCTTGCGGCCTCTCTGTACGTGTCGGACCGTCGCATCGATCTGCACCATATAGGAATTCAATGGGCCTTGCAGTTCCAAAACGTGTAGGCCTATTTTGGTTCGGAAGAATTTCATAGGAATTTTATAGGATAGAATTTTTATAAATTTTTTTTCTTTAGAATCCTTTGGTTTTATAGGAATGGATTCCTCTTTCTATATAGGATTGGTTTCTATCCTCCACATTTCGTAGGAAAATAAAAATGAGCCTAGACTCAATGGAAATTTTTTTTTTGGGGTGAACCAAATGACATCTCTTTTCCTATTCCTACTCATAGATTTGAGATACATGCCATCTCATTTTCTACAAATTTCCTATTCCTATGATAATCATATCCTATGAACCAAAGAAAGCTGTAAAGTGGGCCGAATTATGTTTCATCGTTTTTTAATAAATATATTGTCTTTACTAAATCACGAACTAATATGGAAAAAGCTTATTTTCAGCCGGCCGATCGCGCGGGCGCATCCACCGGCTTTGTGTCTGTTAGATCCTCTGTTAATTAGATGGATGAGAGCACCTCCGTGTACATGTGTTTCTGCAGCCGAGCCTTTGTTTCGAAAAGAGAGTTTTGCAACTGTCTTTATTTTTGCAGCGGCGGTGACTCGTGCAGCAGGGAGGGCGATGGCGGCGAGGAATCTTGTCGGATCCGACGAGGATGGCGCACGGGCAGGAGGTAGGGACGTCTGGGGGCCGCGGGGGTGGAGACTCGTGCGACTAGGAGCGCGACGACGACGAGGATTCCAGCCAAATCTCGCCGGATCCGATGAGGATGACCCACATGAAGGAGGTGGGGACGCCCGGGAGCGGTGGGAGCTCGTCTCGGCGAGGTCTAGCGCGGTTGACGGCGAGCTTCACAACAAGGAGTCGCGACGACTCCGGCGAACGGCGCTCCTGCGGCGAGAGATACAGATAGATGGAAAAAAATAGAAGGAAGAGGAGGATGGTGGCGAGGTGACTTTGGTTGGAGGTCTGGTGCTCGCCGGCGGCGGCGCGAAAGCGAGGACGGGCGGCGCCGATCCTCCCTCACCACCATCTGACGAAGCTCGCGGTGAACGTCGGATTCGGGGGAGCATGTATTGTATTGTTGCCATCGAGGATAAAAAGATGGGGTTTATATCATATTGCATGAGCTTATCCCTCTCCATCATGTCATCTTGCTTAAGGCGTTACTTTGTTCTTATGAACTTAATACCCTAGATGCATGCTGGATAGCGGTTGATGTGTGGAGTAATAGTAGTAGATGCAGAATTATTTTGGTCTACTTGTCATGGACGTGATGCCTATATACAATGATCATGCCTAGATATTCTCATAACTATGCGCTTTTCTATCAATTGCTCGACAGTAATTCGTTCACCTACCGTAGAAATCTGCTATCATGAGAGAAGCCACTAGTGAAACCTATGGCCCCCGGGTCTATCTTCATCATATTAATCTTCCATCAACTACTTACTTTACTTTTGTTTTACAATCTTCACTTTCAATCTATAATAAAAATACCAAAAATATTATCTTATCATATCTATCAGATCTCACTTTTGCAAGTGACCGTGAAGGGATTGACAACCCCTTATCGCGTTGGTTGCAAGGTTCTTATTTGTTTGTGCAGGTGCGAGGGACTCGCGCATGGTCTCCTACTGGATTGATACATTGGTTCTCAAAAGCTGATGGAAATACTTACGCTACTGTGCTGCATCACCCTTTCGTCTTCGAGGGAATACAACGCAAGCTCGAGAAGTAGCAAGAAGAATTTCTGGCACCGTTGTCGGGGAGATCTACGCAAAGTCATATACCAAGTACCTATCACAAACCCTTATCCCTCGCATTACATTATATGCCTTTTGCCTCTCGTTTTCCTCTCCCCCACTTCACCTTTGCCGTTTTATTCGCCTTTTTTCGGTTCGTCTTTTTGTTTGCTTGTGTTGCCATGTGCCTTCTATTTGCTTGCATCCTTGCTTGTTAAAAATCTATTGATATGGATCACCTTAAAGTGTTCTACTTGGATCATCTTCGATCCTTATGCTCTCGTGCTGAAACCCTAACTAGCCTAGTTGATGGGAAATCTTTAGATGAGCATGCTCATTTTGTGCGTCACTGTTTGTCTAGAAAAGAGAGACTCTTATGGGATCAAATAAACAGATTGATGTGTTATGCTTGGAACCTTTGTGAAATTTATGATTTTACTTGTTGATCTAAGAACCCTAAAAAACACCTTCCCTACCTATGTGAGTTTAATGATAATGAAATCTTATCTTCTTATGCAAAGGGTGTTTATAGTTACTACAATATCGAACAAATTGAAGAATTTGTTGCTTTTAAGGGTGCTTATGAAGTTGCTTTTTTGATTCAAAAGTATGATATTACTCTCTACGAATCTAAATTTTTTGACATACTTAAATATTGCTTTGAAAACTATGCTCATAATGTCTACGTCAAAGAATTTATTGAAAGAATGACCGCTGCTTTGGAGAAAATAATGATATGCATGAATCTATAGATACTTATGATTCCGTTGGTTTGATTGAAATATCCCTTGATGAACATAAGATCGTTGCTATTGCACCCATACTTGATAGTTCCTTTGATGAAAAGAATGATTACAATGATGTTATTATAAATTCTATTAATGTCAATTGTGTTAATGATATGCAAAACCCTCAGCTTGGGGATGCTAGTATTGCTATGTCCACTACTTGTTGCAATGATCATGATTGGGGTGATTCTTCTTATGATCTTGAAAACTTATTTAAGCCCCATGATATATATGAGATTGATAATAATATTTGCAAAAATATTGAAAGTGGGTTTGGAAGAGTGTCAACTTTAGATCCCACATATTTGGAGAATGATCAATCTTATGAATTTTTTGATAAAAGTGGGTTTGGAGAGGTCACGACTTTAGTTAATGTTGATCCCACTATTTTGGAAGAGTGTCAACTTCGTATGCATGTGGATCGTGTTAAGAATATGTTTTGTGATAGCTATATTGTTGAATTTGCTTATGATCCTACATTCAATTATTATGAGAGAGGAAAATATGGTTGTAGAAATCTTCATGTTACTAAATTACCTCTCGTTATGTTGAGATTGCAATTGTTTCTTTCTTCTTCCTTGCATATGCTAGATCTTGCTTGTCTTGCTAATTTGTTTTCCTATAAAATTCCTATGCATAGGAAGTATGTTAGACTTAGATGTGATTTTCACATGCTATATGATGCTCTTTTTGTGCTTCAAGTCTTATCTTTCATGTGAGCATCATTGAAATCTCATGCCTAGCTAGGGGCGTTAAACGATAGCGCTTGTTGGGAGGCAACCCAATTTTATTTTATTTGCTTTTGCTTCTGTTTATTAATAAATAATTCACCTAGCTTCTGGTTATATGTGGTTTTTTGTTTTAATTAGTGTTTGTGCCAAGTAGACCTTTGGGAAGACTTGGGTGAAGTTTATGCGATCTTGCTGTAAAAAACAAAAACTTTAGCGCTCACAAGATTAGCTACCTTTTTTTTACTGGAGAGTGGGTTTTAGTTGATTGTTTTTGCAGATGATTAATACACAAATTCCTCACGTCCACCAATTTATTTCAGAATTTTTAGAGTTACAGAAGTATTCAAAAGTTACAGATTGCTACATATTGTTCTGTTTTTGACAAATTCTGTTTTTTGTGTGTTGTTTGCTTATTTTGATGAACCTATGAGTAGTATCGGGGAGTATAAATCATAGATAAGTTGTAATACAGTAGGTTTAACACCAATATAAACAAAGAATGAGTTTATTACAATACTTTTGAGTGGTGGTTTGTTTTCTTATACTAACGGAGCTCACGAGATTTTTTGGCTAAGTTTTGTGTTGTGAAGTTTTCAAGTTTTTGGGTAAGGATTTGATGGACTATGGAACGAAGAGTGGCAAGAGCCTAAGATTGGGGATGCCCAAGGCGCCCCAAGGTAAAATTCAAGGACAACCAAAATGCTAATCTTGGGGATGCCCCGGGAAGGCATCCCCTCTTTCGTCTTCATCTATATGTAACCTTACTTTCTTTTTTTTTTTTAAAGGAGGATGTACCCCCGGCCTCTGCATCTAGACGATGCATGCAGCCATATTATTAATTATTCACAAAGACCATACAAGGTGATACATCAACAAGCCTGAAGCTACCATCTTGGCAACACCGTTGCTACTCCTATCCCTTTGATGAAGGCGTGCCGAATGTCCGGGCCTAATACCAAACAGACATCGCACTAAAGCCTAACATCTAAAGCCGGGTGTCCCGTCCAAGCCACTACCTGGATTGGGTCCCACACCGGTTCAGGCACACTCCCAGTGATCACCGCACGCTGCAAGGGCCGACACCTCCATCATCCCTGGGTCCATCCTCAGAGCAAAATTGTTGCACCAACCTTGGCAGGCCTCTCTGCCATCAACGCCACCATGACGCTAGACAACTTCCTCCTCCTGCGCGAGTTCATCTCCAGACGCGCCCATCGCCGAACCTCCGCGACACCATGCCGCCAGGATCCACCGTCGGCCTCGCGGTAGATGTAACACCGCTCCTCCTCTTGTCCCCTCCAGCCAGCGCGTGCTCCAAAACGATGCCCCCAGGAGGGACACGACATCGAAGGTGCCATCGTCGTCAGATCCGATAGACCCAGATCAAGGGTTTCCCCTGGAGCTCACGCCGTCGCCGCTGCTGGAGCTACGCAACGCCCACCACCCATATCATCTCTTGCCCGACCTGAGCCTCCCAAGACGGCGCCTCCATGGAGGTTACGACGCGCAGGGCGCCGCCGCCGCCCAATCCAGACTGAATTTTACACTTTCGTCCGGGAGGGGTTCGGATGTGGATAGAAGGGACCTCGGCTTCGCCTCCAAGGAGGGTAACGGCGTCGTGGGACGCCGCCGATGCCGGGCCGGACCAGACGGCCAAAGTTTCCTCCGGTCCCCAACCTATACCACCAAACCTCCGACTGCTCCGGATCCGACAGCGAGACGAACCGAGACCAGCAGAGATGCAAGTGCCATGGGGCTCAACCCACTAGGAAGGAGGATCAAGAAGGATAGCCGCCGTAGATCTCCAGGCGCCGGATCCGACGATCCGACGAGGCCAGCGACGTAGACCACCACCCTGCGCCGGCCGACAACATCCAAGCGCCAGATCCAGATGGATTCGGCCTGAACATGGCGGCGCCCGCGACCACCCGATCTGATGAACACGCAGCCACCACCTCGCCGTGGAGTCGCATCCAAGCCGCAGCTGCCGTGCCGCGTCACCAGCGCCGCATCGGGCCGCCGCCAAGATGCTCGCCCGCTGGACCGCCAGACCCCGCGCTAGCCCGGCGCCTCTTCGCGATCTGGTCATCCCGCGCCGCCCAAGATGCTCCAAGGGGGAGAGATGCCCCGCCGCCGCCCAGCCGGCCAAGCTTTGCCCGGCGGCGGTGCGGACGGCGGCGAGGAGAGGTGGAGGCTGAGGAGGGACGAGGGGGGCGGCGGCTAGGGTTCCCCCTGGGTCGCCCGCGGGGGCGACACGAGGGGGACGAGGGCTGTTGCTAGGCCTTTCTTTGGTTATCTTTTTATTCACCACATGATATGTGTTTTGCTTGGAGCGTCATGTATGATTTGAGTCTTTGCTTTTTAGTTTACCACAATCATCCTTGCTGGACACACCTTTTGAGAGATATACACATGAGTTGGAATTTATTAGAATACTCTATGTGCTTCACTTATATCTTTTGAGCTAGATAGTTTTGCTCTAGTGCTTCACTTATATCTTTTAGAGCACGGTGGTGGTTTTATTTTGTAGAAATTATTGATCTCTCATGCTTCACTTATATCTTTTTGAGAGCCTTTTAGAACAGCATGGTAATGTGCTTTGGTTATAAAATTAGTTCTAATATGATAGGCATCCAAGATGGATCTAGTAAAAAACTTTCATATAAAGTGCATTGAATTTGATGAGAAGTTTGATACTTGATGATTGTTTTGAGATATGAGGATGGTGATATTGGAGTCATGCTAGTGGAGTAATTGTGAATTTGAGAAACACTTGTGTTAAAGTTTGTGATTCCCGTAGCATGCACGTATGGTGAACCGTTATGTGATGAAGTTGGAGCATGACTTATTTATTGATTGTCATCCTTTGTGTGGAGGTCGGGATCGCGCGATGGTTAACTCCTACCAACTTCCCCTAGGAGCATGCGTTGAATACTTTGTTTTGATAACTCGTAGATTTTTGCAATAAGTATATGAGTTCTTTATGACTAATGTTGAGTCCATGGATTATACACACTCTCACCCTTCCACCACATACCTTCCTCAGAACAGCCACCATATCTACCTATTATGGCATTTCCATAGCCATTCCGAGATATATTGCCATGCAACTTTCCATCGTTTGCTCATATGACACGCTTCATCATTGTCATATTGCCATGCATGATCATGTAGTTGACATTGTGTTTGTGGCTAAGCCACCGTTCATAATTTTCATACATGTCACTCTTGATTCATTGCATATCCCCATACTCCAACGGAGGCATTCATATAGAGTGATATTTTGTTCTAGCTTCGAGTTGTAAGTAAATAAAAGTGTGATGATCTTCATTACTAAAGCATTGTCCCAGTGAGGAAAGGATGATGGAGACTATGATTCCCCCACAAGTCGGGATGAGGCTCCGGACGAAAAAAAGGGGATGCCATAAAAAAGAGAAAAGAAAAAAAAAGAGAAAAGGACCCAAAAAAAGAAAAAGAGAGAGAGAAAAAGAGAGAAGGGACAATGTTACTATCCTTTTTCCACACTTGTGCTTCAAAATAGCACCATGATCCTCATGATAGAGAGTCTCTTGTCTTGTCACTTTCATATACTAGTGGGAATTTTCATTATAGAACTTGGATTGTATATTCTAGTGATGGGCTACCTCAAAATGCCCTAGGTCTTCGTGAGCAAGCGAGTTCGATGCACACCAGCTTAGTTTCTTTTGTTGAGCTTTTATACACTTATAGCTCTAATGCATCCGTTGCATGGCAATCCCTACTCACTCAGATTGATATCTATTGATCGGCATCTCCATAGCCCATTGATATGCCTAGTTGATGTGAGACTATCTTCCTATTTTGTCTTCTCCACAACCACCACTCCATCCACCTATAAGTGTTATATCCATGGCTCACGCTCATGTATTGCGTGAAAGTTGAAAATTTTGAAAATATTGAAGTGTGAAACAATTGCTTGGCTGAAACCGGGGTTGTGCATGATTTAAATATATTGTGTGATGAAGATAGAGCATAGACAGACTATATGATTTTGTAGGGATAACTTTCATTGGCCATATTATTTTGAGAAGACATGATTGCTTTGTTAGTATGCTTGAAGTATTATTATTCTTATGTCAATATTAAACTTTTGTCTTGAATCTTTCAGATCTGAACATTCATGCCACAATAAATAAAATTGAAGGAAATATGCCCTAGAGGCAATAATAAAGATGTTATTTGTATTTCCTTATATCATGATAAATGTCTTTTATTCATGCTAGAATTGTATTAACCGGAAACTTAGTACATGTGTGGATACATAGACAAAACAATATGTCCCTAGTATGCCTCTACTAGACTAGCTCATTGATCAAAGATGGTTATGTTTCCTAGCCATAGACATGAGTTGTCATTTGATCAATGAGATCACATCATTAGGAGAATGATGTGATGGACAAGACCCATCCGTTAGCATAGCACTATGATCGTTTAGTTTTACTGCTATTGCTTTCTTCATGACTTATACATGTTCCTATGACTATGAGATTATGCAACTCCCGAATACCGTAGGAACACCTTGTGTGCTATCAAACGTCACAACATAACTGGGTGATCATAAAGATGCTCTACAGGTGTCTCCGAAAGTATTCGTGGTGTTGGCATAGATCAAGATTAGGATTTGTCACTCCGAGTGTCGGAGAGGTATCTCTGGGCCCTCTCGGTAACACACATCACAATAAGCCTTGCAAGCAAAAGACTAATGAGTTAGTCACGAGATGATGTGTTACAGAACGAGTAAAGAGACTTGCCAGTAACGAGATTGAACTAGGTATGGAGATACCGACGATCGAATCTCGGACAAGTAACATACCGATGACAAAAGGAACAACGTATGTTGTTATGCGGTTTTGACCGATAAAGGATCTTCGTAGAATATGTAGGAGCCAATATGAACATCCAGGTTCCGCTATTGGTTATTGACCGGAGATGAGTCTCAGTCATGTCTACATAGTTCTCGAACCCGTAGGGTCCGCACGCTTAACGTTTGATGATGATCGGTATTATGAGTTTATGAGTTTTGATGTACCGAAGGTAGTTCGGAGTCCCGGATGAGATCACGGACATGACGAGGAGTCTCGGAATGTCCGAGACATAAAGATTGATATATTGGACGACTATATACGGACACCGAAAGTGTTCCGGAAAAGTTTCGGATTTAACGGGATTGCCGGAGGGGGTTACCGGAACCCCCTACGAAGGGGGATGGTCCATAGTGGGCCTTAAGGGAAAGAGAGAGGCAGCCCATAGGGCTGGCCGGCGCCCCACCTAGGGTTCCTAGTTGGACTAGGATTGGGGGGGCGCCACCTCTCCCTCTTTTCCTTTCCCTCTCTTCCTTCTTTGGTGATTCCTACTAGGAATAGGATTGCAATCCTATTCCTAGTAGGATTCCACCCCTAGCCGCACCAAACAAGGGCCGGCCGGCCTCCCCCCTTGCTCCTTTATATACGGGGGCAGGGGGGCACCCAAAGACACACAAGTTGAATTGTTTTAGCCGTGTGCGGTGCCCCCCTCCACAGAAACACACCTCGGTCATACCGTTGCAGTGCTTAGGCGAAGCCCTGCGCCGGTGAATACATCATATCCGTCACCACGCCGTCATGCTGACGAAACTCTCCCGTGAAGCTCAACTGGATCAAGAGCTCGTGGGACGTCATCAAGCTGAACGTGTGCTGAACGCGGAGGTGCCGTACGTTCGGTGCTTGATCGGTTGAATCGCGAAGAAGTTCGACAACATCAACCGCGTCACTTGACGCTTCCGCTCCCGGTCTACGAGGGTACGTAGACACACTCTCCCCTCTCGTTGCTATGCATCTAGTAGATAGATCTTGCGTGATCGTAGGAAAATTTTAAAATACTACGTTCCCCAACAGTGGTATCAGAGCCAGGTCTATGCGTAGATGATATGCACGAGTAGAACACAATGAGTTGTGGGCGATACTAGTCATACTGCTTACCAGCATGTCATACTTTACTTCGGCGGTATTGTGAGATGAAGCGGCCCGGACCGACATTACGCGTACGCTTACGCGAGACTGGTTTCACCGTTACGAGCACTCGTTGCTTAAAGGTGACTGGCGGGTGTCTGTCTCTCTCACTTTAGCTGAATCAAGTGTGGCTACGCCCGGTCCTTGTGAAGGTTAAAACAGCACATACTTGACGAAACATCATTGTGGTTTTGTATGCGTAGGTAAGAACGGTTCTTGCTAAGCCCGTAGCAGCCACGTAAAACTTGCAACAACAAAGTAGAGGACGTCTAACTTGTTTTTGCAGGGCATGTTGTGATGTGATATGGTCAAGACATGATGAGTTATACCGTTTTGTATGAGATGATCATGTTTTGTAAAGTTATCGGCAACTGGCAGGAGCCATATGGTTGTCGCTTTATTGTATGAAATGCAATCGCCATGTAATTGCTTTACTTTATCACTAAGCGGTAGCGATAGTCGTAGAAGCAATAGTTGGCGAGACGACAACGATACTACGATGGAGATCAAGGTGTCACGCCGGTGACGAAGGTGATCATGAAGGTGCTTTGGAGATAGAGATCAAAAGCACAAGATGATGATGGCCATATCATGTCACATATTTTGATTGCATGTGATGTTTATCTTATTATGCTTCTTATTTTGCTTAGTTCGACGGTAGCATTATAAGACGATCCCTTACTAAATTTCAAGGTATAAGTGTTCTCCCTGAGTATGCACCATTGCGAAAGTTCGTCGTGCCGAGACACCACGTGATGATCGGGTGTGATAAGATCTACGTTCAAATACAACGGGTGTAAGCCAGTTTTGCACACGCAGAATACTCGGGTTAAACTTGACGAGCCTAGCATATGCAGATATGGCCTCGGAACACTGGAGACCGAAAGGTCGAGCGTGAATCATATAGTAGATATGATCAACATAAGATGTTCACCATTGAAACTACTCGATCTCACGTGATGATCGGACATGGTTTAGTTGATTTGGATCACGTGATCATTTAGATGACCGGAGGGATGTCTATCTAAGTGGGAGTTCTTTAATTAATATGATTAAATTGAACTTTAATTTATCATGAAGTTAGTCCTGGTAGTATTAGCATATCTATGTTGTAGATCAATAGCTCGCGATGTTGCTCCCCGTTTATTTTTCATATGTTCCTAGAGAAAACCAAGTTGAAATATGTTAGTAGCAATGATGCGGAATTGTTCCGTGATCTGAGGATTATCCTCATTGCTGCACAGAAGAATTATGTCCTTGATGCACCGCTAGGTGACAGACCTATTGCAGGAGCAGATGTAGACGTTATGAACGTTTTGACAAAAGCTCGATATGATGACTACTTGATAGTTTAGTGCACCATGCTTTACGGCTTATAACCGGGACTTCAAAAACGTTTTGAAACGCCACGGAGCATATAAGATGTTCCAAGAGTTGAAATTAGTATTTCATACTCATGCCCGTGTCGAGAGGTATAAGACCTCTCACAGTACTTTGCCTACAAGATGGAGGAGAATAGCTCAACCAGTGAGCATGTGCTCAGATTGTCTGGGTAGTACAATTGCTTGAATCAAGTGGGAGTTAATCTTCCAGATAAGATAGTAATTGACAAAGTTCTCTAGACACTATCACCAAGTTAGTAGAACTTCGTGATGAACTATAATATGCAAGGGATGACGAAAGTAATTCCCGAGCTCTTCACGATACCGAAATCGGTGAAGGTAGAAATCAAGAAAGAGCATCAAGTGTTGATGGTTAACCAGACCACTTGTTTCAAGTAAAGGGCAAAGGGATAGAAGGGGAACTTCAAGAAGAATGACAAGCAAGTTGTCACTCCCGTGAAGAAACCCAAAGCTAAACTCAAGCCTGAAACAAGTGCTTCTACTGCAAAGGAAATGGTCACTAGAAGTGGAACTACCCTAGATATTTGGCGGATAAGAAGGATGGCAAAGTGAACAAAGGTATATTTGATATACAGATTATTGATGTGTATTTTACTAGTGTTCATAGCAACCCCTCGGTATTTGATATTGGTTCAGTTGCCAAAGAGTAGTAACTCGAAATCGGAGTTGCATAATGAACAGAAACTAGTTAAAGGATGAAGTGACGATGTGTATTGGAAGTAGTTCCAAGATTGATATGATCATCATCGCACACTCCCTATACTTTCGGGATTAGTGTTGAACCTAAATAAGTGTTATTTGGTGTTGAGCATGAATATGATTTGATCATGTTTATTGCAATACTGTTATTCATGTAAGTTAGAGAATAATTGTTGTTTTGTTTACATGAGTAAAACCTTCTATGGTCATACACCCAATGAAAATGGTTTGTTGGATCTCGATCGTGGTGATACACATATTCATAATATTAAAGCCAAAAGATGCAAGGTTAATAATGATAGTGCAACTTATTTGTGGCACTGCCGTTTAGGTCATATTGGTGTAAAGCGCATGAAGAAACTCCATAGTGATGGACTTTTGGAATCACTTGATTATGAATCACTTGGTGCTTGCGAACCATGCCTCATGGGCAAGATGACTAAAACTCCGTTCTCCGGAACTGTGGAGCGAGCAACAGATTTGTTGGAGATCATACATACAGATGTATGTGGACCAATGAGTGTTGAAGGTCGCGGCGGGTATCGTTATTTTTTGACCTTCACTGATGATTTGAGCAGATATGGGTATATCTACTTAATGAAGCACAAGTCTGAAACATTTGAAAAGTTCAAAGAATTTCAGAGTGAAGTAGAGAATCATCGTAACAAGAAAATAAAGTTTCTACGATCTTATCGTGGAGGAGAATATTTGAGTTACGAGTTTGGTCTTCATTTGAAACAATGTGGAATAGTTTCACAACTCATGCCACCCGGAACACCACATCGTAATGGTGTGTCTGAACGTCGTAACCGCACTTTATTGGATATGGTGCGATCTATGATGTCTCTTACCGATTTACCACTATCGTTTTGGGGTTATGCTTTAGAGACAGCTGCATTCACGTTAAATAGGGCACCATCTAAATCCGTTGATACGACACCTTATGAACTATGGTTTGGCAAGAAACCAAAGTTGTCGTTTCTTAAAGTTTGGGGCTGCGATGCTTATGTGAAAAAACTTCAACCTGATAAGCTCGAACCCAAGTCGGAGAAATGTGTCTTCATAGGATACCCAAAAGAGACTGTTGGGTACACCTTCTATCACAGATCTGAAGGCAAGATATTCGTTGCTAAGAATGGATCCTTTCTAGAGAAGGAGTTTCTCTCGAAAGAAGTGAGTGGGAGGAAAGTAGAACTTGATGAGGTAATTGTACTTTCTCCTGGATTGGAGAGTAGTACATCACAGAAAATTGTTCCAGTGATTCCTACACCAATCAGTGAGGAAGTTAATGATGATGATCATGAAACTTCGGATCAAGTTTCTGCTGAACGTCGTAGATCAACCAGAGTACGTTCCGCACCAGAGTGGTACGGCAACCCAGTTCTGGAAATCATGTTACTAGACCATGATGAACCTACGAACTATGAGGAAGCGATGATGAGCCCAGATTCCGCAAAATGGCTTGAGGCCGTGAAATCTGAGATGGGATCCATGTATGAGAACAAAGTGTGGACTTTGGTTGACTTGCCCGATGATCGACAGGCCATCGAAAATAAATGGATCTTCAAGAGGAAGACCAACGCAGACGGTAATGTTACTGTTTACAAAGCTCGACTTGTTGCGAAAGGGTTTCGACAAGTTCAAGCAGTTGACTACGATGAGAGTTTCTCACCGGTAGCGATGCTTAAGTCTGTCCGAATCATGTTAGCAATTGCCGCATTTTATGATTATGAAATCTGGCAAATGGATGTCAAAACGGCATTCCTGAATGGATATCTCAAAGAAGAGTTGTATATGATGCAACCAGAAGGTTTTGTCGATCCAAAAGGTGCTAACAAAGTATGCAAGCTCCAGCGATCCATCTATGGACTGGTGCAAGCATCTCGGAGTTGGAATATACGCTTTGATGAGGTGATCAAAGCATATGGTTTTGTACAGACTTTTGGAGAAGCCTGTATTTACAAGAAAGTGAGTGGGAGCTCTATAGCATTTCTAATATTATATGTGGATGACATATTGTTGATTGGAAATGATATAGAATTTCTGAATAGCATAAAAGGATACTTGAATAAGAGTTTTTCAATGAAAGACCTCGGTGAAGCTGCTTATATATTAGGCATCAAGATCTATAGAGATAGATCAAGACGCTTAATTGGACTTTCACAAAGCACATACCTTGATAAGATTTTGAAGTAGTTCAAAATGGATCAGTCAAAGAAGGATCTCTTGCCTGACTTGTAAGGTGTGAAGTTGAGTAAGACTCAAAGCCAGACCACGGCAGAAAATTATAGAGAGAATGAAAGTCATTCCCTATGCCTCAGCCATAGGTTCTATAAAGTATGCCATGCTGTATACAAAACACGTTGTGTACCTTGCCATGAGTTTGACAGGGAGGTACAATAGTGATCCAGGAGTAGATCACTGTACAGCGGTCAAAATTATCCTTAGTAATTGGATGACTAAGGAAATGTTTCTTGATTATGGAGGTGATAAAGAGTTTGTCGTAAAGGGTTACGCCGATGCAAGCTTTGACACTAAATCCAGATGACTCTAAGTATCAATCTGGATGCGTATTGAAAGTGGGAGCAATTAGCTAGAGTAGCTCCATGCAGAGCATTGTAGACATAGAAATTTGCGAAATACATACGGATCTGAATGTGACAGACCCGTTGACTAAACTTCTCTCACAAGCAAAACATGATCACACCTTATTACTCTTGGGTATTAATCACATAGCGATGTGAACTAGATTATTGACTCTAGTAAACCCTTTGGGTGTTGGTCACATGGTGATGTGAACTATGGGTGTTATTCACATAACGATGTGAACTATCGGTATTAAATCACATGGCGATGTGAGCTAGATTATTGACTCTAGTGCAAGTGGGAGACTGAAGGAAATATGCCCTAGAGGCAATAATAAAGATGTTATTTGTATTTCCTTATATCATGATAAATGTCTTTTATTCATGCTAGAATTGTATTAACCGGAAACTTAGTACATGTGTGGATACATAGACAAAACAGTATGTCCCTAGTATGCCTCTACTAGACTAGCTCATTGATCAAAGATGGTTATGTTTCCTAGCCATAGACATGAGTTGTCATTTGATCAAGGAGATCACATCATTAGGAGAATGATGTGATGGACAAGACCCATCCGTTAGCATAGCACTATGATCGTTTAGTTTTACTGCTATTGCTTTCTTCATGACTTATACATGTTCCTATGACTATGAGATTATGCAACTCCCGAATACCGTAGGAACACCTTGTGTGCTATCAAACGTCACAACGTAACTGGGTGATCATAAAGATGCTCTACAGGTGTCTCCGAAAGTATTCGTGGTGTTGGCATAGATCAAGATTAGGATTTGTCACTCCGAGTGTCGGAGAGGTATCTCTGGGCCCTCTCGGTAACACACATCACAATAAGCCTTGCAAGCAAAAGACTAATGAGTTAGTCACGAGATGATGTGTTACGGAACGAGTAAAGAGACTTGCCGGTAACGAGATTGAACTAGGTATGGAGATACCGACGATCGAATCTCGGACAAGTAACATACCGATGACAAAAGGAACAACGTATGTTGTTATGCGGTTTTGACCGATAAAAGATCTTCGTAGAATATGTAGGAGCCAATATGAACATCCAGGTTCCGCTATTGGTTACTGACCGGAGATGAGTCTCGGTCATTTCTACATAGTTCTCGAACCCGTAGGGTCCGCACGCTTAACGTTTGATGACGATCGGTATTATGAGTTTATGAGTTTTGATGTACCGAAGGTAGTTCGGAGTCCCGGATGAGATCACGGACATGACGAGGAGTCTCGGAATGTCCGAGACATAAAGATTGATATATTGGACGACTATATTCGGACACCGGAAGTGTTCCGAAAAAGTTTCGGATTTAACGGGATTGCCGGAGGGGGTTACCGGAACCCCCTACGAAGGGGGATGGTCCATAGTGGGCCTTAAGGGAAAGAGAGAGGCAGCCCATAGGGCTGGCCGGCGCCCCACCTAGGGTTCCTAGTTGGACTAGGATTGGGGGGGGGGCGCCACCTCTCCCTCTTTTCCTTTCCCTCTCTTCCTTCTTTGGTGATTCCTACTAGGAATAGGATTGCAATCCTATTCCTAGTAGGATTCCACCCCTAGCCGCACCTAACAAGGGCCGGCCGGCCTCCCCCCTTGCTCCTTTATATACGGGGGCAGGGGGGCACCCAAAGACACACAAGTTGAATTGTTTTAGCCGTGTGCGGTGCCCCCCTCCACAGAAACACACCTCGGTCATACCGTTGCAGTGCTTAGGCGAAGCCCTGCGCCGGTGAATACATCATATCCGTCACCACGCCGTCGTGCTGACGAAACTCTCCCGTGAAGCTCAACTGGATCAAGAGCTCGTGGGACGTCATCAAGCTGAACGTGTGCTGAACGCGGAGGTGCCGTATGTTCGGTGCTTGATCGGTTGAATCGCGAAGAAGTTCGACAACATCAACCGCGTCACTTGACGCTTCCGCTCCCGGTCTACGAGGGTACGTAGACACACTCTCCCCTCTTGTTGCTATGCATCTAGTAGATAGATCTTGCGTGATCGTAGGAAAATTTTAAAATACTACGTTCCCCAACAAAAATTACATTGAGAATTATGTTGGTTAGCATTCCACATCAAAAATTCTGTTTTTATCATTTACCTACTCGAGGACGAGCAGGAATTAAGCTTGGGGATGCTTGATACGTCTCCAACGTATCTATAGTTTTTGATTGTTCCATGCTATTATATATTCTATTTTGGATGTTTAATGGGCTTTATTATACACTTTTATATTATTTTTGGGACTAACCTACTAACCCAAGGCCCAGTGCAAATTGTTGTTTTTTTGCCAATTTCAGTGTTTCGCAGAAAAGGAATATAAAACGGAGTCCAAACGGAATGAAACCTTCGGGAGACTCAGAAGACTTGGAGTACACGCTAGGAAGAAAGAGAGGCGGCCACGAGGGCAAGGGGCACGCCCCCACCCTCGTGGGGCCCATGTTACTCCCCTGACGCCCCTCTTCCTCCTATATATACCTACGTACCCTGAAACTATCAGAGAGCACTACGAAACCCTAATTCGACCGCCTCAACCTTCTGTACCCGTGAGATCCCATTTTGGGGCCTGTTCCGGAGCTCCACCGGAGGGGAATCGATCACGGAGGGCTTCTACATCAACATCATAGCCTCTCCGATGAGTTGTGAGTAGTTTACCACAGACCTTTGGGTCCATGGTTATTAGCTAGATCTATTCGATGTAATTCTTTTTGCGGTGTGTTTGTCGAGATCTGATGAATTGTGGGTTTATGATCAAGATTATCTATGAACAATATTGGATTCTTTTCTGAAATCTTTTATGCATGATTTAAATATCCTTGCAAGTCTCTTCAAATTATCAGTTGGTTTGTACTAGATTTATAGGTCTTGCAATGGGAGAAGTGCTTGGCTTTGGGTTCAATCTTGCGGTGTCCTTTCCCAGTGACAGCAGGGGCAGCAAGGCACGTATTGTATTATTGCCATCTAGGATAAAAAGATGGGGTTTATATCATATTACATGAGTTTATCCCTGTACATCATGTCATCTTGGTTAAGGCGTTACTCTATTCTTATGAACTTAATACTCTAGATGCATGCTGGATAGCGGTCGTTGTGTGGAGTAATAGTAGTACATGTAGAATCGTTTCGGTCTACTTGTCACGGACATGATGCCTATATACAATGATCATGCCTAGATATTCTCATAACTATGCGCTTTTCTATCAATTGCTCGACAGTAATTTGTTCACCCACCATAGAAATCTGCTATCATGAGAGAAGCCACTAGTGAAACCTATGGCCCCCGGGTCTATCTTCATCATATTAATCTTCCATCAACTATATACTTGACTTTTGTTTTGCAATCTTTATTTTCAATCCATAATAAAAATTCCAAAAATATTATCTTATCATATCTATCAGATCTTACTTTTGCAAGTGGCCATGAAGGGATTGACAACCCCTTATCGCATTGGTTGCAAGGTTCTTATTTGTTTGTGCAGGTGCAAGGAACTCGCGCGTGGTCTCCTACTGGATTGATACCTTGGTTCTCAAAAGTTGAGGGAAATACTTACGCTACTGTGCTGCATCACCCTTTCCTCTTCGAGGGAATACAACACAAGCCTGAGAAGTAGCAGTACTTGCCTGGCTAGTGGGTCGGCCGCTGAGCTGGGGCGATGATGGGGCGGCTAGGGCTTACCATGATATTGCGTCTGTTCCCGACAAGGGTCTTGCCGGGGCCTTTGAGAGTGCCCTCGGCAAGAGGCTTGCCGGGGCTTTAGGGGTATCTTTGGCAAGGAGCCTTGCCGTGGCCTCATGGGCATCCTCGGCAAGGAGCCTTACGGTTGTATTGTGTTCTGGTTTTCACCTAGGATTTGTAGACCCTTTGTCTTCACAAAGATCTGCATGCCATCATGCAGGCGCTTCCCGAGCCTTGGCTCCAACGTTGTTGATGGTGTCGGAGCTCCTAGGCTCAAGGGTGGCTGCAATGGAGGCGTTGGGTGAGTTGCTCCGGCAAGGGTTCTTGCCGGGGTCGTGCAGGACGCCCCGGCAAGGGTCATGTCGGGGGAAGCCTATCTTGTTGCATGGCCTTCTTGCGCCACTGTCTTGGCACTGCTCTGGTAGTCTTGCACTTCGGCTTCTCTCCTTTGTCATATTACGTGTGGCCGCACGCGTGGCTTTGACTGCCCATGCATGAGTAAGGAGTACAAAGAAGAGCCCCTACTTTTGTACACCGACAGGAGCCCCCAGCCTGGGCCATACATAAGTGTGACGCGTTGTTGGGCTAGGTCCAGAATGGTGCGCGGGTAGTTGGGGCCGGATTCTTTTTACTGCAGTAACTCCTTCGGTGGTTGCGCTTCCCCATGATCTGCGCTCAACGCATGACATGGGGGTCGTGCGTGGGGCGGTCGCAGCATGCTTGCGTCACCCCGTGGTTCCAAATAGGAAAGAGGCGGTTCGCGTCCTCCTCATGAAAAAATTGAGGAAGTTGCGGGGGCGCGGCTCATTTACTAAGTGGACTTGGGTCGCCCCATGATCATGAGGCGTGAAATGGTCGTACCACGCACCATCTGAATCCCGATCCACCCGCCACGTGCCCCTCATGCATTGGGGAGGGCAGGCGGTGAACGCAGAGGGTGCGGGCTTTAACACCGGGGCGGGGGGGGGGGGGCGGGGG
>LR738712.1:684674066-684684962 GCA_902687465.1 Secale cereale
GGGGGGGGGGGGGGGGGGGGCAGGCGCTACTGATTGGAGCAGCGGGTCGGTCTTGTTTCCTTGCGTCTCTAGCGATTGGATTGGTCGATTTGGGCGGTCGCCTTCAGGCTTGCTTGGTCTCGCCCTCCTATAAAAAAGGGGGAGGTACAGTGCTCCCTTCCCACTCATCCTCTTCTAGTCCGATCCATTTCCTTCCCGAGTCATGGCGAGATGGCGTGGCCATGGACGTGCCCCTGTGGAGGCGACCAGGTCTTCCTCTCGTTAGAGGGCGGCAGCGGTCAAAGAAGAGTCGGACGCCCAAGATGAGGGCCATGCTAGAGGCAGAGGCTCCGGCCGGGGTCGTGGTCGGCGAGGCGGTCGAGGCAGAGGCGGGCGAGGACGGGGGACACCCGCGTCGTCATCATCTTCGTCTTCATATATCCTCCGCTATCGTGGATATACCCCGTGGTATGACCCGGCCGGAATTATGACCCGACCGGACTTGGCGACTCACCAGAGACACGGCTGGAGCTTGGCGACTCACTGGCGATCCACCCGGACATGGCAGTTTACAAGCAACCCGCCTAGACATTGTGACTCCCTGGTGACCCGACGGGCGGGTCAAATGGATGACAAGGCCCAAGGCCGAGAAGACTGATACGTCTCCAACGTATCTACTTTTCCAAACACTTTTACCCTTATTTTGGACTCTAACTTACATGATTTGAATGGAACTAACCCGTACTGACGATGTTTTCAGCAGAACTGCCATGGTGTTGTTTTTATGCAGAAATAAAAAGTTCTCGGAATGACCTGAAAATCCACGGAGAATTGTTTTGAAAATATAAAAAAATATCTGCGGAAATATCTACGTTAGGGGGCCCACACCCTGTCCACAAGGGTGGCGGGCGCGCCCCCTCCCCCTAGGCGAGCCCCCTGCCTCGTCGGCCCCCTGATGCTCCACCGACGTACCCCCGGACTCCATATATTCACTTTCGGGGGAAAAAATTAGAGAGACAGAATTATCGCGTTTTTACGATATGGAGCCGCCGCCAAACCCTAATCTCTCTCGGGGGGCTGATCTGGAGTCCGTTCGGGGCTTCGGAGAGTGGAGATCGTCACCATCGTCATCATCAACCTTCCTCCATCACCAATTCCACGATGCTCACTGCCGTGCATGAGTAATTCCATCGTAGGCTTGCTGGACGGTGATGGGTTGGATGAGATTTACCATGTAATCGAGTTAGTTTTGTTAGGGTTTGATCCCTCGTATCCACTATGTTCTAAGATTGATGTTGCTATGACTTTGCTATGCTTAGTGCTTGTTACTATGGAGTGCCATCAAATCTGAACCTATTATGTTTTCATGAATATACGTGTGTTCTTGATCCTATCTTGCAAGTCTATAGTCACCTACTATGTGTTATGATCCGGCAACCCCGAAGTGACAATAATCGGGACCACTCCCGGTGATGACCGTAGTTTGAGGAGTTCATGTATTCACTATGTGTTAATGCTTTGGTCCGGTACTCTATTATAAGGGGGCCTTAATATCCCTTAGTTTACACTAGGACCCCGCTGCCACGGGAGGGTAGGACAAAATATGTCATGCAAGTTCTTTTCCACAAGCACGGATGACTATATTCGGAATACATGCCTACATTACATTGATGAACTGGAGCTACTTCCGTGTCACCCTAGGTTATAACTTTTACATGATGAATTGCATCCGACATAATTCCCCATCACCGATCCAATGCCTACGAGCTTTTCACATATTGCTTGTTGCTTATTTACTTTTCCGCTGCTACTGTTATAAAAACTACAAAAACACTACCGTTACTTTTATTGCTATTACCACTATTTCCATATTACTTTGCTACTAAACTACCTTGCTGCAGATACTAAGTTTCCAGGTGTGGTTGAATTGACAACTCAGCTGCTAATACTTAAGAGTATTCTATGGCTCCCCTTGTGTCGAATCAATAAATTTGGGTTGAATACTTTACCCTCGAAAACTGTTGCGATCCCCTACACTTGTGGGTTATCAAAGACCGGTTCATGTGATGGTGGGCCGGCTTACGAGGAAAGGCATAAGGAATATTCCCTTATAAAAGAAGCAAGACTAGGACTCCACTTGTAATAGAGTAATCCTAATCCTACTAGGACTAGTCATGTAACCCGCCCCTTCAACATATATAAGGAGGGGCAGGGCTCCCCAAAGAGGGACAAGTAAGAAAGAAACAATCTCTAAGGCTAGACACAACTAGAGGAGAGCCGACTTATGCGGCATCTCCCTCATGAGTATAATGAGACCTAGCCTCAAACAGCATGTAGGGCTATTACCGGATGATGTTTCCCGGGGCACGAAGATGTCTAAATCCCTGTCTTGTGTTGCGTCTCTCGATTCCGATCAACCCCTCTCAAGCTACCACATAGATGCGTTGGCCTCGCGACTAAGTCCTCACACTAAGGACATCTGCCGTGACAATTCCACGACAGTTGGCGCCCATCTGGGACGAGCGCACGATGGTGTTGAGTTCTTGAAGGGATCTCTCCCAGGGATCGAGAAGTTTGCGGTTTTCCAGATGAAGAAAGCCGGTTCAGAAGGATTTGTATCAGCTTCAAGTTCATCAGTCTAGATTTAAAATCTGGGATTTAAGGTTCAAAGGAAATTAGGGTTACAATTTTTTCGTTGCCGTGAGTCGCCGACGAAAGCCACCGAGATCATCGTTTTTCTGCTACAACCAGTTTCGTCACCATGCCAAATCCGATCTGCAAATCAGCATGGTTTGGGTCTTCGTTCTGATCACCAGGTCCGATGGCAATATCAACTGCACAAATCGCTGTAACGTAGGAAGACAAGTTGGAATTGAGCTATCTAATCAGCCCAAAGACCAGATTTTTTTAAATAATGGTGATTTACTCCACGACAGATCAGAAGGTTCCAAATCCTGAGGTAGTCGACAATAGCTGCTCCTGTTTACTCTGTGACTTATGGACTCAAGTAGGATCCAAGGAATCATCACGTACTACTTCAACTAGTAGTCGGTCATGTGACTAGATGAAAGTAAAATCAAGTCCCGAACTGGCCTTGGTTACTTCAATTGCCACATCTCCGAGTGTGATCCGGGCTGCTGTGCTTCTAGCGCAGCCTCGACCCGCCGGTACCTCATCGACCGTTTACAATCGCGTCGGCCGCCTCCACCGCCGCTAGCTCGCCCCAACGGCCTACCTATATGTAAAGCTTCAAATCGCAGTCATCTTGGTCGCCGAGTGTCACGACTTCTGCTTCAAGCCGCCGCCGAGCCGTTGAGTCGTTGGTTTCCGTCGAGCCACCATCCGCCGCTATGGCCCGCGAAGCCGCCGTCGCCGTGATCTCATTCTGAGCCGCCTCGCCGGCTTGCCTCACCTGACTTGGGTACGGAGACGACTTTGGATGAACAAGCCTAATTACGTGCGGACCAAATGCGCGCTAATGGCCGCACCCACATACAACGAAAAATACCAGGTGCTATTTACCCTATTTATTTTTAAGCACATATTAATTCATCCGAGCAAAACTACTTTGCCCTGCTATATTTTATATGCAGGAGAATTATTCATTACAAAGTGATATTATACCACGGAGATGGAGGCACGCCAACATCATTTAGCATAGGCGGTTGCCGTTACTCAACGGACCCCGCTGTTGACACCAGATTTTGGCATGGCCGAAAACATAATTAAGAAAGCCTCAAATCACTAGTAGAAAACAAGGCATTGGACCAGGCCTGTCCAGCCCATTAGCCCCGGTTCAATCTAGAACCAGGTCCAATGGGGGCACTGGACCCGGTTCGTGAGCCCAGGGGGCCAGCCGGGCCACGTGGGCCATTGGTCCCGGTTCGTTTGGACCTTTTGGTCCCGGTTGGAGCGACAAACCGGGACCAATGGCTCTTGGTCCTGGCCCACCACCATTGGTCCCGGTTAGTGATATGAACCGGGACCAAAGGCTCCCCTTTAGCCCTGGTTCATAGCACCAACCGGGACCAATGAGGTGCCTATATATAACACCTTACTCAAGAGCAGAGCTCACTGCTCAGTTTTTTTTCTGGCCGAGGAGGAGAGGGGTTAGTGGTGCTCTAGCTCACCTCCTATGCACACAACGTGTTCGGTGGAATGCCCGAGCCACACTAGTTAAGCTTTTCTCCTCTCGAAGCTCTATTTTCTCCGAGATTTGTCTAGTTTTAGCGGTCCGTCACGTCCCGTCCCCGTCTTCGCCGCCGTCGATCGCCCCCGCCGATCTCGTCACCGGCACCACCGTGGTGAGCCTCTTGTTATGTCCATGTTTTTCTTACTTTTATTATTGCTTGTTATTATTGCTTTAGATAGATATTTGTCTAATTTTCTTACGTTTATTATTGCTTGTTATTATATAGTGCGATGGTTTTGATATCCGCCCACGTGGGCCCTCGTCCTGTCTACGATTCGGATGTGGTATATTATCTTTAATTTATAACTAATTGTTTTAGTGTTTATGATAGTTATGCCGACCAACCTGACATGCATAGATGTTTTATTATGTCTAGGAGGTAGTTGAACCGGAAATTCCAACCGACCCTCTTGTGGAGAGGTTAAATTTAGTTGAAGAGGAAAACATTTCCTTAAATAAAAAATTGGAAAAAATGGAGGAGGAGAAGATGGAATTGGAGTTGCATGTTGCGGAAGTCATCGATGATCACAAGATCAAGATGGACCCTATTGTCGAGAGGTTAAATTTAGTTGAAGAAGAAAACAAATTCTTGAAGGAAAAAATAAAAAAAATTGTGGACGAGAAGATGATATTGGAGTTGCATGTTGCGGATGTCGTCGATGATCACAAGATCAAGATGGATGCAATGCGGTTGAAGATTAAAAAGATTAGAAAATATGCCATTCATATCGAGGCTTGGTATCATTATGCCGTTGGATCAATTGTTACCTTGGTTGCGATTATGATCGCATTTGTTTTCGCATTGAAAAGTTTTAGAAACTTTCGATGTGTATGGAGAGCTATATGTTGTTAGATGAGAACTATATATGTATGTACTTTGGTTTTAATGTGATGATGAACTTTTATCCATTTGGTCACTTAATTATCTATTTATGATGTTCTGTAATGGTTTTTGACACACTTAATTATATATAATGCACGCAGATGAACCGGCAATGGATGTACGGTGACAGACACACCTCCGAGTACATTAAGGGCGTGCATGAGTTTCTAAATGCGGCTGAGGCAAACAAGCAGAATGGTTTTATGTGTTGTCCATGCACTAAATGTGTGAATACGATGTCTTACTCTAACCGGAAAATCCTTCACTCCCACCTGCTTTACAAGGGTTTCATGCCACACTATAATGTTTGGACGAGGCACGGAGAAATAGGGGTTATGATGGAAGACAGCGAAGAAGAAGAGTACGATGACAACTATGTGCCCGCTGAATACGGTGATGCTGCAATGGGGGGAGCTGGTGAAGATCAAGAGGAACCAGACGATGTGCCCAATGATGCTGCAACGGGTGAAGCTGCTGAAGATCAAGAGGAACCAAATGATGATCTCCGCCGGGTCATTGTCGATGCAAGGACACAATGCGAAAGTCAAAAGGAGAAGCTGAAGTTCGATCGCATGTTAGAGGATCACAAAAAAGGGTTGTACCCCAATTGCGAAGATGGCAACACAAAGCTCGGTACCGTACTGAAATTGCTGCAGTGGAAGGCAGAGAATGCTGTGGCTGACAAAGGATTTGAGAAGCTACTGAAAATATTGAAGAAGAAGCTTCCGAAGGATAACGAATTACCCGACAGTACATACGCAGCAAAGAAGGTCGTATGCCCTCTAGGATTGGAGGTGCAGAAGATACATGCATGCCCTAATGACTGCATCCTCTACCGCGGTGCATACAAGGATCTGAACGCATGCCCGGTATGCGGTGCATTGCGGTATAAGATCAGACGAGATGACCCTGGTGATGTTGATGGCGAGCCCGCCAGGAAGAGGGTTCCTGCGAAGGTGATGTGGTATTCTCCTATAATACCACGGTTGAAACGTTTGTTTAGAAACAGAGAGCATGCCAAGTTGATGCGATGGCACAGTGAGGACCGTAAGAAAGACGAGAAGTTGAGAGCACCCGCTGACGGGTCGCAGTGGAGAAAAATCAAGAGAAAGTACTGGGAGGAGTTTGCAAAGGACGCAAGGAACGTATGGTTTGCTTTAAGCGCGGATGGCATTAATCCTTTCGGGGAGCAGAGCAGCAATCACAGCACCTGGCCCGTGACTCTATGTATGTATAACCTTCCTCCTTGGATGTGCATGAAGCGGAAGTTCATTATGATGCCAGTTCTCATCCAAGGCCCTAAGAAACCCGGCAACGACATTGATGTGTACCTAAGGCCATTAGTTGAAGAACTTTTACAGCTGTGGAATGGAAACAGTGTACGTGCGTGGGATGAGCACAGACAGGAGGAATTTGACCTAAAGGCGTTGCTGTTCGTGACCATCAACGATTGGCCCGCTCTCAGTAACCTTTCAGGACAGAAAAACAAAGGATACCACACATGCACGCACTGTTTAGATGACACTGAAAGTATATACCTGGACAAGTGCAGGAAGAATGTGTACCTGGGCCATCGTCGATTTCTTCCGACCAACCATCAATGTCGAAAGAAAGGCAAGCATTTCAAAGGCGAGGCAGATCACCGAAAGAAGCCCGCCATACGTACCGGTGATCATGTACTTGCTATGGTCAATGATTTACACGTAATCTTTGGAAAGGGCCCCGGCGCACTAGCTGTTCCGAATGACACTGAGGGACACGCACCCATGTGGAAGAAGAAATCTATATTTTGGGACCTACCCTACTGGAAAGACCTAGAGGTCCGCTCTTCAATCGACGTGATGCACGTGACGAAGAACCTTTGCGTGAACCTGCTAGGCTTCTTGGGCGTGTATGGAAAGACAAAAGATACAGCTCAGGCACGGGAGGACCTGCAATGTTTGCATGAAAAAGACGGCATCCCTCCGAAGCAGTATGAAGGTCCTGCCAGCTATGCTCTTACGAAAGAAGAGAAAGAAATCTTCTTTGAATGCCTGCTCAGTATGAAGGTCCCGACTGGCTTCTCGTCGAATATAAAGGGAATAATAAATATGGCAGAGAAAAAGTTCCAGAACCTAAAGTCTCATGACTGCCATGTGATTATGACGCAACTGCTTCCGGTTGCATTGAGGGGGCTTCTACCGGAAAACGTCCGATTAGCCATTGTGAAGCTATGTTCATTCCTCAATGCAATCTCTCGGAAGGTGATCGATCCAGAAATCGTACCAAGGCTAAGGAGTGATGTGGCGCAATGTCTTGTCAGTTTCGAGCTTGTGTTCCCACCATCCTTCTTCAATATCATGACACACGTCCTAGTTCATCTAGTCAACGAGATTGTCATTCTGGGGCCCGTATTTCTACACAATATGTTCCCCTTTGAGAGGTTCATGGGAGTCCTAAAGAAATATGTCTGTAACCGCGCTAAGCCAGAAGGAAGCATCTCCATGGGCCATCAAACAGAGGATGTCATCGGGTTTTGTGTTGACTTCATTCCTGGCCTTAATAAGATAGGTCTCCCTAAATCGCGGTACGAGGGGAGACTGACTGGAAAAGGCACGCTTGGAAGGGACTCAATAATATGCAGGGACGGATATTCTTGGTCTCAAGCACACTACACAGTTCTACAGAACTCTACATTAGTGACCCCGTATGTCGATGAACACAAGAACAGTCCGCGCTCCAAACACCCGGAGCAGTGCGACGACTGGATTACATGTGAACACATCAGGACTTTCAGTAGTTGGTTGGAAACACGTCTCAGAGGTGACAACACTGTTTGCGATGAGTTGTACTTATTGTCCAGGGGACCATGTTCGACTGTATTGATTTACAAAGGATACGAGATAAATGGGAATACGGGGAAAGGACACATATTATGGTTACATAGTGGACATATGGGAACTTGACTACGGACATGATTTTAAGGTCCCTTTGTTTAAGTCCAAATGGGTCAATCTGTCAGGAGGCGGGCTACAGGTAGACCCACAGTACGGAATGACAACAGTGGATCTGAAAAATCTTGGATACACTGACGAACCGTTCGTCCTAGCCAATGATGTGGCACAGGTTATCTATGTGAAGGACATGTCTACCAGACCGAAAAAAAGAAAAGATAAGGAAGCGAATACATCATACGATGAGCCAAAGCGCCACATAGTTCTTTCAGGAAAAAGGGATATCCTGGGAGTGGAGGGCAAGACAGACATGTTTGAATATTATGAAAAGTTTCATGAATTTCCTCCCTTAAAAGTCAAGGCTGACCCAAGCATCCTGATAAACGATGAAGATTATCCATGGTTATGGCGCAATAAGCAAATGACACAAGCGAAGAAAAAGTGAAGACTTTTTTCGGCAACTATTATGATGATACCATGCCAACTTTGTAACAAACGAGTATGATACCATTGTCCGTTTGTACTATTCAAATTTGCACTAACAGAAAGTTTGTAATTGGTTTTACCAGAAAGAATTAAAAAATAAAACAAAAAACAAAAGAAAATAAATAATGCAAAAAACAAAAAAAACTTGCAAAAAAATAAAAAATAGCAACAATAAGTATTTCATTGTAAGTAGAAACAAAATAAAATAAATAAAGCAACAAAGAAAACAAATAATTTCAAATTTAAACTATTCAAATTTGAATACTACTTGCACTAACAGAAAGTTTGTAATTGGTTTTACCAGAAAGAATTAAAAAATAAAGCAAAAAATAAAAGAAAATAAATAATGCAGAAAACAAAACAAAAAAACTTGAAAAAATAGCAACAATAAGTATTTTGTTGTAAGTAGAAACAAAATAAAATAAATAAAGCAACAAAGAAAACAAATAAATAAAAATAGCAACAGTAAGTATTTTGTTGAAAGTAGAAACAAAACTAAAAAATAAAGCAACAAAGAAAAAAAATATAAAAATGCCACCTACTGGGCCCACACGGCCTGAATACGACTAGAAACCCAACCATGGGCCAGGATTCAGGCCCGTAGAAAGCCCAGCAAGCCCACAGGCAAAGCAGTGTCAGTTTAGGCCCTTAGGCCTGCAGTTAAGAGGAGTTCGAGAGGAGAGAGGCAGCGGGGCTTATAAACTGGTGCTGGCCTCTCTCAACTAGCGAGGTGGGACTAAACTTCCCACCACACCGCGCCAGCAAGGCCTTTCGTCCCGGTTGGTGGCACCAACCGGGACTAAAGGGTGGCATTAGTCCCGGTTGGTGGCTCAAACCGGGACTAATACAGCTCCTATATAGCCAACACTTGCGAAAATTTCTACTTCCCCGCCCCCGACGCCTCCTCAGTACTCTGCTTCGTCCCCGCCCCCGTCACCCCGTCGCCGTCGTCGTCGCCCCGTCGCCCCGTCGCGCCGTGGCCGTCGCCCCCAACGCCGCCCCGTCGCCCCCGCGCCGTCGCCCCGTCCCCGTCGCGCCGTCGCCGTCGCCCCCTCTCCGCCCCGCCCCGCGCCGTCGCCCCGCCCCGCGCCGTCGCCCCGCCCCGTCGCCGTCGCGCCGCCCCGTCGCCGTCGCGCCGCCCCGCCCCGCCGCGCGATGTGAGGCTTTTTTTTGTTTATATATAGTTGCTGTTTATATATATATAAATATATATATATATATATGTATATATATATGTATATATGTGTGTATATGTGTTATGTGTATATAGTTGCTGTATATATATTTTGTATGTGTATATAATTTTTTTATTTATCTTAGGAATTTGCTAAATATATATGTTAAAATTATTTTTTTTCATAGAATGTTTTTTGTTTATATATAGATAGTTACAATTGTGATGTATAGTTGCTGTATGTGATGTGTATGTGATGTATTTATATGCAAAAGAAGGATAGGAAAGACGAAAAAGAAGGATAGGAAAGAAGAAAAAGAATGTTTTTTTTTTCATAGAAAGTTTTATATATGCAAAAGTTACAAATTTAGAAAAAGAAGGATAGGAAAGAAGAAAATAAGAAAGAGGAAAGAAAGAAGAAGAGGAGAGGAAGAAGAGGAGAAATAAATAAGAAGAAGAAAAAAGAAGAAAAAAAAGAGGAGAAGAAGAAAGGAATAGAGGAGAAGAAGAGGAATTTTCTCTTCTTCTCCTCTATTCCTTTCTTCTTCTCTTTTTTTTATTTTTTTTCGTCGATCTTCTCCTCTAGCGGTTCCTTTTTCTTCTTCTTATTCCTCTTTTTTGTATCGGATATGTCGTTGTCGATATACACCCTCCCCGATAACTTCGACATTAGGGGGGGGGGTCGAGGGTCGTCGAGGGACCGAGGGTCGTCAAGGGTCGAGATGTCGCCGAGGGGCCGAGGGTCGTCGAGGGGTCGAGAGGCCGAGGGTCGAGGGGTCGAGAGGCCGAGGGTCGTCAAGGGGCCTAGGGTCGTCAAGGGACCGAGGGTCGAGGGGTCGAGAGAGGTTGCCTAGCTAGTGTCAAAGTATTGAAGAAATCCATGACTTTCGCCTAATGATGAAGTGTTGGTTTTGTTGAATCCTTTGGCACTAGACAAAATGTGACATGAGGGGGTCTAGGTTTGTGGATCGCCGAGCAGTCGAGGGTCGAGGGGTTGAGAGAGGTTGCCTAGCTAGTGTCAAAGTATTGAAGAATCCATGACTTTATCATTTGCCAGAAGTAACCGGGGCATGTTGGTACGAAGTTATGCAAAATTGTTCTGGAACGAAGTCCCTGATAGGATAATCCGTCTTTTGTTACAAATTATCTTATCTGGGACTCCGTTCCAAAACCACTTTGTAGAGCTTCGTACCATCATGCTACTGTTACTTTCGCCTAATGATGAAGTATTGGTTTTGTTGAATCCTTT
>LR738712.1:684690903-684738915 GCA_902687465.1 Secale cereale
CCCTTTCAAAAAAAAAACAAAAACCACAGCCACAGAAATGCTGACGCGTGGATGCCTTTTGGTCCCGGTTGGTACCATCAACCGGGACCAAAGCCCCTCCTGCCTGGGCTCGGCGCACAGGCCACGTGGACACCCATCTGCCCCAGTTCTGGATTGAACCGGGACTAAAGGGTCAGAGCATTAGTACCGACACTCTTGTCCCGGTTCAGGAACCGGGGCTAAAGGCCCAAACGAACCGGGTCTGATGTCCCTTTATCTACTAGTGAATAGAAAAGTGTTCAAAGCAAGAAAGTTATGTATCGTCAAAAGGAGAAACTTTGATATTTGGTCCATAGCCATCCGGTCTTATCTCTAAGGCCGAAGTTGTGTTTGAAGTACTGAGATTTTGTATCCAGGACACTATTCGGCCGATTACACCCTCAAGACGGCCTCATATGGAAAAACTTTCTACATAAATTGTCTTCGTGTCGAAACGGTCGATTTTGATATAAAAATCGTCCCAATCCGAGTTCGTACGCAAAAGTTACAGCCATCCGAATGCAGCTCTGTCACGGTGCCATAAGTGGCGCGCCCCACCAGCCACGTGTCTGATGGGTAGCGCGAATAACAGCCTGTTTTGCGTGACCTTTTTGGCCTAGAAGATGGCTTCAAATGAAAAAACGTTCACCATGAAAGTTGTTTACCTCGTCGAAACGGTCAAGATTTCTTTTGGGCTCTTTTCCATCCGAGGTTGTTTACCACCTCAAAAATTACCCGCAAGGTGCAGCCAGTTTAAACTGAACATTTTTAGAAAGTTCGGACAAAATCAATACGAATTTGGCTAGGATTTTGGATGTGAATCCAAGCCTTTTCCTTGCACGGGAAGTCCAGCCACCTCTTATATACCTAAGGGGTGACGGGCGATTGAACAACACACAATCGAACAAACGTATCTACTACTTTTTCGTGTTCATCTATCCCCTACCCTTATATCTTCTTCCTCGTTCTTCGTTCGTTCTTCTTCATTGCAGGGCAGCGAACCTCGAGGCCCTAGGGGCCATCAGGTCGACCTAGGGCAGCCCATAGTTGCCACGCGCCCTGACGGGGTCCCTCCCGGGCGTGTGGGGTTCCGGGTCTACAAAAGCGCCCGCCAGATTGTCTTGCGTACCGCACTTCCGGCGGGTCTCCTTCGACATGAGCTGCGGTGCATCACCCCCGGCGTCGAGGGTACACGGTGACGTGTTCGTGTGCGAACACACTTTTTGGCGACTCCGCTGGGGATGAAGCTTTGAACGGTCTCCGGTCTGTTCTTCCTACGAAGAGATCGTCATCTAGGGTTTGCAATCTGCAAAGGTAATATGAATACTCAATTCACATATGTAGATGCAAATAATGCATATGTTGTTGCTAGATCATCTAATGAGGATAATGTATTGGCTAGCCCTAGCTTTACCAATCATGCATCTAATTATGTGCAAGAGCCGATGCAACAAAATCTTCATGCTTCTACTTCATATAATTTTAGCAACATGCAACATATGTATTCCAACTCCCATGCATCGACAACCCCAGAAACACATATGCCGATGAACAACATGATGAGTTCGGTTAATCAAGTTGAAACACCTAATATAGGAACTTCTGATAGTATGCAACAAAGTGTTTCACCTTTTTATTCATCGGCAACTAGCTTGCAATATGTTAATCCAAACATGCCGGTGGATAGAGGAATTGGCCATGCTACTACTAGTTATCCGACCAATTACCCTCAACCATCATATGCTACACCTCATGCTACTAATGTTTTGGCACCATATGCAACTATAGGTATTCATAATTCGGCTTTGCACCTTCACGCTAATAGCCGAATAATTGAAAATTCTATAGGACCGCATGTGTCTTCACCTAGTACCATAGCATACAATGTTTCCCCTGCACAATTACAGAATTTCGGTGACACCTCGTTACCGAAAGAGTCTAAAAGTATCGGGGAGCAATTCTATCCATATTGGGTCATTAAGAAAAATCTTACGTCTTTTTGGGACGAATGCAATGTTGTTCTAAATGAATTAATAAAAGAGGGAAAGCCTATTAATTCTGCTACAATACAAGCTAGATTATGTCAAAAAGAGAAAGCATCGAGTGTGGATAGTATTATAAAAAAGAGTGGTGATTCCATAACAAAGTTAATTCGGTTATTGAAAAGACCGAATCAAATATTACGTATGCAGAATCTATTCTAGAAAAATAGGATGACAGGATGTTAGGGAGCATTTCGAAAGAGGAATAAGATATCATTCAAGTAAAGCAGCCATCATGCTCTCCCAACGTGTTTGAAAAGGTATGTCTAGCAGGTGATTTACCTATACTCCGATTTGGTCACAACTTTATTGTTGATGCTTCTATAAGAAAAATTCTCTTAAGTAATTTCGAAATACCAATGAAGAAGGGTAATTTACTTGTTAGCAATAAAATTGTTATAGAACATATCGGTCAACCTATTCTGCCATTTACAAAGAACGATAGTGATTTATTATTGCAGCCAAAGCTTTTCCCACTGCTTTATTTAAAATTCATATCTAATTCGGTGGCTTTGCTTGCTTCATACTTGGCTTACGCATGGCCTCAATTGAGACATGTATGTTCTAACTACTTTGATTTCGGAATTTTAAAGCCAAAGTTATACTCTGTTGAGAAAACCGATGATAGTATAATTTGTTTCTCAAAGACATCAGAGATAGAGTGCAAAACACTATGCATAGCCGAATGGGGTGATGTAAAAATATGAACCATTCGTTTGCTTAACTTCAGAGCCGTTTGCTCACCAAGATCGGCTAGAAAATAATATTTTTACCTTCAGTTCAAGCATGTGTGATCAAATATTTGATTTATTGCTGAAAAATAATTACATTAGAATTCTTGATCACCATGTCAAGCCATCAGTTCAAGGACGAATATATTGTAAGTTGCATGATTCGTCCAAGCATAATCTTGAGGATTGCAACATATTTCGTCAAATAGTTAAATCGTTCATTGAAAAAGGACGATTGAAAATTGTTGAAACACCAAGAGATGATCAGTCTATTCTGATCGGTTCTGATGGCAAAAAGTTTTGCATCGATTGCTTCAAGCCGATCCATTTAAAGAGAAGGTAAAAACTACAGGTGATGGGAAAACCTTTTCAAATAAACATGTTTTTGAATAGCACAATGAACATATTCTTGGGGGCGAAAATTCCATCGAAGTTACAATGAAGACGCTAAGGACTGGGGGGCAACAAGAAAATCCAAAGATTGGTGCAAGCACAACCAAAGAAAGTAAAGGCCGAGGTAAGCACAAAGGTAAAAAGTCAAAAGTCACTTTCGCGCAACTATTGGAAAAATATCGGAAGATAAGTAAGGAGAACAATGTTTATCGGCCAAGTAATTCAAGAGCATCAAGACCAACCCCTAGGCGCAAACCCGAATATAGGCATTGGCAAAATGAGAATTCTAATGCAGTATATTTGTATCCTTATTTTGGGCCGCCAATGCCAATGTCGTGGATACCTCCCTATGCTCATGTAGATCCATATCCATCATGGGACAGGTATGATACAAGGGCACATTCTCCATCTTATTTTAGACCATCTCACCAATATAATGCAGCTCCGAGAAGATCAATATTTGAACAATCACATGTTAAAGACCGTTTCAATCATAAGGAATCAGTCCAGAGCTCAAGGAAGAAGAAAGAGGTGGTCAAGCAAGTCTACCGTGTTAAAAAAGATGGACGTAAGAGTGTAGCTTCATATTTGATCTCAAATGAAAATGAGCCAATTACAGTATTGACATTGGCTACTAAAGGCAGCGAGGAAAGTCAATCAAATGTCAAATTTGAAGAGAAGAAGTTGAGAGTGCACAAGGTAGAACAAGAATTGTCATTGCTTCAAACAAAATCGCAGCCGGGGTGCCCACTCGGCTTATCTTATTGGCAAAAGAAGAAATTACAAAAACTTAGTGCACAAGAACTTAAAGAAAGGAACATGGCATGGGTTCCCAATGGAAGTACTCAAAATAAGAATTATGTGCTAGCTTCCATTACAAGAAGTGCGGCAAAGGTGAAGAAGGAAAATAATGGAAATTATAAAGGACCAAGCCGAAGGTTTCAACATCTTCCGTCTACACATTATCCATATTCTTCAACTATGTCATTAATGCTTATGCCATTGAATTCTTCATCAGGTATCATTGGTTACCACAATTGGCTTATTTTAATCCGTCAACGCAATATAACTTCTTACATCATGCAAGGGTTTTACCACATCATCATTCATTTGATTAGCTGCATTTTGTTGCTGATTCATATGGCCGATATATACTTATCGCCCTAAGCACATGCAAATGGCCGATGAAGTGTTGACATCGTCCTTAGAAAGAGCATTGTGCAAGTTATTTTTCGGCACGCAAGCTTTGCCGAAAAATAGAGGGGCATGTGTTGACACCAGATTTTGGCATGGTTGAAAACATAATTAAGAAAGCCTCAAATAGAAAAGTGTTCGAAGCAAGAAAGTTCTGTATCGTCGAAAGGAGAAACTATGATATTTGAGCCATAGCCATCCGGTCTTATCTCTAAGGCCGAAGTTGTGTTTGAAATACTGAGATTTTGTATCCAAAACACTATTCGGCCGATTACGCCCCCAAGACGGCCTCATATGGAAAACCTTTCTACATGAATTTTCTTCGTCTTGTCGAAACAGTAGATTTTGATATAAAAATCGTCCCAATCGGAGTTCGTATACAAAAGTTACAGCCATCCGAATGCAGCTCTGTCACGGTGCCATAAGTGGCGCGCCCCACCAGCCACGTGTCTAATGGGTAGCGCGAATAACATCCTGTTTTGCGTGACCTTTTTGGCCTAGAAGATGTCTTCAAATCAAAAAACGGTCAACATGAAAGTTGTTTGCCTCGTCGAAATGGTCAAGATTTCTTTTGGGCTCTTTTCCATCTGAGGTTCTTTACCACCTCAAAAATTACCCGCAAAGTGCAGCCAGTTTAAACTGAACAGTTTTGTAAAGTTTTGAAAAAATCAATCCGAATTTGGGTAGAATTTTGGACGTGAATCCAAGCCTTTTCCTTGCACGGGAAGTCCAGCCACCTCTTATATACCTAAGGGGTGACGGCGGATTGAACAACACACAATCGAACAAACATATCTACTACTTTTTCGTGTTCATCTATCCCCTACCCTTGTATCTTCTTCCTCGTTCTTCGTTCGTTCTTCTTCATTGCAGGGCGGCGAACCTTGAGGCCCTAGGGGCGATCAGGTCGACCTAGGGCAGCCCATAGCCGCCACGCGCCCTGACGGTGTCCCTCCCAGGCGTGTGGGGTTTTGGGTCTACAAAAGCGCCCGCCGGATTGTCTTGCGTACCGCACTTCCGGCGGGTCTCCTTCGACGTGAGCTGCGGTGCATCACCCCCGGCGTCGAGGGTACACGGTGACGTGTTCGTGTGCAAACACCCGCACCGGCTTACAACGTTGTGGCCGTATTTTGTGACCGCACCGACTTATCACACCGTGGCCGTCTCTCGTGACCGCGCTGGCTTACAACGAGGAGGACAACTTACACGGCCGCACCGGCTTACAATGCCATGGCCGACTCATCTGTTGTCCGAGAAAATCAGATGATATCCATCTAAGTTTTTTTATTATCACATATTATTTTTATCAGAAACAATTTATCTTTGCCTTGGTCTGCAGTACTTGTTTATGCAGGACAAGTGTTCACTGTAAGAGCCAGCAAAATTTACCGTTGGGAGATCAGAATAATGGATTAAACCTGTGGACTTGGCAGATATGAGATTCATATAGATTTTAGGTTTGCGTACGGCGCCTCACGCATCACACGGCGACCCGTTGAATGATGGCACATATCGCTTTTTCCGCTACAGACGAGATCGGACAAGAATCTGATTCGACGTCACCAAGTAGTCAGATTGAGGCACTGGTTTTAAGCAATTGCGGTAAATCGCCGGGTTTGATATGAGTTTTTTCTCTGCGAGTATAGTTTCTGGATTAGATTGCTACTCCACTTCGCTTCCACATCAGTACGGACGAAGGCCTGTGATGATTGTTTAATCTAGCCACCGTAAACCAAGGAATAAAGAAGCAGTTATGGCATGGCAGGGCTCCTGAGGATCGATGGAAAACTACTCTCGCTTAGGAACCAGGAAATACTCCCAGCGTTACTCCTCCGTTGTTACTTCAGGTACAAAGTGATCAAGCAAAAAGAAGAAAAATATACAAGTCCACGCGCACATGTATGGATCGCTATTAAGGGATCAAGAGGTTCGTAATTTTTTGGATGAAGAAAGACCGATTTGAAAGGATATACATCAGCTTTGAGTTTATCGGTCCAAGATTGTAGTCTATAAAATTGGAGTTTTAGTGAAATTAGGGTTGCGCATGAACGTGAGCCGGCGATCCGTCGTATCTAAAGACGAGTTGATATTCGGTTTAACGGCCGCCCTACAAACTGAGGCGAAGATCTGCTTTGGCGAAGTCGCCAATATTCGGATTATTTATCGGTGTGACTGAAGATTGTCTCACCGCTACAGTATTTTGGAGGATTATTTATCGGTGTGACTGAAGATTGTCTCACCGCTACAGTATTTTGAAGGATTATTTATCGGTGTGACTGAAGATTGTCTCACCGCTACAGTATTTTGGAGGATTATTTATCGGTGTGATATTTGTGCCACTGCACATTAAAGATTGAAGCATGTCATTCACCAGTGGATTAGCACAGCTAATCGCTTCCATCACCAAACAGATGTTTCATCAATGACTGTGAGCCGCCACTACCGTGTTGACCCACTGGGGCCGTATTAAGTCGTTGGTCTGCCTGAAGCCATCGGATGTATTGAGTCCCCGGTCCACTTGAGCCCCGGGGTTGTATTGATTCGCCAAGTTGGAGAGTGTGGCTAAATTACCATTGCAAGTATTGGAAGTTATTCATGGAACGGATCATTCATCATCTTGATAAATTAGGGAAATTGTTCACTCCATCAACACGACGCAGTTGACTCGCCCGTCCGCCCGGCTTGCAACGCCTACGGTTGAATCGTCCGTCCGCCCGGTTTACAACACCGGAGATTAACTCGTCCATACGTGCCGGCTTACAGCGCAGCGGCCGACTCATCTGTCTGAACCGCCTCTGATGTTACGGTCGTATTTACCGCCCGTCTCTCGCGGCCTGGTTTACATCAACATACCGGGCCACACTTGTCTGCATGAGCTATTTATTGAGTATAAAGCCATTCACTGCTTGGGTAGCCTGGTTTTTCTTCCAACAAATCTGGGGCTAATTATCATGTATTATCAGCCATTGTCTGCATTGGATGACTCAATGGGCAGGCGCACAAATCGCCACCACTACAGTTTGGTTAACTTCAAACAACTAGTTGGAAGGAACCATTGGCCGAGTTGCTGACACGGCTCATACGGATCATTTATAACCCGCCGCAGTCACCTCAACCTTCTATGGATTCACATCGCGCTATCAACACCAATGATAAAGCCTTATGCTATGGTCAAGTATGGAGAGTCTCAATCCAACTCCTCGAGTTGTCTCAAGACTCAGGGGCTACAATGATATGACTCAGCAGAGTTAGCCATTTTTAGTAAATTCTAGAACTCTGGGTCATTGGAGGGAAAGAGAACCCATCCCCGGAGTCTACTGCTATATGGATGAAAGTTTAAAGGCCATCCGAAACATTCTGGTTTAAATCCCGGCTCAAGGAAAAACTGCCTCTCACAAAGCGCTGAAACTCTCAATATCCGGTTCCCAATCCGGCTCAAGAGAAATCTGTCTCCCACAAAGCTCTGAAACTCTCAATATCCGGTTCACAATCTGGCTCAAGAGAAATCAGTCTCCCACAAAGCTCTGAAGCTCTCAATATCCGGTTTACAGCTCCGGTTCAAGAACAATATCAATCTCTTGCAAAGTTCGGATTCTCAGGAAGATTGCAGGGACCAAAGAGATTTGGATTCATAGCACAGCTCAAACATAGGCGTATTCGACCAAAGAGAACACAACGTTACTACCCATTTGACCGGGTTATGTTCAAACATAGGCGTATTCGACCAAAGAGGACATAACCTGTGGATCATCCTACCTGTACCCAGCTGCTTCAACTCCGTCAGGTCATCCTGATTGACCCGACGAACTCTTGGTGATCAGTCTTATATGGCGTATTCGACCAAGGCCTGAGCTTGCTAAGGTTCAAACGACGGCTGTCATGTGAGAGCATGGCTTATAGATAGTCAGGATAAGATCTAGGCTCAAAATGCCGCCTTCCTTGAAACTTGGTTAAACCTGCCTGTTTGCATGCGGCAACTCTGACCCCGCGTACTCTCGATAAGTCATATATGAACTTATCCAGGTTCAAATGTCGATTGGGTATCTGTGAGAGCCAGCTACAGAATGCAAGGATACTCCAGTGGCTCAGGCTGGTTTCATTGAAGTTTTCTATTATCGTATACATACATCATCATACATTGCATCATACGCATACATCATCATATATTGCATCATACATTACATCATCATTACATCATCATAACATACATCACATATGCATGGATATATTGATTTATATTGCAGGAACCGGCTTTCAAACCAGGTTATATTATTAATAGCCAACATGGTTGGATTTTTATTATGGTTATCAATAACCAGTATTATGATTGAGGTTTTCAAAGTCACTTTTGCGTAATGGCCATTATTTTATCAATGGGTATGATTCATTCTACAATGGAAGGAATAGTCCCGAGTAGCTGCAGGCTTACGACCCGGCACTTGGGGGCTATATTATTCAAAGTTGCGATTACATCAAATATGCAAGTCCCATGTCACTGCCAGCATGCACCATGTGTTGGGGAACGTAGTATTTTCAAGATTTTCCTACGATCACGCAAGATCTATCTACCAGATGCATAGCAACGAGGGGGAGAGTGTGTCTACGTACCCTCGCAGACCGGGAGCAGAAGCGTCAAGTGACGCGGTTGATGTAGTCGAACTTCTTCGCAATCCAACCGATCAAGCACCGAACGTACGGCACCTCCGCGTTCAGCACACGTTCAGCTTGATGATGTCCCATGAGCTCTTGATCCAGTTGAGCTTCACGGGTTAGTTTCGTCAGCACGACGGCGTGGTGACGGATATGATGTATCTACCGACACAGGGCTTCGCCTAAGCCCTGCAACGGTATGACCAAGGTGTGTTTCTGTGGAGGAGGGCACCGCACATGGCTAAAACAATTCAACTTGTGTGTCTTTGGGTGCCCCCTGCCCCCGTATATAAAGGAGAAAGGGGGAGGCCGACCGGCCCTCTATGGTGCACCATAAGAGGCAATCCTACTACGAATAGGATTGCAATCCTATTCCTAGTAGGAATCATCAAGATGGGAAGGAAAGAGAGGGAGAGAAGGAGAAGGAAACAGGGGGCCGCCCCCCTAGTCCAATTCGGACTGCCCTTGGGAGGGGGCGCGCCACCTTCTGGCTGCTGCCCTCTTTCTCCCCTATGGCCCACTAAGGCCCATCTTTCCCCCGGGGGGTTCCGGTAACCCCCACGACACTGGTAAATTTCGAAACTTTCCAGAACACTTTCGGTGTCCGAATATAGTTGTCCAATATATCAATATTTACGTCTCGGACATTCCGAGACTCCTCGTCATGTCCGTGATCTCATCCGGGACTCCGAACTACCTTCGGTACATCAAAACTCATAAACTCATAATACCGATCGTCATCAAACGTTAAGCGTGCGGACCCTATGGGTTCGAGAACTATGTAGACATGACCGAGACTCATCTCCGGTCAATAACCAATAGCGGAACCTGGATGCTCATATTGGTTCCTACATATTCTACGAATATCTTTATCGGTCAAACCGCATAACAATATACGTTGTTCCTTTTGTCATCGGTATGTTACTTGCCCGAGATTCGATCATCGGTATCTCAATACCTAGTTCAATCTCATTACCGGCAAGTCTCTTTACTTGTTCCGTAATATATCATCTCGTGACTAACTCATTAGTCATTTGCTTGCAAGGCTTATTATGATGTGTATTACCGAGAGGGCCCAGAGATACCTCTCCGACACTCGGAGTGACAAATCCTATTCTTGATCTATGCCAACACCACGAATACTTTCGGAGACACCTGTAGAGCATCTTTATGATCACCCTGTTACGTTGTGACGTTTGATAGCACTCAAGGTATTCCTACGGTATTCGGGAGTTGCATAATCTCATAGTCATAGGAACATGTATAAGTCATGAAGAAAGCAATAACAGTAAAACTAAACGATCATAGTGCTAAGCTAACGGATGGTAATGACGTGACCCCGTTGATCAAAGGACAACTCATGTCAATAGCTAGGAAACATAACCATCTTTGATCAATGAGCTAGTCTAGTAGAGGCATACTAGGAACATACTGTTTTGTCTATGTATTCACACATGTACTAAGTTTCCGGTTAATACAATTCTAGCATGAATAAAAGACATTTATCATGATATAAAGAAATACAAATAACATATTTATTATTGCCTCTAGGGCATATTTCCTTCAGTCTCCCACTTGAACTAGATTCAATAATCTAGATTACGAAGTAATGATCTTCACACCCATGGAGTCCTGGTGCTGATCATGTTTTGCCCGCGGAAGAGGCTTAGTCAACGGGTCTGAAATATTCAGATCCGTATGTATCTTGCAAATCTCTATGTCTCCCTACTTGACTAGATCGCGGATGGAATTGAAGCGTCTTTTGATGTGCTTTGTTCTCTTGTGAAACCTGGATTCCTCCGCCAAGGCTATTGCTCCAGTGTTGTCACAAAAGATTTTCATTGGACCCGATGCACTAGGTATTACACCTAGATCGGATATGAACTCCTTCATCCAGACTCCTTCATTTGCTGCTTCCGAAGCAGCTATGTATTCCGCTTCACACGTAGATCCCGCCACGACGCTCTGCTTGGAACTGCACCAACTGACAGCTCCACCGTTTAATAAAAATACATATCCAGTTTGTCACTTGGAGTCATCCGGATTAGTGTCAAAGTTGGAATCGACGTAACCATTTACAACGAGCTCTTTGTCACCTCCATACACGAGAAACATATCCTTTGTCCTTTTCAGGTATTTTAGGATGTTCTTGACCGCTGTCTAGTGATCCACTCCTGGATTACTTTGGTACCTCCCTGCTAGACTGATAGCAAGGCACACATCAGGTCTGGTACACAGCATTGCATACATGATAGATCCTATGGTTGAGGCATAGGGAATGACTTTCATTTTCTCTCTATCTTCTGCAGTGGTCAGGCATTGAGTCTTACTCAACTTTACACCTTGTAACACAGGCAAGAACCCTTTCTTTGACTGGTCCATTTTGAACTTCTTCAAAACTTTATCAAGGTATGTGCTTTGTGAAAGTCCAATTAAGCGTCTTGATCTATCTCTACAGATTTTGATGCCTAATATATAAGCAGCTTCACCGAGGTTTTTCATTGAAAAACTCTTATTCAAGTATCCTTTTATGCTATCCAGAAATTCTATATCATTTCCAATCAACAATATGTCATCCACATATAATATCAGAAATGCTACAGAGCTCCCACTCACTTTCTTGTAAATACAGGCTTCTCCAAAAGTCTGTATAAAACTATATGCTTTGATCACCTCATCAAAGCGTATATTCCAACTCCGAGATGCTTGCACCAGTCCATAGATGGATCGCTGGAGCTTGCACACTTTGTTAGCACCTTTTGGATCGACAAAACCTTCTGGTTGCATCATATACAACTCTTCTTCGAGATATCCATTCAGGAATGCAATTTTGACATCCATTTGCCATATTTTATAATCATAAAATGCGGCAATTGCTAACATGATTTGGACAGACTTAAGCATCGCTACAGGTGAGAAAGTCTCATCGTAGTCAACTCATTGAACTTGTCGAAACCCTTTCGCAACAAGTCGAGCTTTGTAAACAGTAACATTACCGTCTGCATCGGTCTTCCTCTTGAAGATCCATTTATTTACGATGGCTTGCCGATCATCGGGCAAGTCAACCAAAGTCCACACTTTGGTCTCATACATGGATCCCATCTGAGATTTCATGGCCTCAAGCCATTTTGCGGAATCTGGGCTCATCATCGCTTCCTCATAGTTCGTAGGTTCATCATGGTCTAGTAACATGACTTCCAGAACTGGGTTGCCGTACCACTCTGGTGCGGAACGTACTCTGGTTGATCTACGACGTTCAGCAGAAACTTGATCTGATGTTTCATGATCATCATCATTAGCTTCCTCACTAATTGGTGTAGGAATCACTGGAACAATTTTCTGTGATGTACTACTTTCCAATTCAGGAGAAGGTACAATTACCTCATCAAGTTCTACTTTCCTCCCACTCACTTCTTTCGAGAGAAACTCCTTCTCTAGAAAGGATCCATTCTTAGCAACGAATATCTTGCCTTCGGATCTGTGATAGAAGGTGTACCCAACAGTCTCTTTTGGGTATCCTATGAAGACACATTCCTCCGACTTGGGTTCGAGCTTATTAGGTTGAAGCTTTTTCACATAAGCATCGCAGCCCCAAACTTTAAGAAAGGACAACTTTGCTTTCTTGCCAAACCATAGTTCATAAGGTGTCGTCTCAACGGATTTAGATGGTGCCCTATTTAACGTGAATGTAGTAGTCTCTAAAGCATAACCCCAAAACGATAGTGGTAAATCGGTAAGAGACATCATAGATCGCACCATATCCAATAAAGTACGGTTACGACGTTCAGACACACCATTACGCTGTGGTGTTCCGGGTGGCGTGAGTTGTGAAACTATTCCACATTGTTTCAAATGAAGACCAAACTCGTAACTCAAATATTTTCCTCCACGATCAGAGTGCAGAAACTTTATTTTCTTGTTACGATGATTCTCTACTTCACTCTGAAATTCTTTGAACTTTTCAAATGTTTCAGACTTGTGCTTCATTAAGTAGATATACCCATATCTGCTCAAATCATCAGTGAAGGTCAGAAAATAACGATACCCACCGCGAGCTTCAACACTCATTGGCCCACATACATCAGTATGTATGATTTCCAACAAATCTGTTGCTCGCTCCACAGTTCCGGAGTTTTAGTCATCTTGCCCATGAGACATGGTTCGCAAGCACCAAGTGATTCATAATCAAGTGTTTCCAAAAGTCCATCACTATGGAGTTTCTTCATGCGCTTTACACCAATATGACCTAAACGGCAGTGCCACAAATAAGTTGCACTATCATTATTAACCTTGCATCTTTTGGCTTCAATATTATGAATATGTGTATTACTACAATCGAGATCCAACAAGAATAGACCACTCTTCAAGGGTGCATGACCATAAAAGATATTATTCATAAAAATAGAACAACCATTATTCTCTGATTTAAATGAATAACCATCTCGCAACAAACAAGATCCAGATATAATGTTCATGCTTAACGCTGGCACCAAATAACAATTATTTAGGTCTAAAACTAATCCCGAAGGTAGATGTAGAGGTAGCGTGCCGATGGCGATCACATCGACTTTGGAACCATTTCCCACACGCATTGTCACCTCGTCCTTAGCCAATCTTCGTTTAATCTGTAGTCCTTGTTTCGAGTTACAAATATTAGCAACCGAACCGGTATCAAATACCCAGGTACTACTACGAGCATTAGTAAGGTACACATCAATAACATGTATATCACATATACCTTTGTTCACCTTGCCATCCTTCTTATCCGCCAAATACTTGGGGCAGTTCCGCTTCTAGTGTCCAGTCCCTTTGCAGTAGTAGCACTCAGTTTCAGGATTGGCTCTAGACTTGGGTTTCTTCGTGGGAGTAGCAATTGTCTTGCTATTCTTCTTGAAGTTCCCCTTCTTTCCCTTGCCATTTTCTTGAAACTAGTGGTCTTGTTAACCATCAACACTTGATGCTCCATTTTGATTTCTACCTCTGCAGCTTTGAGCATAGCGAAGAGCTCGGGAATTGTCTTCTGCATCCCTTGCGTATTATAGTTCATCACGAAGCCTTTATAGCTTGGTGGCAGTGATTGAAGAACTCTATCAATAACACTATCCTCGTCAACTTTGCAACCAAGTTGAGTCATATGATTGTAGTACCCAGACATTCTGAGCAAGTGTTCACTGATAGGACTATTCTCCTCCATCTTGCAGCTGTAGAACTTATTGGAAATCTCATATTTCTCAATCCGAGCATTTGCTTGAAATATTAATTTCAACTCCTGGAACATCTCATATGGTCCATGATGTTCAAAACGTCGTTGAAGTCCCGGTTCTAAGCCGTAGAGCATGGCACACTGAACTATCGTGTAGTCATCAGACCGCGTCTGCTAGACGTTCAAAGCATCTACATTAGCGGGAGGGGGCTTGTCACCTAGCGGTGCTTCAAGGACATAATTCTTCTGTGCAGCAATGAGGATAATCCTCAAGTTACGGACCCAGTCCGTGTAATTGCTACCATCATCTTTCAACTTAGCTTTCTCTAGGAATGCATTAAAATTCAAAGGAACGGTAGCACGGGCCATTGATCTACAACAACATAGATATGCAAAAAAAACTATCAGGACTAAGTTCATGATAAAATAAAGTTCAATTTAATCATGCCCTGCAAAAACTAGTTAGACGTCCTCTACTTTGTTGTTGCAAGTTTTACGTGGGTGCTACGGGCTTAGCAAGAACCGTTCTTACATACGCATACAAAAAACCACAACGATGTTTCGTCAAGTATGTCCTGTTTTAACCTTCACAAGGACCGGGCGTGGCCACACTTGATTCAGCTAAAGTGAGAGAGACAAACACCCGTCAGTCACCTTTAAGCAACGAGTGCTCATAATAGTGAAACCAGTCTCGCGTAAGCGTTCGCGTAATGTCGGCCCGGGCCGCTTCATCTCACAATACCGTCGAATCAAAGTATGACATGCTGGTAAGCAGTATGACTAGTATCGCCCACAACTCATTGTGTTCTACTCGTGCATATCATCTACGCATAAACCTGGCTCATGATGCCACTGTTGGGGAACGTAGTATTTTCAAGATTTTCCTACGATCACGCAAGATCTATCTACCAGATGCATAGCAACGAGGGGGAGAGTGTGTCTACGTACCCTCGTAGACCGGGAGCAGAAGCGTCAAGTGACGCGGTTGATGTAGTCAAACTTCTTCGTGATCAAACCGATCAAGCACCGAACGTACGACACCTCTGCGTTCAGCACACGTTCAGCTTGATGACGTCCCATGAGCTCTTGATCCAGTTGAGCTTCACGGGTGAGTTTCGTCAGCACGATGGCGTGGTGACGGATATGATGTATCTACCGGCGCAGGGCTTCGCCTAAGCACTTCAACGGTATCACCGAGGTGTGTTTCTGTGGAGGGGGGCACCGCACACGTCTAAAACAATTCAACTTGTGTGTCTTTGGGTGCCCCTGCCCCCGTATATAAAGGAGCAAGGGGGGAGGCCGGCCGGCCCTCTGTGGTGCGCCTTAAGAGGCAATCCTACTAGGAATAGGATTGCAATCCTATTCCTAGTAGGAATCATCAAGAGGGGAAGGAAAGAGAGGGAGAGAAGGAGAAGGAGATAGGGGGCCACGCCCCCCTCCCCTAGTCCAATTCGGACTGCCCTTGGGAGGGGGCCCGCCACCTCCTGGCTGCTGCCCTCTTTATCCCCTATGGCCCACTAAGGCCCATCTTTCCCCCGGGGGGTTCCGGTAACCCCCCGGGCACTCCGGTAAATTCCGAAACTTTCTAGAACACTTCCGGTGTCCGAATATAGTTGTCCAATATATCAATCTTTACGTCTCCGACATTCCGAGATTCCTCGTCATGTCCGTGATCTCATCCGGGACTCCGAACTACCTTCGGTACATCAAAACTTATAAACTCATAATACCGATCGTCATCGAACGTTAAGCGTGCGGACCCTACGGGTTCGAGAACTATGTAGACATGACCGAGACTAATCTCCGGTCAATAACCAATAGCGGAACCTGGATGCTCATATTGGTTTCTATATATTCTACGAAGATCTTTATCGGTCAAACCGCATAACAATATACGTTGTTCCTTTTGTCATCGATATGTTACTTGCCCGAGTTTCGATCGTCAGTATCTCAATACCTAGTTCAATCTCGTTACCGGCAAGTCTCTTTACTTGTTCCGTAATACATCATCTCATGGCTAACTCATTAGTCATTTGCTTGCGAGGCTTATTATGATGTGTATTACCGAGAGGGCCCAGAGATACCTCTCCGACACTCGGAGTGACAAATCCTATTCTTGATCTATGCCAACACCACGAATACTTTCGGAGACACCTATAGAGCATCTTTATGATCACCCAGTTACGTTGTGACATTTGATAGCACACAAGGTATTCCTACGGTATTCGAGAGTTGCATAATCTCATAGTCATAGGAAAATGTATAAGTTATGAAGAAAGCAATAGCAGTAAAACTAAACGATCATATTGCTAAGCTAACGGATGGGTCTAGTCCATCACATCATTCTCCTGATGATGTGATCCCGTTGATCAAATGACAACTCATGTCAATAGCTAGGAAACATAACCATCTTTGATCAATGAGCTAGTCTGGTAGAGGCATACTAGGGACATACTGTTTTGTCAATGTATTCACACATGTACTAAGTTTCCGTTTAATACAATTCTAGCATGAATAAAAGACATTTATCATGATATAAGGAAATACAAATAACATCTTTATTATTGCCTCTAGGGCATACTTCCTTCACCATGGCACTTGGGGGCTAATGCAAAGTCATTTTTTGCTCACCTTATTGAAGACCCGACTCATCACATTGTAATGAGTCGGCCCTTGGGCACTACCGATTGCTCCTGTCAACAATTCAAGGGACACAAGTCTTAATCCATTATATTGAAAGGTCCACTGCTCAGTTGGTAAAGCACAAATATCTTAACCTTGTGGACGTGGGTTCAAGCCCCATGATGGGGGTTACTTCATATGATGTTCCATTCAAAGAAGTATATACAAAGCCCCAGCTCAGTATTATCTTGCTGAGCCGGCCCTTGGAGGCTACACGTTGCTGTTCAAGTCTACATGATCATATCTACAAAGTCCCTGCTCATTTTCACATAATGACCCGGCCCTTGGGGGCTACACTGGTTGAAGCTTTTATGGGCATTAGGCAATTACAAGTCCCAGGTTGCTGCAAGCATGACAACCCGCACTTAAGGGCTACATATGTGGAATATTCGGTTTTGACTAGTGACTGAGATGAACAAACTGGATTTCTTCGAAGTGGTAGTATTTATATTGAAGGAAGTCTTAAGTCATCGCTTTGCTCTGCTCAAGACTTGGGGGCTACAGGTAATATGAATGTAATGGAGGAACATCTTCAAATTCTCAATTTTGAGTAAACCAAGAGGATCAATTGTGTGACCCGGCGTTGGCAATAATCATTACCCAGCGTCTATAACAGTCATGACCTAGAATCATCAGCTTTTTATAACCCGGAAATTTTTGAAATTATAACTTGGCGAATTCTACATCTTCAAAGCCGGCTGAATAATCAGATGAGTATTTCAAAGACCACTATTTTTGTTAAGCATTGGGAGCCGAATCAAACGAATTATTCTTCACAATATTTCTCCGTGAGAAACCAATGTCAGCAAATTGATTACGAAGGTTGTATATTGACCCGGATTTTTTAGAAGAAGTGCCCGGATTTTTTTGCGTTGGTAATGTTTGAACATATATGCTAAGGAGATTTGCTATGAGATCATGGATACATATCAAGGAGGAAGTGACAAGGATTTAAGGATGATCAGGTGCCGGTTCAGGAAAATATTTAACCCGGAGCACAACTTGTCAAGTTTGTTCTTGTGTTTATTTTACATGATCATTTTAATATGGATAAATCCAAATTAAACTGGGGGGCTAATGTCGGGGATATACCCCGCGGTATGACCCATCCGTAATTATTACCCGATCGGACTTGGCGACTCACCAGAGACCCGCGGGAGCTTGGCGACTCACTGGCGATCCGCCCGGACATGGTGGTTTACAAGCAAGCCGCCTAGACATTGTGACTCATTGGTGACCCGGCGGGCGGGTTAAGTGGATGACAAGGCCCAAGGCCCAGAAGACCGGTTCATGTGATGGTGGGCCGGCTTACAAGGAAAGGCATAAGGAATATTCCCTTATAAAAGAAGCAAGACTAGGACTCCACTTGTAATAGAGTAATCCTAATCCTACTAGGACTAGTCATGTAACCCGCCCCTTCAACATATATAAGGAGGGGCAAGGCTCACCAAAGAGGGACAAGTAAGAAAGAAACAATCTCTAGGGCTAGACACAACTAGAGGAGAGCCGGCTTATGCCGCGTCTCCCTCATGAGCATAATGAGACCTAGCCTCAAACAACATGTAGGGCTATTACCGGATGATGTTTCCCGGGGCCTGAAGCTGTCTAAATCCCTGTCTTGTGTTGCGTCTCTCGATTCCGATCAACCCCTCTCAAGCTACCACATAGATGTGTTGGCCTCGCGACTAAGTCCTCACACTAAGGACATCTGCCGTGACAATTCCACGACATCCGCCGTCTCCTCCTGCCTCACCGTGCGGCCATGTCGGGGACATAGCGTTGGAGTTCATTCTGCAATTGCGCAAGCCGCCGCGCAGTCGCCTTCGTCTTCTTGAAGCATTCGCGAGGGTGTTGGAGTTCGACCGACCATCGAGGTTGAGGCTTCACATGAAGGGGTGTTGTAATGGCGCCATGTGGGCGAACACCAAGTTCCCCGCCCCTCATGTAATGCTTCTCCACCGGGGGTGGAAGACCTTCGCGCGTGCCCATTGCTTGATGAAGGGTCACGTCCTCTGCTTCAAGTTAGCGGAGAGCGATCTGCTCTCCGTCAGGGTCTTCGGGCGCTCGGAACACAGGCTAGGGTGCTGTGCGGAGAGCTCGACCGATGATGAAAAGTCCTCCTCGAGCGACAGTGATGGGGAGGACAGCGCCAGCGATGATGAGGGCAGTAGGCGGGAGATTGACGGGTCCGACTAGGCATCGGACACACCCCCTGGGCGTCGCCGGCAGCACCATCATCTGCATCGCCAGCCCCTTGAACTTCTCGGGCTCGCCTCCTTGGGCGGCTGGCGTTGGGAGGCCGGAGAAGATGAAGGAGGTGGGCGGCGGCTGTCAAGTCGGAGTACGCGGGCATTGAATGCCTTCATCGCGTATTGTCGGCCTGCTGCCTCATCCTTCGGCTCTTCTCCCGGCGCCATCTGATACGTCCAAAACGTATCTATAATTTCTGCTTGCTCCATGCCTCTTTTGTGTGATATTGCTATGATATTTATGCACTTCCATACACTTTTGATCATATTTGGACTAACCTATTAACTCAGTGCACCCCAGTGCCAGTTTCTGTTTTCTGCTGTTTTTGTATTTCAGGTTTTCCCATTACTTAAATTGCCAGAAAAATTCCGGGAAAAATATATAAAAAATCAGCGCTCCAGAAGCTTCCATGCGGCAGAAGTAGGGCCAGAGAGGGGCCACAGGGGCTCCAGGCGCCCAGAGGGGGCGCCCCCCCTCCTGGCCACCGCGCCAGGCCTCCTGGCCCCCCTTACCTCCTCTGGTGACCCCCTTTGGCATATATTTAACACCCGTCGCGGAAACCCTGATTTCGGAACCCTTTTCTCCAGACGCAATTCCGATCTCCGCCGCCATCACCACCAAGTTTCGGGGGACCAGAATTCCTGTGGCGGCACCCAGCCGGGACGGGGAAGTGCCCCCGGATTCATCTCCATCGACGTTGCTTCCTCCCTCCATGATGCGGGAGTAGTTCCTCCTCGGGGCTGAGGTTTCTACCAGTAGCTATGTGGTCAATTCTCTCTCCCATGATGTGATCTTCGTTGTGATCATCGGCTATGTTAATCTAGGGTGATCCCATGATATTTCCCCTTCCTCTATGTATTGGATTGATGTACTCACTTGTCTTTATCTAGTATAATCTCCGAGACCAAGGTGACAGCGGTCTATTGGACATGGATTAGAAGAATATTTTCATGAGTGATTTCCTCTTTTGTGTGTTGATTGAAGATTGAGAGTCTCTTGGTGCTTGTCTTTGACTATCCTTGAGATATGTTGTGGTGATTGTGGTACTCTCTTTGGATGGCCGCGGTGACATTGGGAAATCCATAGATAGAGAACTACGAACTTAGAGGTGTGCTTTTGTAGCCCTACATAATTCTCGTCCTCTCTTGACCACAAAGGAATGACCTCCGAGTGCGTCCCCCTTGCATGTTTTATGGGAAATATCATGTGATTCAATTATGTTAATGTTGTTGGGAGTTGCCACTAGTGAAAGTATGAAGCCTAGGCCTTGTTTCCACCATTGCAATACCATTTGTGCTCACGTTTACCACTTGTTTGCTTGCTGCACTTTTTATTACAGATTTATATTACTTTGCTTTGCCACTCCTATCATCCATATTTTACCATCTCTTCGCCGAACTAGTGCACCTATACATCTGACAAGTGTATTAGGTGTGTTGGGGACACAAGAGACTTCTTGTATCTTGATTGCAGGGTTGCTTGAAAGGGGTACGTTCAACCTCCACTTCCCTGAGTTCGGTAAACCTTGGGTTACTCACTTAAGGGAAATTTGCTTCTGTCCTACAAACCTCTGCTCTTGGAGGCCCAACACTGTCTACAGGAATAGAAGCGTGTAGTAGACATCAAGCTATTTCTGGCGCCGTTGCCGGGGAAGTGAGGTAAGTGAAGGTACCTTCTCTAGATCTTGCAATTAATTTTTTTCGTTTCTTGTTTTTAGTTTCACTAGATATGTTTATGGAAAACCGCACTCTTAGTCCGCTGCTTGGGGAAGGCCGCTTTACCACACCCGTGGTAGAGAAGTCTCCTCCACCTACTGAATGTATCCCCTTCCAAATACCACTTGGGATAATTGAAATAATTTTGAATGATTGTTATGATGGGACGGTCAATCCTAGTATTCATTTGTTGAAACTTACAGAACTTTGTGAGTTGTTTAAGATTTCAGGTTTGACAAGAGATGGAGTCATGAGGAAATTATTTGCCTTGTCACTAAAAGGAAAAGCATTGGAATGGTATAGGCTACTAGATGACTCTCACCTGCTGGATTGGGAAGAGATCCAGTCTCTCTTTTACTCCAAGTTTTATCCTCTTCATGAAGTCCATGAGAATAGGAATTATGTTTATAATTTCTATCCTCATGACGGAGAGAGCATAGCTCAAGCTTGGGGGAGACTGAAAACGTTAATGCTAAAATGTCCTAACCATGGGCTCCCCAAAGATATGATTATTACTAATTTCTATGCGAGGCTTTCTCGACAGGATAAAGATTTGCTCGATGCTTCCTCTATGGGTTCTTTCACAAACGAAAAGATTGATGCTAAATGGGAACTCCTTGAAAGAATTCAACGCAACACTGAAGATTGGGAGATCGACAAAGGTAAAGAGTCAGGTATAATTTATGAGTATGATTGCATTAAGTCCTTTGTTGAAACTACAAGTTTTAATAAGTTTAGTGCTAAGTTTGGGCTTGATTCTCAACTCCTTGTTGATTTCCTCAAATCTTTTGCTTCACATCTTAATACGCCTAAGGAAGATTGGATCAAGCATCATAAACCTTTTAAAGAGATTTGCAAAGAAAATGAAATTGTTCATGATGATTGCAACATGCATGATCCAATTCCTAAAAATGAAGTTTTATATAAGCATGTTAATTTTTGTGGAGTGGATAGACCTTGTGAAAGGCCCATGATTGAAGAAGAGAAGTATTGTAAGCAACATAAGCATGAAAGAACAATCACTTGGGTCAGAGATTTAAATGAAATTGCTAGAGAATTGTGTGACCTTTATCCTTTTACTTGTGAACTTTGCCGTATAGAGGGTCACTTTAATTTTCAATGCATGCATTTTCAAAACATAACTGTTACCCAGTTGTGTGATAACATGATCACCCCTGATCTTTGTGATGAGCTTATGTTATTTTTGATGTGTGAAGAGTTATCAGAAAAGACTTCTTGGCTAGATGTTAATGCCATAGGAATAAAAAACACTTTGCAAAATTGCCATCTCTATTGTGTTGTTAATTGCCATGAAAATGATTACATAAGTAAGATTAGAAAGGAGGGAACTTTACCAAAGTATAAAAATGTCTCTTATATTTCTGCTAATAAAAAGGAGAGTTTCTCCCAAGTTTCCCCTATTGTTTCTAATGATAAACCAGGATATGTGGAGAAGCTTCATCTCCGACCACTCCCTCCTAAGGTGAAGAAGGAGAAAAAGAAGAGGAGGAGGAAGAGGAGCAAGAAGGAAGAAGAATGGGTATCAACCTGGCCTGAGCATATTCCTCCCATCAACTTTTATCCTAACGGTTGTAAGTTTAAAGAAGAAGGTGAAGTTTATTGCCTTAATTATCATCTTGATGATACGTCTGTAGGTAGTATTGAAGATGATTTTGATTATGATATGCATGTTACTTATTGTGATTGGGAAAATGATGATAATGCTACTTATGATCTTGAAAATATTTTTGGTACCAACTCTGAAAGTGATGATATGGAAAGCTCTAAGCTTGGGGATGATAGGATTGCAAATCCTTTACCCACTAGTGATGTGACAATTGATAATTCTTTTGCTAGTAAGAATAAATACAACATGTTTACAAATATAGTTGCTAGCAATGATAATGCTCTTCTCTACTATGATCATGTTATAACTCCAATCTATAGTGATTATAAAGGTACCTATGACATAAGGAGAAATTATCCTTATGAAACTTGTCATAATCATGGAGGGAATTACTCCCTTGTTGAACACCATCTTCCTAATACACAATTAATCTATAGTGTTCAAGTTGTTTATGATAGTCCTACTCCCACTATTACCAATGAGAAAGATTATGCTTATGTGGAGAGTAAGAGTACCTTTTTGCATGTGGATCATGGTAACAATGCCTTATGTGATGCTTATATTGTTGAGTTTATTCGTGATCCCACTAAAAATTATTATGAGAAGGGAACATATGCTTATAGATATTTCGATAATATCAAGTTCCCTCTCTTTATGGTGAATATTTTGAAGTTATGCTTGTTTTGCCTTCCTATGCTAGTTGCTTTGTGCTTCAATGAATTATTCTATTGCAATATTCCTATGCATAGGAAGCATGTTAGGCTTAAATGTATTTGGTATTTGCTTCTTGATGCTCTCTTTTGTTCTTCAACTCTTATTCCTACGAAAGCATCATTAAAGTCTTAAGCCTATCTTTATGGCTATAAAGAAAGAGCTCTAGGGAGACAACCCTTGTTATCTTTGCTTTCAGTTTGTTCTTTCAGTTTTTAGTGGTCTTGATGTTTGTTACTACAGTAGCAACATCATTGTATCTTTATTTTTCAGCTTTGTGCCAAGTTTAGCCTCTGATTGCAAGAAAGTTCAAAAGTTGTGACGTGCTGTCTAGGAAATAGATTCTGTCCTTGGACAGAAAAATTCGTATAAAATCACCAGATCATATTTTTGGTCTGAATTGTTTCGAAAGCGTGCTCTATACAATTGGCTTTCGGGCGTCTATTCTGAGTTTTTTTATTTGAGCTGTAGAAGTGCCCCGAAAAAATTATTTACTACCTGCTGGTCTGTTTTTCACAGATTCTGTCCTGTTTTACCTTTTCTTCGTTTTGCAAACCTTGAGCTTGCTTTTTCTTTGCAAAAACCTTTTGGCAATCTTGAGAAACAGTAGCTCTTCAAGATTATCTTTATTTCCAGTAGGGAAAAGTTATTTTATTGTGGGTACTAACCTCGCTAATCAGATTATGATGAGTTATGTATGAAGGGAGTTTTCAAGTGTGCGAGGGAAGATGATAAAAATAATCAGGAGGGTCAAACGCTCAAGCTTGGGGATGACCCATGCACCCCCAAGAAATATTCAAGAAGACTCAAGCGTCAAAGCTTGGGGATGCCCCCGTGCATCCCCTTCTCCATCAACAATTATCAGTTCGTCTTTCGTTCCACTATATTTTAATCACTTCATGTATTATGTGCTATGCTTGGAGCGTCTTGCTTTTAGTTTCCTTTTTAGTTTTCTTTAACTCTGCTTGTTGTTCATAACGAGTTAGAACCCAGCTTTCTTTGTGTGGGAGAGAAACACGCTCCACTTCAACCTAGAACACAACATAGGATTTTCATGCTTATCTTTGATGTGTATGTTCTTTGTCTTTGAATAGCTACTGTCATGTTTAACTCTTAGTTTTCATGCTTTTCTTTTTAAAGAGCTTTTGTTTAGTTGGTTGCTGAACTCTCTTGAGTTATCATGCTTATCTTGTTGAGAGAGTTTGTCTGTGGCACTGGTTGATATGTCTATGATAAAAATGCTATGTGCATAATGGTGCTTAGTAGTTCATGTTTTCTTATGGTTAGTCTCAAATAGCTGGGGGGTTCTTAATGTGTTATTGAAGTACCAACATGATTTGTTTTCCTATGATGTGGTATGGTTTAGTGATATCTTCCTCCAAGAATTTATTTTGATTGACTTGGCATATGCTCACGCATATTTAAGACTGTAAAGAAAGTCTATCAAGCCTTGATGATCTTTAATTTCTGAGTAGTGATATAACTTCCATGCCCGATTCAATGTTGCTTTGTCGCTCTGCATGATTATGGCCGTCATTGCTCTCCTAGTTGGTCGCTCCCAGTCTTTTGCTAGCCTTCACCTGTACTAAGCGGACTGACTGCTTGTGCATCCAAAATCCTTGAAACCAGTTATGCCATATGAGTCCACCATACCTTCCTATACATGGTATTTACTTGCCATTCCTAACGAAGACTATCTTGTACCATCTCAAAATTATTCAAAAGCATTTCTATTTTGTGCCTCTGTTTTAGCTCATGAGGAAGTAGTAGTTAATTCATGATCTTTTTAAGTTGGACAAGTTTCACCCCGGGATTGCATGTCTAATCTGCAAACCCCTAATATGAGAAGGAACTGGCAAAGAGTGCGCCCGGCTCATAAAAAATACAACAAACAAACCCTCCTTCACGCTTTGTTCATGAGAAATCAGAAAACTTTTGGCAGTGATAAACAAAGGAGATTAAGGGGTTGTGATCGTCCCCGTGCGGGAGCCGTTCCTCGAAACTTGTCCAGCTCGAGAAGTAATTGAGTTATCTACTAGCATTCGTTTACGAAATATGCATCTCCCAAAAATCATTTTTACCTTTTTAAAAATCAAGAGCTCTGGTACATGTTTAGTCTTTGCTTCCAACCACGGGTTTTCAACCTTGCCATCAAAAGCCACGGTTCAAGAGTCTCCACCTTCTTTCTTCAAAGCACCAACTATTGAGAGCATGGTTGTCATTCTGAGTGTAATGTGCATTGTCCCAAAGTACCATTGTCTTCTGCATGATTATGATATCGCTTATTCTGAAATCATTGTATCTAGTCGTCACTTAAACTTCGGAGGTGCTCCTGCATTTATGTTTTGCTTCACTAAAGGGGGCAATCGAGGTATCACTTTGTCATGTTTTCACACCATGCTCACTACAAATCTATTGGGTGTTTTCAGTATCATATTGTAAAACTTTCAGTTCTTTGTGATATTCTCATGAGGCAACTTAATTACTAAAGATTCATTATCTCAGTAAGCATTTGTCATGTGACTGTGAAAAGTTCTCATATGATTGGTAGCATGTCATCACAGAAATTATGCTTGTTATCATTTGCCTACTCGAGGACGAGCAGGAATTAAGCTTGGGGATGTTGATACGTCCAAAACGTATCTATAATTTCTGCTTGCTCCATGCCTCTTTTATGTGATATTGCTATGATATGTATGCACTTCCATACACTTTTGATCATATTTGGACTAACCTATTAACTCAGTGCACCCCAGTGCCAGTTTATGTTTTCTGCTGTTTTTGTATTTCAGGTTTTCCCATTACTTAAATTGCCAGAAAAATTCCGGGAAAAATATATACAAAAATCAGCGCTCCAGAAGCTTCCATGCGGCAGAAGTAGGGCCGGAGAGGGGCCACAGGGGCTCCAGGCGCCCAGAGGGGGCGGCCCCCCTCCTGGCCGCCGCGCCAGGCCGCCTGGGCCGCCCTTACCTCCTCCGGTGACCCCCTTTGGCATATATTTAACACCCGTCGCAGAAACCCTGATTCTGGAACCCTTTTCTCCAGACGCAATTCCGATCTCTGCCGCCATCACCACCAAGTTTCGGGGGACCAGAATTCCTGTGCCGGCACCCAGCCGGGACGGGGAAGTGCCCCCGGATTCATCTCCATCGACGTTGCTTCCTCCCTCCATGATGCGGGAGTAGTTCCTCCTCGGGGCTGAGGTTTCTACCAGTAGCTATGTGGTCAATTCACTCTCCCATGATGTGATCTTCGTTGTGATCATAGGCTATGTTAATATAGGGTGATCCCATGATATTTCCCCTTCCTCTATGTATTGGATTGATGTACTCACTTGTCTTTATCTAGTATAATCTCCGAGACCAAGGTGACAGCGGTCTATTGGACATGGATTAGAAGAATATTTTCATGAGTGATTTCCTCTTTTGTGTGTTGATTGAAGATTGAGAGTCTCTTGGTGCTTGTCTTTGACTATCCTTGAGATATGTTGTGGTGATTGTGGTACTCTCTTTGGATGGCCGCGGTGACATTGGGAAATCCATAGATAGAGAAATACAAACTTAGAGGTGTGCTTTTGTAGCCCTACATAATTCTCGTCCTCTCTTGACCACAAAGGAATGACCTCCGAGTGCGTCCCCCTTGCATGTTTTATGGGAAATATCATGTGATTCAATTATGTTAATGTTGTTGGGAGTTGCCACTAGTGAAAGTATGAAGCCTAGGCCTTGTTTCCACCATTGCAATACCATTTGTGCTCACGTTTACCACTTGTTTGCTTGCTGCACTTTTTATTACAGATTTATATTACTTTGCTTTGCCACTCCTATCATCCATATTTTACCATCTCTTCGCCGAACTAGTGCACCTATACATCTGACAAGTGTATTAGGTGTGTTGGGGACACAAGAGACTTCCTGTATCTTGATTGTAGGGTTGCTTGAAAGGGGTATGTTCAACCTCCACTACCCTGAGTTCGATAAACCTTGGGTTACTCACTTAAGGGAAATTTGCTGCTGTCCTACAAACCTCTACTCTTGGAGGCCCAACACTGTCTACAGGAATAGAAGCGTGTAGTAGACATCACCATCGTCACCAGGCCTCTTCGGGGCGGCCACCGGGGTGTTCTCTTGGTGCTTTCTGCTACTCGTGCTTCGCCTAGGCGCTCCCTTTGCCCTTTTGCCATCTTGTTCCATTTCCTGATGAGAGGGACGAGAAAGGGATTACGGGCACCTTATCTCTTTTCAGTTTTTAAGCCTACGGGCATTTGAAAGATTTAAATCTTGTAACCCCCTTGCTCATGTATGCATTCCATATGAATTGTACTTATTTACAACGTATTAATGGAGAGAAGGATGTTTGCCGGGTTTCTTTTGTGTGTGGGCAGGGGCCACACCAAGGAACGAATCCTTGTTATCCTAAGATAAACATCGTACCCCGGCAACAGGCCTTGCTGTCTTCCTGCTCTATAGCTCGACCACATTCACACCCTTGGCGGAAGTAGGAGTAGAGTAGGATTAGGCCCTTCGTTTGCTCCTTTCCCATCACACTACTACCGAGTTCTGGTCCAAAATAAAGTTTGTTGGACGCAGGGAAAAAAGGGAGCATGATGGTATAAGAACGAGCGAAGTCTCGTATGTTCAAGTATCATACGAAAGTAAGGAGTGGGGGATGAAAGGCTTATCTGATTTTGTAGCCATCGGCAACCTTGTCTTGCCGTGGTCGGATCCTTGTATCTACAGCCCCCGGCAACCTTAGTTCGCCGAGGTCGGAGCGTCGGCACGTCCTCATTCTTCCAAACAGCTCAGCAGAAATGTCCATGCATCCTGTGAACAAAAGAGGATGGAAAGGAACAGAGAGACGCACACTCGACCTCTATGGTAGGGGTTAGTCGCTGCCAAGCACTATCAACCCTAACAGAGAAAGAGACTCAACCAAGCATGCATGCTAAAACTTAGGGCGCCAGCGCTTCATTTATTTATGCTCAGGGTCTGTGTCTGGCTTTGTATGAAGGGTTACATGCCTTGCCGGAAAGGCTTGTACAAAAGGGTGGTTTGCCGTGGAGCCCGGCAACCGCGCCTTACGGGTAAAACTTGCGAAGATGTTCGATGTTCCAGGAGTTGCTCACTGGAATACCATCTTCGGTCTCCAGGCAGACTGCACCAGGCCTGGTGACTCGTATTACTCGATAAGGGCCTTCCCACTTTGGCGTCAACTTGTTGGAATTCTTGGCTGACTGAATGCGCCGAAGAACAAGGTCGCCTTCCTCAAAGCTTCGGGCATGAACCTTGCGGCTATGGTAGCGGCGCAAGGCTTGCTGGTAGCATGCTGCTCACACAGCCGCCCAAAGATGATCTTCCTCGAGGAGCGTTGCGTCATCTTGTCGCAGTTGCTCTTGCTCAAGCTCATTATAAGCGAGCACTCGGGGTGACCCATATGTGAGTTCCGTTGGGAGAACTGCTTCCGCCCCGTAAACGAGGGAGAAGGGTGTCTGGCCGGTTGCTCGATTTGGTGTCATTGTGATTGACCAAAGAACCGCTGGCAATTCATCAATCCAGCGCCATCCGCACTTGTGCAGCCTGTCAAAAGTCCTTGTCCGAAGGCCTCACAGTACTTCAGCATTTGCCCTCTCTGCCTGGCCGTTGCTTCGAGGATGCGCAACAGAAGCAAAACAGACCTTGCTGCCGAGGTCTTGAGTGTACTGCATGAAGGTGCGGCTTGTGAACTGTGTGCCGTTGTCAGTGATGACTCTGTTTGGTACACCAAAACGGCATACCAGGCCCTTGAAGAACTTGGCGGCTGATTGTGCTGTCACCTTTCTCACTGCTTCCACCTCTGGCAACTTTGTGAACTTGTCGATTGCAACGTACAAGTACTCAAAGCCCCCAACAACACGGGGAAAGGGGCCCAGTAGGTCGAGGCCCCAGACCGAGAATGGCCAGGAAAGAGGGATTGTTTGGAGAGCTTGAGCTGGTTGATGAAGCTTCTTTGAATGGAACTGACACGCTTCACACTTGGTTACTAGTGCCGTTGCATCCTGGAGGGCAGTGGGCCAGAAGAAACCTTGCCGGAACGCCTTGCCGGCAAGGGCCCTCGACCCTATGTGGGAGCCACATATGCCTCTATGTATCTCTACCAACAGCTCCAGTCCTTCCTCCCGGGGAATGCACTTCAATTTCACGCTGTTCGACCTTTTTCTGTACAAGACGTCATCGACGAACTGATACATGGCAGACCGACGGGCTACTTTCTCCGCTTCTTCCTGCTCCTCAGGAAGCTCCCCTGCTTGGAGAAATCGGACAGTATGCTGTGCCCATGACGGAGCCTGGGGCTCGACGGTAAGGACTAAAGGCATCTCCTCTGCCATAGGAGCAGCTATCCCCACGGCCAGGGCTTGACGCCCTACCGGAGTCTGTTGCCCTACGGCAGGCTCAGCGTCCCCGGCAACATCTTTTCCGGTGGCCCCCGGGAGCTCGGTGCTACTTCTAGAGCTTGCGTTGTATTCCCTCGAAGAGGAAAGGGGGATGCAGCACAGTAGCGTAAGTATTTCCCTCAGTTTTTGAGAATAAAGGTATCAATCCAGTAGGAGACCACGTGCGAGTCCCTCGCACCTGCACAAACAAATAAGAACTTCGCAGCCAACGCGATAAGGGATTGTCAATCCCTTTACGATCATTTACGAATGTGAGATCTGATAGAGAAGATAGTTTATATTTTTGGTATTTTTAGTTTATAAGTACAGCAAATAAACGCGGTAAAAGTAAAGTAGATGTAGATTGATATGTTGAGAATAGACCCGGGGGCCATAGTGTTCTCTAGTGGCTTCTCTCATGATAGCGATATTCTACGGCAGGTAAACAAATTACTGTCGAGCAACTGATAGAAAAGCGAATAATTATGAGACCATCTAGGCATGATCATTGTATATAGGCATCACGTCCGTGACAAGTAGACCAAAATGATTCTACATCTACTACTATTACTCCACACATCGACCGCTATCCAGCATGTATCTAGTGTATTGAGTCCATAAGAATAGAGTAACGCATTAAGCAAGATGACATGATGTAGAGAGATAAACTCAAGCAATATGATATAAACCCCATATTTTTATCCTCGATGGCAACAATACAATACGTGCCTTGCTGCCCCTACTATCACTGGGAAAGGACACCGCAAGATTGAACCCAAAGCCAAGCACTTCTCCCGTTGAAAGAACTATAGATCTAATAGGCCAAACCAAACCGATAATTCGAAGAGACTTGCAAGGATATTATGAGCACACATAAAAAGTTCAGAGAAGAATCAAATGTCTTTCATAGATAACCTTGATCATAAACTCACAATTCATCGGATCTCGACAAACACACCGCAAAAAGATATTACATCGAATAGATCTCCTCGAAGACCGAGGAGAACTGTGTATTGAAATCCAGAGAGAGAGAAGAAGCCATCTAAATACTAGCTATGGACCCGAAGGTCTGTTCTAATCTACTAACAACTCATGGTGAGGGCGATGATGATGATGAAGGCCTCCGTGATGGATCCCCCTTCGGTGGAGCTCCGGAACATGCTCCAAGATGGGATCTCCACGGGAACGGAAGGTACGGCGGTGGAATTAGGGTTTTCTCTCTGTCTACGGAGTTTCTGGGGTACATAGACTTATATAGGAAGAGGGAGGGCACTGGGGGACGCTTGAGGGGCCCACGAGGCAGGGGGCGCGCCCTGGGCAGGGGGGCGCGCCCCCCACCCTCGTGGGCCACCACTTGATCCCCTGACGTGGTTCGCAAGCTTCGCGTGCATGATTTTCTCGAAAAATATCTCTCGCGAAGGTTTCATTCCGTTTGGACTCCGTTTGATATTCTTTTTCTGCAAAACCCTGAAACAGGCAAAACAGCAATCTGGACTAGGCCTTTGGGTTAGTAGGTTAGTCCCAAAAATGATATAAAAGTGAATGATAAAGCCCACTAAACATCCAAGAATTCATAAATAATAGCATGGAACAATCAAAAATTATAGATATGTTGGAGACGTATCAAGCATCCGCAAGCATAATTTTCGCTCATCCTTGAGTAGGTAAATGATAAACAAAGAATTGTTTATGTGGAATGCTAACCAATATGGTTTTTCAATGTAATTCTCTTAATTGTGGCATGGATGTTCAGATCCGAAAGATTCAAGATAAAAGTCTATATTGACATAAGAAAAAATAATACTTCAAGCATACTAACAAAGCAATCATGTCTTCTCAAAATACTATGGCTAAAGAAAGTTATCCCTACAAAATCATATAGTGTTGGCTATGGTCCCTCGTTATCACACAAAAATATTCATATCATGCACAACCCCGATTTCAGCCAAGCACTTGTTTTCCTACTCTATCTTTTCAAACCTTTCAACTTTCACGCAATACATGAGCGTGAGCCATGGACATAGCACTATGGGTGGAATCGAGGTGGTTGTGGAGAAGACAAAAAAGGAGGGAGACAGCCTCACATCAACTAGGCGTATCAATGGGCTATGGAGATGCCCATCAATAGATATCAATGTGAGTGAGTAGGGATTGCCATGCAACGGATGCACTAGAGCTAAATATGAACGAAAGCTCAACAAAAAAACTAGTGGGTGTGCATCCAACTTGCTTGCTCACGAATACCTAGGGCATTTGTGGAAGCCCATCATTGGAATATACTAGCCAAGTTCTATAATGAAAATTCCCACTAGTATATGAAAATTACTAAGCATGAGACTCTCTACAATGAAGAACATGGTGCTACTTTGAAGTACAAGTGTGGAAAAAAAGATAGTAGCAATTGTCCCTTTTTCTTTTCTCTTTTTTTGGGCCTTTCTTTTTTTTCTTTGGCCTTTTTTTTGCGGAGGGGCTTTATAGATTTAGCCTTTACTCCCATGGGACAATGCTCTAATAATGATGATCATCACACTTCCATTACAACTCGATATTACAACTCGATACTACAACAACAAAGTATGACTCTATATGAATGCCTCTGGCGGTGTACCAGTATGTGCAATGAAACAAGAGTGACATGTCTAAAAAGTTATGCATGGTGGCTTTGCCACAAATACGATGTCAACTACATGATCATGCAATGGCAATATGACAATATGATGCGTGTCATATGAACGGAACGGTGGAAAGTTGCATGGCAATATATCTCGGAATGGCTATGGAAATGCCATGAGAGGTAGGTATGGTCGATGTTTTGAGGAAGGATATAGTGGCTGTTTTGAGGAAGGATATATAGTGGGTTTATGGCACCGGCAAAAGTTGCGGGGTACAAGAGAGGCTAGTAATGGTGGAAGGGCGAGAGTGCGTATAATCCATGGACTCAACGTTAGTCATAAGAACTCATATACTTATTGCAAAAATCTACGAGTCATCAAAACAAAGCAATCAATGCATGCTCCTAGGGGGGAGGTTGGTAGGAGTTAACCATCGCGCGCCCCCGACCTCCACACAAAGGTTGGCACTCTACAAATACCTCATGCTCTAACTTCGTCACATAGCAGTTCACCATACGTGCATGATACGGGAATCACTAACCTTAACACAAGTATTTCTCAGTTTCATAATAAATCCACTAGCATGACTCTAATATCACGATCCTCATATCGCAAAGCATTTACCAAGCATCCAACATCTCATTCTATTCAATGCACTTAGTGCGATATTTTTTTTTACTACATTGACATTGGAAGTTTATCATGTGAAGACTAGTTCTTTTAGCCTAAACACATTACCATGCTGTTTTAATAGACTCTCAAAAGGATATAAGTGAACCATGAGAGTTCACAATTTCTACAAAATATTACCACCACCGTGCTCTAAAAGATATAAGTGAAGCACTAGAGCAAAAACTATTCAACTCAAAAGATATAAGTGAAGCACATAGAGTGTTCTAACACTTTCTAGGATATATTTAACTCTCTCAAATAGGTGTGTCCAGCAAGGATTATTGTGGCAAACTAACAAGCAAAGACTCAAATTATACAAGACGCTCCAAGCAAAACACATAACATATTGCGAATAAAAATATAGCTCCAAGTATAGTTACCGATGGATGAAGACGAAAGAGGCGATGCCTTCCCGAGGCATTCCCAAGCTTAGGCTTTTGATTATCTAGAATTTACTTGGGGTTCCATGGGCATCCCCAAGCTTAGGCCTTTGCTACTCCTTCTTCCATAGTCCATAAAAGCAATACTCAAAACTTGAAAACTTCACAACACAAAACTTAGACAAAAATTCTCGTGAGCTCCGTTAGTATAAGAAAGCAAACCACTACTCAAAGGTGCAGCAATGAATTCATTATTTGCTTATATTGGTGTTAAAACTACTGTATTCCAACTTATCTATGGTTCATATCCTCCAATACTACTCATAGATGCATCGGAATAAGCAAACAACACACGAAAAACAGAATCTGTCAAAAACAGACCAGTCTGTAGTAATCTCCAGGTTTCGCCTACTTCTGGAACTCCAAAAAATTCAAACTAAATTGGTAAATTTGAGGAATTTGTCTACCAATCATCTGCAGAAAGTATTAACTAAAAATCACGCTCCAGTAAAATCTCACAACTACTTTAGCGAGCGCTAACGATTCTGTTTTTCACAGCAAGATCATATAAACTTCACACAAGTCTTCCCAAAGGTTCTACTTGGCACAAACACTAAACAAAACATGAAACCACATCTAATCTGAGGCTAGATGAAATATTTATTCCCTAACAGCAAAAAAACAAAAGACATAAAATTGGGTCGCCTCCCAACAAGCGCTATCGTTTTACACCCCTAGCTAGGCACGATACAAGATAAATCTAGGTATTGCCATCCTTGGAAGGCAATCCATAAGTGGCTCTCATGATAGATTCATATGGTAATTTTATTTTCTTTCTAGGAAAGAGTTCTATGACTTTCCTTAACGGAAATTGGAATCTAATATTTCCTTCCTTCATATCAATAATTGCACCAATCGTTCTAAGGAAAGGTCTACCAAGAATAATAGGACATGAAGGATTGCAATCCATATCAAGAACAATGAAATCTACGGGCACATAATTCCTATTGGCAACAATAATAACATCATTAATTCTTCCCATAGGTTTCTTAATAGTGGAATCCGCAAGATGCAAACTTAAAGAACAATCATAAAGCTCATGAAAACCTAGCAAATCACACAAAGTTTTTGGGATAGTGGAGACACTAGCACCCAAATCACACAAAGCATAGCATTGATGAAATTTTATTTTTATTTTTATTGTAGGTTCCCACTCATCATAAAGCTTTCTAGGGATAGAGACTTCCAACTCAAGTTTTTCTTCATAAGATTGCATCAAAGCATCAACTATGTGTTTACTGAAAGCTTTATTTTGACTATAAGCATGCGGAGAATTTAGCACGGATTGCAAAAAGGAAATACAATCAATCAAAGAGCAATTATCATAATTGAACCCCTTGAAATCCAAAGTAGTGGGTTCATCACTATGCAAAGTTTTAATCTCTACACTCCCACTTTTAGCAATTTTAGCATCAAGATCTAAAAACTCCAGATCATTTGTAACACCCCAAAATTTTGGTTTGGTTTTTACCAAATTCTTTATTTGATTTAAAGGAGGTTATTTGAATTTTTTTTAAGAGAGACCCTCCTTCCCAAATTTTGTTTATGACAAATCTTTTTGAGCCCTTCTTAATCTTGATTCTGGTCTTGAGGGTCTTTCAACTTATGTTGGTTCAACACAAATACTCTTGGATTGTTTTGCTAATTCTGTTGTTAAAAAGAATTCCTATCATTTTTGGATTTATCCCCCCCCCTATTCAAAATACACCCTTGCCATGACCTATGTTGAAAAATTTCCTTCCAAAACCTTCCCCCCTATTTTGGATCAAGTCAAGCATCAAGTCCAGCAAGTTTCAACTTTCCCTAGTTTTTATTTCTATTTATTCAAACCACAAAATCTTTTTCTGTCATTTATTTGGACCTTAGTGGTTTACAAAGGAACTACTAGATCTCCTTTGAATCTTGGCTCCAAATAAATTCCTATGGCTAGTCCTTAGTGCCCTCAACTTATATCCATCAAGATCTATTGGTCATCAGTTCAAAATTTTCAAAATATGTTTGCTACAAGTTTGGAGCAGATTTGCCATTTTTGGTGAAATGCATTCTTTTTCTTTTCCTAAAAATCTGGGATAATTCAGGCAGTCTCCAGATGCATCAAGAGACCCCCTCACCAAGTCCCAGCTCAAGAAAAATTTTCCACGTGCGTCAAACATTTCATCGAGCAGCTTGCATGCACTGTTCCTGTCAAGTTTCAGAGTTCAGTGTTACAGTTCAGGGTTCAGTGTCGTTTTCTTCAGTCGACCGTCGCCAATCTCGCCAGTTCCTCGCTTGGCCTCTTGCTCACTGCTCCTCCTCCTTATCCTTGCGCCGCATGGTCGGTTGGCTAGACGTGGGCGTCGGTGCTGAGCCGTCCCATCGTCTCCGGCGAGTGCAGCGGTGACAGAGCCGCCCGCCTCGGCCGTCAGACGAGCTCAGCGAAGAGCACCGAAAACCAGCACCGCCCAAGCCTCCTCAAGCCTCCGCGTGGCCATCTTATCCTCAGAGCGTGCTAAGGGACACTCGCCGTGGCCTGAGACGCGCAGAGCACGTTTCCTGCCGCCGACGAGCCCGTGAGCTCCGTTCCGTCGAAACCGCGGGAGCAGGCCAAATGTGATCAAGCTTAGCTGTTGAATGGAGCCAGTGGACCAATCCGAAGATGCCCAATCACCTAAACCACCAGCCCGACCACTGCCTCACCGTAATCCCTCACCGGAGATATTTTGCTCACGGCACCTTCCTCGCCCGCCTATAAATAGGACCCCAGAGGCGTTGTGAAGCCACCGCATCCACCACACCCCACCACAGCCTCGCCAAAACCCCTCAGAGGGCCTCGGAAGAGCCTTCTTCCCCGGCTCCGGCCGCCCCGACCCGCTTCGGGCTCCGGCAAGATCCGCTCTGGTGAGAGCACCCCCGCCGCCCAAACTCTGCCAGTAACCTTCTAGTCGACCACCACATCTAACCCAAGACTCAATTTGAAGCCAGAAGCCCTATCCGGTGAGACCCATCATCGCCCGACGCCGCCGCCCGCCGTAGAGGAAGTAGCCGTCGCTGTGGTGTACCCCGTCGGCCTCTTCCACCACCCACCGACGCGGAAGGACCTCCTGAACACGCCGGTACTTCCCTCCCTCTCTGCCTCGCAGTGATTCGTCGCCGGCGATCATCGCAGGTCTCTGGCGCCGGCGAGCTCTGTTTTCCCCTTTCAAACCTGACATGCGGGACCCCCTTGTCAGCGTTTTCTTTTATTCGAATCGTTTTCTGAAAGCGCCTTCGGGCAAAGTACGCTTCCTATTCGGCTTGGCGTATTTCATCCGAAGCGTTTTCTGTCTATTCAAACTACCCCCTGGATAGTTTCTGTTTTATTACAGACTAGTCCCTGGGTTTGTTTTCTTTATAACTTTTAAACTAAAAATGATTTTGAGTTGATTCCTTTTCTGTCATCTTCATAATCCTGCCTAGTTTTTTATCATATTTATTTGAAAAATATTTGGATCACTTTTTACGCACGCACGGTATTTACGTTAGTATCCGACTCTTTTTATACCGTAGATACCGAAGGAGGTGGCGGAGCCGCAAACTTCGCCGAGCTAGACTCCGACTACTCCGAACCAGGCAAGCATGTTTGAACCTTTGATATGATGAGTGTTTTTTCATGTTTGCTAGTGTGGTTTTTCTTATGGCATGTTTATATAAGCATTTGTTGGATGTTATATTCCATGCAAGGTAAGTTGCAAGTGAGCTACAAAACTTGATGAGATCATAAGATGGAGAAACAACCTGATCATGTGGTGGCATGATAGGTTGTAAGCTGGTATTGTTGGAGCATGCCAGTTCTTTATCAACTGTTTAACTCCGGTGTCGACGTGGATCAAGTCTCGATCCCGTCCATTTCCCTTTTTGTGCTGCCACATGTTTTCTGCAAAGAATACGGTTTAGTTAGTTGCAAACCTCTTTCCTGGTACACACCAAATAGAGAGGCCGTGATGAAGGTTCCATGGCCCTGGATTAAAGCCGTTATCCGGTTAGGGGGCATGGGTGTTTCCGGTTGGGACCGAGAGGGGGGCACCCCTTAGAGCGCGCGATATAAATTTGATCCCATGCTATTCGAGGAGTGACCTCCCCGCCTCAAGAGTTTTTCTTGAACGTTGCCTAGGGTGATTCCGGGCAACGGAATGTGGAATGGGTGTGTACTGGTTAGATGTGTTTTCTTCTAAAATACCGTGAACGGAACTAGTCCTTGGTGACTACTGAAATCCGTTGGCTGTGGTAAAGTACCAACTCTGCAGAGTCAAAACCATTCGCATAATCAAGTTCTTGGTCAAGGACGTTGGTTAGCAGATCAGTGTCAGTCTCAGCGTCAGTCTCTGTAGAACTAATACTTCTGACAGAGGTAAACCCGGTTGAATGTTACTCCTGTGAATGGACTAACCTGTTTACTTTTATGTGTCGAGTATTCCTTAGGATGGTGCTACCTCCAGGAACTACTCAATTTTTTCTTTGTATGATATAAGCCCTCTATGTGATGTCGCTCAGACGTCCGACTGTGGCATCCTTGTCATTTACTTTTGATATAAGCCCTTTATGTGATGTCGCTCAGACGTCCGACTGTGGCATCCTTGTCATTTACTTTTGATATAAGCCCTTTATGTGATGTCGCTCAGACGTCCGACTGTGGCATCCTTGTCATTTACTTTTGATATAAGCCCTTTATGTGATGTCGCTCAGACGTCCGACTGTGGCATCCTTGTTATTTACCTTTGATATAAGCCCTTTCTGCGGTGTCGCTCTGACGCCCGACTGCGGCATGTTTATTCTATTTTACCTTTCGAGGCGTCGCTTCAGACACCCGATCGGTCTTCAGCTATTTTATTTATGTTGCAGTGCCAATTTAATTACTCATGTGTGTATTACTAATCTGCTCGTATGCATCATGTTTGCATTTGTTATATCTTATGTCCAAACTGTCTTGCGAGTACATTCAAAGTACTCACCTGGCTTGTTGATTTGGCCAGATGTTGACGAAGGCGATCTTATGGATGAAGAGTACGATAGCGAGTCCGACGCCTAGAGGAGTCCCAGTCAGTCCCCTGCGATCCTGGAGTTGGTCACTTGTATTATATACGCTTCCGCCACCATAATAAAATCATCGAGCCTCACTCCGGCGCTTGATGAGTGTAAGATATTGGAGTCACGCCACCCACATCACTGTGACATATCCACTACCACTATATCTACGAGTTAGTAGTTATGCCACCATATCCCGTTGTGTCATGCCCGCCTTTATGTATAATATTGGCGTACTTGTAATAAATTGTTGAGCAGCCTCAGCTCAACCCTGTATAATATTTAGTACTTCTGGATTTTCTGTATCAAGGATTTGTCTGCCAGTATGGAGGATTTCTCTATACTAGTTTGACGAAAGGGGCGATTTTTCAATAAGTGTTTTATTGGAAAACCGGTCCTGACAACCTTGGTATCAGAGCCAGGCTGACTGTAGGAAGCCACTAGGTGCGCTCGCTAATCGGTTATTAGCGTAATAGGTGCTATTTTAGCAATTTGCAATTGTAGCAATTTTTCTGTTAGTCATCATAAATTTATGATTTGACTATCTGGAATTTTTGTCTACTTTTGTAGATGGCTGGACGCGACTGTGAATCACAGGTGTTCGCCAATGTGCCTGAGGGGTTTATCAAGCTCCTCGCCTCTATCACCAAGATCGCGATCGGGCCATCGACTCGTCCGGAGTTCACACTCTACGAGCACAAGATCAGCGACAGCGTGTCTATGCACCAGGCTGCGGTGCAATTCAAGGGAGGGTGTTCTAAATTACGCCGCCTCCGATTTGTTGGGAGGGCCATGCCTACGGAGAGGCATGCCATGCAGATGGCTGCCCGTGAGGCAATAGCTCGTCTCCGGGATGCTCTTCCTTCGATGAAGGCTCGTCGCTACCGCTACCTCCCATGCCACGTGCCATACACTTGTCACTATGCATTTGCTTGCACTAGGGGAGAACGAGATGATGCTATTGAGATGCTTGTTGAGTATCTCAAGGCTCTTGAGGCAGCTTTTGATAACCTCGTGGACGACTTGGTGGCTGCCCGTATGGACTCAGTTCAGGGCTGTGTTGCCAACAGGAGGGAGCTGCTCCATACAGCACCACCACTGTCATACATCTCGTCCTCATCATCCTATGCACCTGCCATCCGAGCCACCGCTCGCCGCCTACCTACCACTGAGGAGTTTGACCAAGTCATTGCTCCTACCCCAGTTCGTGCTGCACCGCCTACTACACCCGTTTCAGCCGCACAACCCAGTACCCCACGCCTGGAGCCTATTAGTGAGGAAGAAGTTGAGTCCCCAGCAGCACTGGGACTTACCCTCGGCAGGCCAAAGGAAATATTTACCATCTCCGACTGAGTGCGCCGAGCAGCCGTGTGATGTACCTGCTTGTATGATATGTTTATATGTATATAGGCTTGGTGAGAAGTAGTTTGTGTGCGCATCATGTAGGAACTCGGAGAAGTGCACTAGCCTAAATAACATGTCAGGATTGTGTACGCGCATCCTGAGTGAGGTATTGTATAATTATGGCTTGCTTGTAAGAAACTGAGCGGTCCTTCTCCATGCGAAATCAAGTGTTTTCTTGAAAAATCTTGGAGTTTTAAAATTCCTGCCCTTGCAAAAATTATTTAATTTTTACTACTCGGTTTTCCTCATGAGTTCTGCAAAATACCCCAGAGTGGAAAATGTATCGTCCCTGGACTCGTTCCATGCGAAGCCCGCCGGAAGAAAATTATGGTGCCCAGGCAAGTAACAATTTCACACAGGGGTAGTCAAGTCAGCAAGACAGTGAAGCAGCATTTTCTCAAGTATGCCGCCTTTATGAGCAAAGCCAGCAGCAACATCAAGAAATGATGAGCCATATTATCAACATGAGAAATCACCGCGAACCGTACCAGCAGCATTCCAAATTGGCTGAACTACAAAAGACGCGTCCCCCAACGTTCTCTCACACGGATAAACCTCTTGAGGCTGATGACTGGCTTCGAGACATTGAGAGGAAATTAATTATTGCACAATGTTCAGACCGTGAGAAAGTACTTTATGCACCTCACTACCTTACTGGAGCAGCTGCATCGTGGTGGGAAAATTTTCTACACATGCACCCCAATGAAAACAACATCACCTGGGAGGAGTTTAAGGAAAATTTTCGTGGGGCTCACATTCCCAGAAGTGTTATGAAGATCAAGAAGAGGGAATTTGATGACCTCAAGCAAAGAAGCATGTCAGTGACTGAGTACAATAGTCAGTTTACTCAACTATCTCGTTATGCCAACGAAGAACATATGACTGAAAATAAAAAGATGGAAAAATTTCTGGACGGTCTGGCACCAGCACTTAAATGCCAACTGGTCGTGCACACCTTTCCAGATTTCAAAACACTTGTGGACAAAGCTATTACCTTGGAGAATGAACGCCGCAGCTTGGAGGATTTTCGCAAGCGCAAGCGGGACAAGACTTCTCAATCTCGCGACAACCGGAACAAGATTGATTCTCGGAAAAATGGGGCGAACAAATCCGCAACCAGTGTTCCACGCTCAAACAAGAATTTTCATGCAAGGGATAAAGATTTTACGTATCACCCAGGCGTTACTTGCTTCGCTTGTGGAGAGGAAGGACACTATGCCAAGCAATGCCCAAAGCCAAGAAACTCGGCCCCCAAGACAAACAATGGTGGAAATAATTCAGCCCCCAAGCGTAACAACTTCAATCCCAGCAACAATCACAAGAAGGGTCACGTGAACCATGTGACCAAGGAAGAAGCGCAGAATGCTCCGGATATCGTACTCGGTACGTTTCCTGTCAACACAATACCTGCCACGGTTTTGTTTGATTCTGGAGCTTCTCATTCGTTCATTTCAAAGAAATTTGCTTTACAACATGATTTTTCAATTCTCCCCTTGGAAAATTCTATGACCATCAAGTCCCCCGGGATTAAGAAAATCACCCAGAGTTATTGCCAAGGTGTGATTATTGAGCTCGAGGGATTAAAGTTCCGAGCAAACCTCATTGTATTGGAAAATAAGGGACTGGACGTTATCCTAGGAATGGACTGGTTAACCACCAACAAGGGATTTATCGACTGTTTCAATCGGACTGTGATCCTCACTCATCACCACGGGAAGACGATAAAAATTGCAGCTCAAGTAAGACCAGTATCATTGCGACCAAGATTGAACAAGGTGGATATTTCAGATTTAAATAAAGTTCCAGTGGTGTGTGAGTTTCCGGATGTATTTCCTGAAGAGCTACCAGGCATGCCACCAGACCGAGAAATAGAATTCACTATTGAACTAGCACCTGGAACCACTCCCATTTACAAAAAACCTTATAGAATGGCACCTTCCGAGTTGGTAGAATTGAAGAAGCAAATAAAAGAATTACTGGACAAAGGATTTATCCGGGCCAGCTCCTCACCTTGGGGTTCGCCAGTATTATTTGCCAAGAAAAAGGATGGGACACTAAGATTATGTATAGACTATCGAGCACTCAACATGGTTACCATCAAAAACAAATATCCGATGCCACGGATAAATGATTTATTTGACCAGCTTGCACAAGCCAAGGTTTTCTCAAAGATTGATTTAAGGTCGGGATATCATCAATTAAAAGTACGGACAGAAGATATCCCTAAAACAGCATTCACTTCCACATACGGATTATATGAATTTACAGTAATGCCGTTTGGACTGACAAACGCCCCCGCATATTTTGTTCACCTCATGAACAAAGTGTTCATGAAATTTATGGACAAATTTGTTGTGGTGTTCATTGATGATATTTTGGTATATTCTAAAACACCAGAAGAACATGCTGAACATCTCAGAATTGTGCTGGGGGAATTAAGAAAGCATCGATTGTACGCCAAATTCAGCAAATGTGAATTTTGGCTAAAACAGGTTGGTTTTTTGGGCCACGTATTAACCCAAGAAGGTGTTGCCGTGGACCCAGAAAAAGTCAAGGCCGTACTCGACTGGAAACCACCAGCCAACGTAACCGACGTACGAAGCTTTCTGGGAATGGCTGGATATTACAGAAGATTTATTGAGGGATTCTCCACCATAGCAAAACCTATGACACAGCTACTCAAGAAGGATAAGAAATTTGTATGGACTGAAGATTGCGAGAAAAGTTTCCAAGAACTCAAAAAGAGATTAACAACAGCACCAGTACTGGTCATACCAGACATACACAAAAATTTTGAAGTATATTGCGACGCGTCCCGGAAGGGCCTCGGATGCGTATTAATGCAAGAAGGCAAAGTAGTCGCATATGCTTCCAGGCAACTGCGAAGGCATGAAGAAAACTATCCCACTCATGACTTGGAATTAGCAGCAGTTATTCATGCACTCAAAGAATGGAGGCACTTTTTGCTTGGAAATCGTTGTGAAATATATACAGACCATAAAAGCCTCAAATATATTTTCACACAACCAGAACTCAATTTGCGACAACGACGCTGGTTGGAATTAGTAAAAGACTATGATGTTGGCATTCACTATCATCCAGGAAAGGCAAATGTAGTGGCAGATGCTCTCAGCCGCAATCCAAGCTCGAGCAACGACAGTTCACAAAACTTGAGACCTGAGTTTCAGAGGGAGTTTGCCAAGCTCAACATGGTGTTGGTCACTGAAGGCACTATGTCAAATTTGGAAATACAACCCACCCTAATGGAACAAATTAAGAAAGCTAAGCATGGACACCCCAGCATCGAAGGCATAAAAAGAAAAGTGAGTCTGGGCAAGGCCTCAGAATTCGTCGTAGACAGTGAGGGAATACTATGGTACGGAGACAGGCTTTGCGTGCCAAATGTAGAAGACCTCAAACAACAAATTTTGACCGAAGGCCATACCGCTCCATATTCCATCCACCCCGGAGGATCAAAAATGTACAAGGACATTCAGGAAAGATTTTGGTGGCACGGTATGAAGAGGGATATAGCCACATTCATTGCCTGTTGTGATTCATGTCAGCGCATTAAAGCCGAGCACCAAAAACCAGCAGGACTATTACAGCCAAACAGGATACCTGAATGGAAATGGGACGAAATTGGAATGGATTTTATTGTCGGACTACCTCAGTCACGACACGGAAATGATGCCATATGGGTCATCACAGATAAGTTGACCAAGGTGGCACATTTTATTCCAGTAAAGACAACCCACACCACTCAGAAGCTTGCCAAGCTTTATCTCTCCCGTATTGTTTGTCTACATGGAGTTCCAAGGACCATAATATCCGACAGAGGCACTCAATTCGTCTCTAGATTTTGGGATCATTTACAACAAGCTCTGGGAACTCAACTGGTATTCAGCACGGCATATCACCCCCAGACTGGAGGACAGACTGAACGTGTAAACCAAATTCTAGAGGACATGCTGAGAGCATGTGTTCTCACTTATGGAACCAGCTGGGAAGAAAGCTTACCATATGCCGAGTTCGCGTACAACAACAGTTACCAATCCAGTCTACAGATGGCACCTTTTGAAGCTTTGTATGGGCGAAGATGCCGTACCCCATTAAATTGGTCAGAGACAGGAGACAGCCGTATCTTTGGCCCAGACATGCTCAAAGAAGCTGAGGAGAAGGTTAAATTAATCAGGGATCGACTCAAGACAGCCCAGAGCCGACAAAAGAGTTACTATGACCAGAAACATCGTGAAGTCAGTTTTGAACCCGGTGACTATGTGTATCTAAGAGTATCCCCTATGCGGGGCCTGCAGCGATTCAAAATTAAGGGAAAGCTAGCACCACGTTTTATTGGACCTTTCCGTGTGACTGCACGAAGAGGCACAGTAGCCTACCAGCTAGACCTACCCGAAGAACTGTCAGACGTCCATGACGTGTTCCACATATCACAATTGAGGAAGTGTGTAAGCAACCCAGAAAAGCGTGTATCTCATGAGAGCATTGACGTGCAACCGGACCTCACCTACAGGGAACGTCCAGTAAAGATATTGGAGGAGTCTGAAAGAAGAACCCGTCAGAAGACAATTAAGTTCTTCAAGGTTCAGTGGAGCAATCACACTGAAGATGAAGCGACTTGGGAAAGAGAGGATTTCCTTCGGGCAGAGTACCCACACCTATTTGAGGATCAGCTGAAATCTCGGGGACGAGATTTTTCCTAAGGGGGTGGGTGTTGTAACACCCCAAAATTTTGGTTTGGTTTTTACCAAATTCTTTATTTGATTTAAAGGAGGTTATTTGAATTTTTTTTTAAGAGAGACCCTCCTTCCCAAATTTTGTTTATGACAAATCTTTTTGAGCCCTTCTTAATCTTGATTCTGGTCTTGAGGGTCTTTCAACTTATGTTGGTTCAACACAAATACTCTTGGATTGTTTTGCTAATTCTTTTGTTAAAAAGAATTCCTATCATTTTTGGATTTATCCCCCCCCCCTATTCAAAATACACCCTTGCCATGACCAATGTTGAAAAATTTCCTTCCAAAACCTTCCCCCCTATTTTGGGTCAAGTCAAGCATCAAGTCCAGCAAGTTTCAACTTTCCCTAGTTTTTATTTCTATTTATTCAAACCACAAAATCTTTTTCTGTCATTTATTTGGACCTTAGTGGTTTACAAAGGAACTACTAGATCTCCTTTGAATCTTGGCTCCAAATAAATTCCTATGGCTAGTCCTTAGTGCCCTCAACTTATATCCATCAAGATCTACTGGTCATCAGTTCAAAATTTTCAAAATATGTTTGCTACAAGTTTGGAGCAGATTTGCCATTTTTGGTGAAATGCATTCTTTTTCTTTTCCTAAAAATCTGGGATAATTCAGGCAGTCTCCAGATGCATCAAGAGACCCCCTCACCAAGTCCCAGCTCAAGAAAATTTTTCCACGTGCGTCAAACATTTCATCGAGCAGCTTGCATGCACTGTTCCTGTCAAGTTTCAAAGTTCAGTGTTACAGTTCAGGGTTCAGTGTCGTTTTCTTCAGTCGACCGTCGCCAATCTCGCCAGTTCCTCGCTTGGCCTCTTGCTCACTGCTCCTCCTCCTTATCCTTGCGCCGCACGGTCGGTTGGCTGGACGTGGGCGTCGGTGCTGAGCCGTCCCATCGTCTCCGGCGAGTGCAGCGGTGACAGAGCCGCCCGCCTCGGCCGTCAGACGAGCTCAGCGAAGAGCACCGAAAACCAGCACCGCCCAAGCCTCCTCAAGCCTCCACGTGGCCATCTTATCCTCAGAGCGCGCTAAGGGACACTCGCCGTGGCCTGAGACGCGCAGAGCACGTTTCCTGCCGCCGACGAGCCCGTGAGCTCCGTTCCGTCGAAACCGCGGGAGCAGGCCAAATGTGATCAAGCTTAGCTGTTGAATGGAGCCAGTGGACCAATCCGAAGATGCCCAATCACCTAAACCACCAGCCCGACCACTGCCTCGCCGTAATCCCTCGCCGGAGATATTTTGCTCACGGCACCTTCCTCGCCCGCCTAAAATAGGACCCCAGAGGCGTTGTGAAGCCACCGCATCCACCACACCCCACCACAGCCTCGCCAAAACCCCTCAGAGGGCCTCGGAAGAGCCTTCTTCCCCGGCTCCGGCCGCCCCGACCCGCTTCGGGCTCTGGCAAGATCCGCTCTGGTGAGAGCACCCCCGCCGCCCAAACTCTGCCAGTAACCTTCTAGTCGACCACCACATCTAACCCAAGACTCAATTTGAAGCCAGAAGCCCTATCCGGTGAGACCCATCATCGCCCGACGCCGCCGTCCGCCGTAGAGGAAGTAGTCGTCGCTGTGGTGTACCCCGTCGGCCTCTTCCACCACCCACCGACGCGGAAGGACCTCCTGAACACGCCGCTACTTCCCTCCCTCTCTGCCTCGCAGTGATTCGTCGCCGGCGATCATCGCAGGTCTCTAGCGCCGGCGAGCTCTGTTTTCCCCTTTCAAACCTGACATGCGGGACCCCCTTGTCAGCGTTTTCTTTTATTCGAATCGTTTTCTGAAAGCGCCTTCGGGCAAAGTACGCTTCCTATTCGGCTTGGCGTATTTCATCCGAAGCGTTTTTTGTCTATTCAAACTACCCCCTGGATAGTTTCTGTTTTATTACAGACTAGTCCCTGGGTTTGTTTTCTTTATAACTTTTAAACTAAAAATGATTTTGAGTTGATTCCTTTTCTGTCATCTTCATAATCCTGCCTAGTTTTTTATCATATTTATTTGAAAAATATTTGGATCACTTTTTACGCACGCACGGTATTTACGTTAGTATCCGACTCTTTTTATACCGTAGATACCGAAGGAGGTGGCGGAGCCGCAAACTTCGCCGAGCTAGACTCCGACTACTCCGAACCAGGCAAGCATGTTTGAACCTTTGATATGATGAGTGTTTTTTCATGTTTGCTAGTGTGGTTTTTCTTATGGCATGTTTATATAAGCATTTGTTGGATGTTATATTCCATGCAAGGTAAGTTGCAAGTGAGCTACAAAACTTGATGAGATCATAAGATGGAGAAACAACCTGATCATGTGGTGGCATGATAGGTTGTAAGCTGGTATTGTTGGAGCATGCCAGTTCTTTATCAACTGTTTAACTCCGGTGTCGACGTGGATCAAGTCTCGATCCCGTCCATTTCCCTTTTTGTGCTGCCACATGTTTTCTGCAAAGAATACGGTTTAGTAAGTTGCAAACCTCTTTCCTGGTACACACCAAATAGAGAGGCCGTGATGAAGGTTCCATGGCCCTGGATTAAAGCCGTCATCCGGTCAGGGGGCATGGGTGTTTCCGGTTGGGACCGAGAGGGGGGCACCCCTTAGAGCGCGCGATATAAATTTGATCCCATGCTATTCGAGGAGTGACCTCCCCGCCTCAAGAGTTTTTCTTGAACGTTGCCTAGGGTGATTCCGGGCAACGGAATGTGGAATGGGTGTGTACTGGTTAGATGTGTTTTCTTCTAAAATACCGTGAACGGAACTAGTCCTTGGTGACTACTCAAATCCGTTGGCTGTGGTAAAGTACCAACTCTGCAGAGTCAAAACCATTCGCATAATCAAGTTCTTGGTCAAGGACGTTGGTTAGCAGATCAGTGTCAGTCTCAGCGTCAGTCTCTGTAGAACTAATACTTCTGACAGAGGTAAACCCGGTTGAATGTTACTCCTGTGAATGGACTAACCTGTTTACTTTTATGTGTCGAGTATTCCTTAGGATGGTGCTACCTCCAGGAACTACTCAATTTTTTCTTTGTATGATATAAGCCCTCTATGTGATGTCGCTCAGACGTCCGACTGTGGCATCCTTGTCATTTACTTTTGATATAAGCCCTTTATGTGATGTCGCTCAGACGTCCGACTGTGGCATCCTTGTCATTTACTTTTGATATAAGCCCTTTATGTGATGTCGCTCAGACGTCCGACTGTGGCATCCTTGTCATTTACTTTTGATATAAGCCCTTTATGTGATGTCGCTCAGACGTCCGACTGTGGCATCCTTGTTATTTACCTTTGATATAAGCCCTTTCTGCGGTGTCGCTCTGACGCCCGACTGCGGCATGTTTATTCTATTTTACCTTTCGAGGCGTCGCTTCAGACACCCGATCGGTCTTCAGCTATTTTATTTATGTTGCAGTGCCAATTTAATTACTCATGTGTGTATTACTAATCTGCTCGTATGCATCATGTTTGCATTTGTTAT
>LR738712.1:684738925-684758325 GCA_902687465.1 Secale cereale
GTCCAAACTGTCTTGCGAGTACATTCAAAGTACTCACCTGGCTTGTTGATTTGGCCAGATGTTGACGAAGGCGATCTTATGGATGAAGAGTACGATAGCGAGTCCGACGCCTAGAGGAGTCCCAGTCAGTCCCCTGCGATCCTGGAGTTGGTCACTTGTATTATATACGCTTCCGCCACCATAATAAAATCATCGAGCCTCACTCCGGCGCTTGATGAGTGTAAGATATTGGAGTCACGCCACCCACATCACTGTGACATATCCACTACCACTATATCTACGAGTTAGTAGTTATGCCACCATATCCCGTTGTGTCATGCCCGCCTTTATGTATAATATTGGCGTACTTGTAATAAATTGTTGAGCAGCCTCAGCTCAACCCTGTATAATATTTAGTACTTCTGGATTTTCTGTATCAAGGATTTGTCTGCCAGTATGGAGGATTTCTCTATACTAGTTTGACGAAAGGGGCGATTTTTCAATAAGTGTTTTATTGGAAAACCGGTCCTGACATCATTGGGACACCTTAAAGCGTCTCTAATCCTATCTTCATCAAGATTAATGCTAGAAAACAAGGATCTAATAGGAGACACATCAATAACTTTCAGATCTTCATCTTTATTTTCATGATAACTAGAAGAACACGATTTAATATAATCTTCTCTTTTAGCACGCATTCTAGCGGTTCTTTCTTTGCATTCATCAATTGAAATTCTCATGGCTTTGAGAGACTCACTGATATCATGCTTAGGTGGGATATATCAAAGTTTCAAGGAATCAACATCAAGAATAATTCTATCCACACTTCTAGCCAATTCATCAACTTTAAGCAATTTCTCTTCAAGCAAAGCATTGAAATTCTTTTGCCAGATCATAAACTCCTTAACACTAGTTTAAAATTCAGAAGGCATATTTCCATAAGAGTTGTTGTAGGAATTACCAAAATTATTAGAGGAATTACTAGGAAAAGGCCTAGGATTAAAATTCCCTCTATAAGCATTGTTACCAAATTTATTCCTACCAACAAAATTCACATCCAAAGATTCATTGTTATTCTCAATCAAAGTGGACAAAGGCATATCATTAGGATCAGAAGAAGCACTCTTAGCAGCAAATAATTTCATAAGTTCATCCATCTTTCCACTCAAAACACTAATTTCTTCGACATCATGCACTTTTTTACTAGTAGATCTTTCGGTGTGCCATTGAGAATAATTAACCATAATATTATCTAGGAGTTTGGTAGCTTCTCCTAAGGTAGTTTCCATGAAAGTGCCTCCGGCGGCCGAATCTAAAAGATTTCTACAAGAAAAATTCAAGCCGGCATAAAAGTTCTGAATAATCATCCATAGATTCAAACCATGTGTAGGGCAATTACGTATCATCAATTTCATTCTCTCCCAAGCTTGTGCAACATACTCATGATCTAGTTGCTTAAAATTCATAATATCGTTTCTAAGAGAGATGATCTTAGCAGGAGGGAAATACTTAGAGATAAAAGCATCTTTGCACTTATTCCACGAATCAATACTATTTCTAGGCAAAGAGGAAAACCAAGTTTTAGCACGCTCTCTAAGTGAAAATGGAAATAACTTCAATTTAACAATATCGTTATCCGTATCCCTTTTCTTTTGCATATCACACAAATCAACAAAGTTGTTTAGATGGGTAGCGGCATCTTCACTAGGAAGGCCGGAGAATTGATCTTTCATGACAAGATTCAACAAAGCAGCATTGATCTCACAAGATTCAGCATCGGTAATAGGAGCAATCAGAGTGCTAATAAAGTCATTGTTGTTGGTATTGGAGAAGTCACACAATTTGGTATTGTTTCGAGCCATAGTGACAAGCAAGCAATCCAACACACACGAGCAAACAAGAAGCAAGCGAACGATAAATACACGGCGGACGAAGGGCAAATAAAACAGCAAGGGTGAAGTGGGGGAGAAGAAAATGTCAGGACCCCGATCCTAAGTCACACAGGTCTAGCCTGTAACACACCATATCACTTTGCGGCCTCACGCACGGTATTCCCACGGGTGCCACCTTACCTGGCCCGGGACCGTTTGCGCATTTTGGCACACGTATATGATAGTGTCGCTAGCATCCATATGACAGAGAACCCGGGCCGACATGACCAGTTATAAACCAAAAGTGGCACTAAATTACAGAGACAGGCGTACATGACCCAGCAACGAACGTGTCGGTCATCAACGTATGAACCCAAGTCGTAGCAAGCTACAAGGACTTAAAGGAACAACGCGTGCCATTTCCCCTAAGGGACAGACACAGGAACAAAGAAGGACACATGCCGGCCAGCCTAAGTGTTCCGGAGCAGTAGCAAGCTACCAAGGCTCAGTGGAAGCACTAGGAGACATTTCCCTGTAAGATAGGCTACCAAAGGTAAACAACTAGGTGTCGGATCCCACACATAGCAATACACATTGCACGTACGCATAACATGCAAGTATGTGCTGTACGACATGGCATCACAACATAACTCAACAACTCATATAGATAAAGGCCCAGAAGAGCCAACATAGCATTTATTACAAACAAAGGTCATATGACCCAACATACAGAGCATACATGCAACAGAAGCATAACATGTCTGAGTACAGACAACTACAAATGAAAAAGGCTGAGAAGCCTGACTATCTACAAGATCCTACAAAGGTACAAGATCGTAGCTGAGGTAACAAGCTAAACGTCGAAGTCCACGCGGAACCACTAGCGAGACTGAAGTCTCTCTGCAAAACATAAATTAAGCAAACGTGAGTACAAAGGTACTCAGCAAGACTTACATCAGAACTAGCTACATATGCATCGGTATCAACAAAGGGATGGTGGAGTTTGACTGCAGCAAGCCAGCTTTGACTCGGTGGCTATCCTGAACTACGATTGCAAGTAACTCTTTTGAGGTGGCGCACACGAGTCCACATATTCACCAATCAATACACCACTATGGATCCGCTCCCGTCTCCCTACGAGAAGGCCATCCATAGCACTCACGCTTATCTTGTGTGTTTTAGAGTATCCACTTTCACTTGTCTATGAACTGTAGAGGTAACCCAGAAGTCCATTTCCGCGGACACGGCTATTCGAATAGATTATATATAAAACCCTGCAGGGGTGTACTTCTTCGCACACGCTCTCACCACTTACCGCCGTCTACACGACATGTACTCGGCAATCTTCAAGCGGAGGCCCAGCAAGGGTGTCGGCCACGACCTGACTAACCACACAAGTCTCTCGTCCAGGTTTATCGCCTATTTGGGGTCCATCCGTGGGGAGATCCGGCCGGGGTGTCGCTCACGGCCCAAACGATGTGTACAGGGTTCCCGCATCACCAAACGGGCAATCGGTACACCGTGCCACGTACCTGCCGCGTCACAGCCCACCCCGAGGGTCAGCGCTGCGCACGACCTCCAGTAAACTACAAACACCAGAAACTAGTTGCAACTCCTGGACAGAGATCATGCTAATTAATAAGTCGAGAGAGTCAATTAAGGATCCCAATGTGTGGTAGTAGCTGTTTCATGGACCAACCAACACAGAACTCAGTTCCTGAGGACGGCTGCAATGAGACAACCCACCATGTACTCCTACATGGCCTCTCATCGCTACCTTTACCAAATCGTGTTCACACACTTAGCTCACACACAGTAGGACATGTTCATCACATTCCAATTCATCCCCGATGAATCAGACCTGACACAACTCTAAGCAATAGCAGGCATAACCAGAAAGCATCAATGAGTAGGCACAACATGGCTCAAACAACTCCTACTCATACTAGTGGGTTTCAACTATTTACTGTGGCAATGACGGGTCATGCAGTGGAAAGGGGTTCAACTACCGCAGCAGGTAACAATTGAAGCGTTGTTGTCCTAATGCAGTAAAAGAGAGCAAGAGCGAGAGAGTGGGATTGTATCGGAATGCTCAATGGGGTTTTGCTTGCCTGGCACTTCTGAAGATAACAATGAGTCTTCATCGGTGTCATTGAACTCATCGTCGGAACGTCGTCTACTGAGAGGGGACAAAACCGACAAACAGAGAAAGAACACAATCAATGCAATGCGACAATATGATGCATGACCATGACATGGCAATATGCTGTTGATTGAGCTAATGCAACTAGCAACACAATTAAATGAAGTTGGTTTGAACCAAAGGTTCAAATTCAAACTTCATATGTGATTATTTAAATGCCATTTAATTGATTTGACCTGATCAGCAGGTTTAACTTGTTCAAACATGCATGAAAATGCCATAACCAGATTCCTTGGATTTTTCTGATCAATTTTCATATATAAATTATTTTCATCTGAGTTATAGTTTATTTTCTGTGATTTTTAGAAGTTTTGGCTAATTTCTGAAATAAATAAATCATTTAAGATTTATTTTAAAATCCAGAAACACTTTACTGCGTCAGCATGACCACATGCTGACGTCAGCAGGTCAACAGGGCTGTCCGGGTCAAACCTGACCAGTGGGGCCCACTGGTCAGTGACTAAGGGCTGGTTTGTGTGCATGACAGGTGGGACCAGTCAACATTGACTTGACCAAAGTCAAAACTGGCACGTGGGCCCACATGATTAGTACTAATCTAAACAGGAAAATTAGACTAACCTAATTAGGCACGAGGGCCCACATGTCAGTGTCAGTAGGATTAATTAAGCTTAACAAAACTTAATTTAAATTAGCAGGGGCCAGGGCCCACATGTCAGTGACTCGGGGGAGGTCAAACCCCCGGTCAGAGAGGCCAAACGACCGGCAGCTAGCCGCCGGTGAGGTTGAGCGCGGCGGAGGGCGTCGGAAATTCGCCTCCGGCGACCAAAAGAGCGGCGGAGGGGCTTGGCGTGATGCTGGTCCTCGTCCGCATCCAACGGAGCCATCAGCTCGCGCTGGGGAGGACCAGAACGACGGCGGCGAGGGGAAGTGCGGTGGCCGGAGTTCGGGCGTCGACGGAGTCGATGCTGTGGTGCACGGGGGGACGAACGGCTGAGTGCTACAGCCTCCTGGTGATGTGCTGAGCATGGTGACGCGCTCAAAAACGGGCAGAGGCGGCTGTGGCCACAGCGGCGACATGACCGGCGGCGGAGAGCTCACGGGTCCGGTGGTGGAGCTAGCTAGGGGGCGGGTTAGACTGCGGGGAGAGAGGGGAAAGACGCAGGTGCTCACGGCGCGTGCAGGGGGCGTCGAAATGAGCTCGAGGACGGCTTGGCCGGAGCGAATCGACGGCGACGAGCGGCGGCACCCGAAGTTGAAGAAGGGGTCGGTGACGACGAAGCAGAGCCTCCCGGCGTCTCATAGCTTTATGGAGAGGACGAGGGAAACGCGGCGGTGCCTCTGAGCATGTTGGCGTAGGGTGTGGTGGCCGATGGCCGCAGTGGCAGCGAGTGCGGCCGCGATGGCGGTCGGTGGTTGCGAGAGAGAGAGAGCACCAGGGGGGAGGAGAAGTGCCGAAGAGAGTGGAAGAGAGGTCGGGGCTGCGTGGCGATCTCAGGGCGACGAGGAGAAGCAGGAGGTGGCAAGCAGGAGCTGGCCAGGAGCGAGCGCGCGCGCGACAGCGAGCTGCTCCGACTGGCAGGAGGAAGACGACGCGGTGAGGAGGTGGGCTGGGCCGCTACAGTGCTGGGCCGGACCTGCTAGGCCACCAGGCTGGACAGGTAAGCATTTCCTTCTGTTTTAATTCTGTTTCTGTTTTCTATTTTTTTGTTCTGGGCTTTATTAAAAATACTTAGGCACTTCCAAAAAATCACCAAACTGCTCATGCCCACTGTTGAGCATATAACCAACATCGAACATTTTAGTTTGGGATTATTTGAGCATTTAAAATAATATATAAATCTTAAATGCCCAAATGCAAATAAGATATGATTTAATCCAAAAATCCAGAATGGTCTTAGAAATAAGTGCAACATTTTTGGCAGGGGTTTTTAATCAATCCAGAAATGATGAACTTTTCCAAGGGGCATTTTGGGTTCATTGAAAAGGATTTTAATTTGACCCTAGTTAAATTCATTTAGTGCTAGGGTTTGAGCATCCCCATTTCAGGTTTTCCTTTGAAGATAAACATGATGCAACAGACAGGTCCTATCCTAAAGCAAGGTGAAGCTGGGGATGTGACAACTCACCCCCACTAAACAAGAATCTCGTCCCGAGATTCAGGACGTGAGATAAGAAATCAGAGGGGACACTAACTAACACAATCTTCTCGATTCAACTGTCCTCCTCGAAGGTGCTGATCATTGCATCATGTTGATTCTGACATCCTTGATTACCAGATCTTTGTCCAATACAGAGATAACGGAAGAAATTCTACGGTAATCTATCTTGCCGAAGATCGAGCAACTCAGATCAACTTATGGAGTGAGACGTTGAAACATCTCTTGAGCTGAGACACGGAGTACACCTCCAGGGGGATGGAGTGAAACAAACGATGAAGGTTCACCTAGTGGCAATAATTCCACACCTAAGAAGATGGTGATCGATACCACCAGACGGGGCACCTTGGAGAAGGTGACTCGTAGAGTTATTCCCTTAAGTGGCAAAAAGAATTACTTTTGATATAGGGATCATTAAAATTCTCTATACCAGCCGGAGGCAAATCACAATCGATCGTTTGACGGTGTCCGAAAGAATGACATACTCGGCCAGAATGGATGATGTGGACTACCTTGTTAAAGACATCACAAGGGATGATTTTTCTTATCATCGGAAATGGATGGAACCTATGGTAGAACCACTTTTGAAGATAATCCTGAACAGCAGTGATTGAGAACGGTAACCCATGGGGAATTGGCACATTGGCGGTGCAAGCTGGGAACAAAATGCAAATGCTGGGAATGATTATGGTAACTGGGAAGAATCCCAACAGTAGAGAGTAAATCTACTCTTGAGGGGTTATAGCATAACCAAGAGCACTGGGAGCAATCCCGGTTGGTGTCGAGGATAACACCTAGTGCTTGTGCGTGCTCTCAAGAACTTGAGCATTCCCATATTCATCAAGGTTTTACCAATATCCGTGTCAAGGACCCTGGCAACACCACATACTACCATGATGAACGGTAATGGAGGATGCAGATGCAAAGGAAGATAACACTTTCTCAGATTTCACCTTAGCGGAGTCAAGGGGCAAAATCTGGATGATCGACCGAGAGACATTTAGCACTCCGCTTCTAATGTTCTCCTTGATGTGTTAGCGTAAGCCATTCATAGATATGTTTGGTATCTTGAACATCAAGTAAAGGTCGGACTTTGGGAGCACAAAAATCCATAGGGAACAACTAGGGAGTAATTCCTACGAAGTCCTTATGGGGAGGTGGCCAATTTCTTCAATTGAGATACTACAACAATAGGTCTTCCGGCTAGGTGTGTTGGCCACAACATCCACTTTACCGGTAATCGAGAGACCAATATTATAGCTCTTGGAAAAATGCTCCAACCATCATATCTGCCTGAGATTCAGTTCTGGTTGGTCCAGGATATTCCAGACTCATCGAGTCTAGGAAGAAAAAGAAATTTTACAACACAAATCGACGAGACGGCGTTGCGAGATTCTCAGGAATGAACTACGATAGCAGCTCCAAAACATGAGCGGGTTCTGCTACAAAACCTGTGAACACGTTGTCCCAGACAAGCATGACCACATAGTAGTCTTATGAAAAAATACTACCAAGTTTCAGGTTAGGAATCATCATTGGAGATAACGAAGTCTTGTGCATGTCCGTCCGGGCCCTTCGGGAATAGCATTTGAACTTCTTTTCTTTGAACAAATCAATCAGTGGCTTGGTGTGCTAGGGATACATACAGAATGAAGGTGATCAGTCTATCAGACCATAGAATACTTCGCACGTATGCATGACTGACTTGGGATGACTCCAGAGGAGGTAAAAACATGCTTTCTCAAATTCAGGGCGGTAACTTGCATCAAATGCACATGAATTAGAGGAAGTCACTTCTTTCTTCCGTACATATGCTTCACGAACGGGTCATGAAGATAATGCTTATAAAAGTTTCCAATACTAGCTGGATGTTCAACATAGATCATGGAGAAGATAACAATGTTGCTGATGGGCTCAAAAACAATTCATCCAGGTTTCCATATAGATGGAATTCCATGACATTGTGAACAAAGTGATAGCATTGGTCAGACCCAAAAGATATAATGGTGTATGCTCAAGGGAACGACCATGAGTAAGTCAACATTACGAATATCGTTGGTTCTGATTTGACTTGACGATAACCCATACTCAAATCAAAGTTTGGACAAGACAATAGATCCACAAATGATCACGGGGATCAATTGGAGAAGATATCATCTATCTTCAATACACACACAAAAGATATCCCTTGGAAGGAACTAAGTCAGGCAAGCTTTTATCTTCTAACTCTCCAAGTTTTCGTTTAGCTTAACCAACTAGCTCAAGGGTATGCAATACAGATTCCTGGAGAAGGATTGGTTACAAGAAACCAACTTGATCACCAGCTCAACATAGCGGTCAGGGGACAACCTGGAAATACTTCCGAGAAGATATTCGGAAAATCACGAACCATCGATATGTTACTAAGCTCGAGAACAATCTTGCTTTTCAGGGCAAGACGATATGATCAAATGAGCAAGGACTTAACAAAATCCTAACTCATCAATCAAGGAGTGCACGAGGAAAGTGGACTAGGTAGCACAATCAATCTTAGAATGGTGATTCAGTAATCATCACGCTAAGAATGAAATTGTTGTCCTTTAACTACCAAGCAATGAAGTTGCTAGGAGTATTGATTTCACACATCACAATCCACTTGTCAGCATTCCAGTTATAATAACACGGAGGCCGAGAAATAAACGATGATGGCGAGAAGTATCACCTTATCAAAGGTTCATAGGAGGTGGAGCAATTCCCATGACATTCTTGACATAAAGATGGTAATACTCCAGGATAGAATAGTTTAGAAGCTGGATTAGCGTTCTTCATCTACGAAGTACAACTTCTTTGACCCAATCCTGGATATGGATAAGGTACTGGAGTTTGTTTCTCCTAGTCATTCCAGAATAGAATGGCTTGACGGACCACAAGAGTAAAAGGCATCGATGAACACAAGTGCACGACTACTCCTGACTATCAACTGATAGACGAGGGCCATAATACAACGAAAAGGAGGCAACTCAAGGAACATATAACTTCTGAGTTGTGGATGCATAGATTAACATGTCGAACGAGTTCAACATATTTCTTCCGGATAACCCATGCAGAAAAGTAGGACTGGCAGAGTCACAATATGAATGGAGTACCACTTAGGAGCACTCTGGTTGTGATCTTTTGGTTCGGGAGAACTTCTGCCAAGATGGTTCATGGTATTGGAAGAACGATAACCACGGACCTCGAGGACTATCACAAGGTTACTAATATCCTAAAGGAACGAGCAAATACTATCAGCATGAAGTAAGTAGGGTGAAGCTCGGGTTCAAGAACCCAGGAATAGATTACCTACCAACTAAATAGCATCACGGGATGCTTTCGATAATGATGGCCAAAATCATCACACTGGAATATAAAACATTGCTGGATTACTGGGTGATCTTCTAAGATACTTAGGGTCATAATAATAACTCCAACATATGTGTCGAGGTAACAAAGTACCACAACTCACCGTCTAGTGTGGTTAATCTGGCCTAAAAGGACATTAAGAACAGGTAGGAATGATTTGCAAATGCATCAGATTGTTTAGAGACCTGGGATGACTCGGACAGCATAACAGCTGCAAATGCTCGAAAATACTTTTGAGATCCAAGCAAAAAGGGTAGCATATCCACTTAACATCATAATGTCAGGGTTCTGAGACCAACAGTTGAACAAACAGAAGTAGTAGAAACTGAGCTGAGGGTACAATCCACAATAACGTGATCCTGATAAATAGAATGAGAATCCTAGTTCTTAATCCCCGTAGAAAGAAGAAGGTGACTCAGATCAGAAGGTCATAGGGCAAAGGAGTAAAAAGAGCCTTACGTTCCCTTCCACAAACAATTCCCTTACATAACTAAAGAGTTTCTAGACACGACTTCGACCAGTTTGGCTTGCTAATCCTACAGGCAGTCAGGCTCTGATACCAAAGCTGTCAGGACCCCGATCCTAAGTCACACAGGTCTAGCCTGTAACACACCATATCACTTTGCGGCCTCACGCACGGTATTCCCACGGGTGCCACCTTACCTGACCCGGGACCGTTTGCGCATTTTGGCACACGTATATGATAGTGTCGCTAGCATCCATATGACAGAGAACCCGGGCCGACATGACCAGTTATAAACCAAAAGTGGCACTAAATTACAGAGACAGGCATACATGACCCAGCAACGAACGTGTCGGTCATCAACGTATGAACCCAAGTCGTAGCAAGCTACAAGGACTTAAAGGAACAACGCGTGACATTTCCCCTAAGGGACAGACACAGGAACGAAGAAGGACACATGCCGGCCAGCCTAAGTGTTCCGGAGCAGTAGCAAGCTACCAAGGCTCAGTGGAAGCACTAGGAGACATTTCCCTGTAAGATAGGCTACCAAAGGTAAACAACTAGGTGTCGGATCCCACACATAGCAATACACATTACAGTACGCATAACATGCAAGTATGTGCTGTACGACATGGCATCACAACATAACTCAACAACTCATATAGATAAACGCCCAGAAGAGCCAACATAGCATTTATTACAAACAGAGGTCATATGACCCAACATACAGAGCATACATGCAACAGAAACATAACATGTCTGAGTACAGACAACTACAAATGAAAAAGGCTGAGAAGCCTGACTATCTACAAGATCCTACAAAGGTACAAGATCGTAGCTGAGGTAACAAGCTAAACGTCGAAGTCCACGCGGAACCACTAGCGAGACTGAAGTCTCTCTGCAAAACATAAATTAAGCAAACGTGAGTACAAAGGTACTCAGCAAGACTTACATCAGAACTAGCTACATATGCATCGGTATCAACAAAGGGATGGTGGAGTTTGACTGCAGCAAGCCAGCTTTGACTCGGTGGCTATCCTGAACTACGACTGCAAGTAACTCTTTTGAGGTGGCGCACACGAGTCCACATATTCACCAATCAATACACCACTATGGATCCGCTCCCGTCTCCCTACGAGAAGGCCATCCATAGCACTCACGCTTATCTTGCGTGTTTTAGAGTATCCACTTTCACTTGTCTATGAACTGTAGAGGTAACCCAGAAGTCCATTTCCGCGGACACGGCTATTCGAATAGATTATATATAAAACCCTGCAGGGGTGTACTTCTTCACACACGCTCTCACCACTTACCGCCGTCTACACGACATGTACTCGGCAACCTTCAAGCGGAGGCCCAGCGAGGGTGTCGCCCACGACCTGACTAACCACACAAGTCTCTCGTCCAGGTTTATCGCCTATTTGGGTTCCATCCGTGGGGAGATCCGGCCGGGGTGTCGCTCACGGCCCCAAACGATGTGTACAGGGTTCCCGCATCACCAAACGGGCAATCGGTACACCGTGCCACGTACCTGCCGCGTCACAGCCCACCCCGAGGGTCAGCGCTGCGCACGACCTCCAGTAAACTACAAACACCAGAAACTAGTTGCAACTCCTGGACAGAGATCATGCTGATTAATAAGTCGAGAGAGTCAATTAAGGATCCCAATGTGTGGTAGTAGCTGTTTCATGGACCAACCAACACAGAACTCAGTTCCTGAGGACGGCTGCAATGAGACAACCCACCATGTACTCCTACATGGCCTCTCATCGCTACCTTTACCAAATCGTGTTCACACACTTAGCTCACACACAGTAGGACATGTTCATCACATTCCAATTCATCCACGATGAATCAGACCTGACACAACTCTAAGCAATAGCAGGCATAACCAGAAAGCATCAATGAGTAGGCACAACATGGCTCAAACAACTCCTACTCATACTAGTGGGTTTCAACTATTTACTGTGGCAATGACGGGTCATGCAGTGGAAAGGGGTTCAACTACCGCAGCAGGTAACAATTGAAGCATTGTTGTCCTAATGCAGTAAAAGAGAGCAAGAGCGGGAGAGTGGGATTGTATCGGAATGCTCAATGGGGTTTTGCTTGCCTGGCACTTCTGAAGATAACAATGAGTCTTCATCGGTGTCATCGAACTCATCGTCGAAACGTCGTCTACTGAGAGGGGACAAAACCGACAAACAGAGAAAGAACACAATCAATGCAATGCGACAATATGTGCATGATCATGACATGGCAATATGCTGTTGATTGAGCTAATGCAACTAGCAACACAATTAAATGAAGTTGGTTTGAACCAAAGGTTCAAATTCAAACTTCATATGTGATTATTTAAATGCCATTTAATTGATTTGACCTGATCAGCAGGTTTAACTTGTTCAAACATGCATGAAAATGCCATAACCAGATTCCTTGGATTTTTCTGATCAATTTTCATATATAAATTATTTTCATCCGAGTTATAGTTTATTTTCTGTGATTTTGAGAAGTTTTGGCTAATTTCTGAAATAAATAAATCATTTAAGATTTATTTTAAAATCCAGAAACACTTTACTGCGTCAGCATGACCACATGCTGACGTCAGCAGGTCAACAGGGCTGTCCGGGTCAAACCTGACCAGTGGGGCCCACTGGTCAGTGACTAAGGGCTGGTTTGTGTGCATGACAAGTGGGACTAGTCAACATTGACTTGACCAAAGTCAAAACTGGCACGTGGGTCCACAGGATTAGTACTAATCTAAACAAGAAAATTGGACTAACCTAATTAGGCACGAGGGCCCACATGTCAGTGTCAGTAGGATTAATTAAGCTTAACAAAACTTAATTTAAATTAGCAGGGGCCAGGGCCCGCATGTCAGTGACTCGGGGGAGGTCAAACCCCCGGTCAGAGAGGCCAAACGACCGGCGGCTAGCCGCCGACGAGGCTGAGCGCGCCGGAGGGCGTCGGAAATTCACCTCCGGCGACCAAAAGAGCGGCGGAGGGGCTTGGCGTGATGCTGGTCCTCGTCCGCATCCAACGGAGCCATCAGCTCGCGCCGGGGAGGACCAGAACGACGGCGGCGAGGGGAAGTGTGGTGGCCGGAGTTCGGGCGTCGACGGAGTCGATGCTGTGGTGCACGGGGGGACGAACGGCTGAGTGCTACAGCCTCCTGGTGATGTGCTGAGCATGGTGACGCGCTCAAAAACGGGCAGAGGCGGCTGTGGCCACGGCGGCGACATGACCGGCGGCGGTGAGCTCACGGGTCCGGTGGTGGAGCTAGCTAGGGGACGGGTTAGACTGCGGGAAGAGAGGGGAAAGACGCAGGTGCTCACGGCGCGTGTAGGGGGGTGTCGAAATAGGCTCGAGGACGGCTTGGCCGGAGCGAATCGACGGCGACGAGCGGCGGCACCCGAAGTTGAAGAAGGGGTCGATGACGACGAAGCAGAGCCTCCCGGCGTCTCATAGCTTTATGGAGAGGACGAGGGAAACGCGGCGGTGCCTCTGAGCATGTTGGCGTAGGGTGTGGTGGCCGATGGCCGCGGTGGCAGCGAGCGTGGCGGCGATGGCGGTCGGTGGTTGCGAGAGAGAGAGCACCAGGGGGAGGAGAAGTGCCGAAGAGAGTGGAAGAGAGGTCGGGGCTGCGTGGCGATCTCAGGGCGACTAGGAGAAGCAGGAGGTGGCAAGCAGGAGCTGGCCAGGAGCGAGCGCGCGCGCGACAGCGAGCTGCTCCGACTGGCAGGAGGAAGACGACGCGGTGAGGAGGTGGGCTGGGCCGCTACAGTGCTGGGCCGGACCTGCTAGGCCACCAGGCTGGACAGGTAAGCATTTCCTTCTGTTTTAATTCTGTTTCTGTTTTCTATTTTTTTTTTGTTTTGGGCTTTATTAAAAATACTTAGGCACTTCCAAAAAATCACCAAACTGCTTATGCCCACTGTTTAGCATATAACCAACATGGAACATTTCAGTTTGGGATTATTTGAGCATTTAAAATAATATATAAATCTTAAATGCCCAAATGCAAATAAGATATGATTTAATCCAAAAATCCAGAATGGTCTTAGAAATAAGTGCAACATTTTTGGCAGGGGTTTTTAATCAATCCAAAAATGATGAACTTTTCCAAGGGGCATTTTGGGTTCATTGAAAAGGATTTTAATTTGACCCTAGTTAAATTCATTTAGTTCTAGGGTTTGAGCATCCCCATTTCAGGTTTTCCTTTGAAGATAAACATGATGCAACAGACAGGTCCTATCCTAAAGCAAGGTGAAGCTGGGGATGTGACAGAAAATGAGAGGAAAATAAATGTAATGCGAAGGATAAGGGTTTATGATAGGTACTTGGTATATGACTTTTGTGTAAGCCTCCCCGGCAACGGCGCCAGAAATTCTTCTTGCTACCTCTTGAGCTTGCATTGTATTCCCTCGAAGAGGAAAGGGAGATGCAGCACAGTAGCATAAGTATTTCCCTTAGTTTTTTAGAACCAAGGTATCAATCCAATAGGAGACCACAAGCGAGTCCCTCGCACCTGCACAAACAAATAAGAACTTCGCAGCCAACGCGATAAGGGGTTATCAATCCCTTTACTGTCACTTACGAAAGTGAGATCTGATAGAGATGATAGTTTATATTTTTGGTATTTTTAGTTTAATAAAACAGAAAATAAAAGCGGTAAAAGTAAAGTAGATGTAGATTGATATGTTGAGAATAGACCCGGGGGCCATAGTTTTGTCTAGTGGCTTCTCTCATGATAGTGATATTCTACGACGGGTAAACAAATTACTGTCGAGCAACTGATAGAAAAGCGAATAATTATGAGACTATCTAGGCATGATCATTGTATATAGGCATCAAGTCCGAGACAAGTAGACCGAAACGATTCTGCATCTGCTACTATTACTCCACACATCGACCGTTATCCAGCATGCATCTAGTGTATTGAGTTCATAAGAACAAAGTAACGCCTTAAGCAAGATGACATGATGTAGAGGGATAAACACAAGCAATATGATATAAAACCCATCTTTTTATCCTCGATGGCAACAATACAATATGTGCCTTGCTGCCCCTACTGTCACTGGGAAAGGACACCGCAAGATTGAACCCAAAGCCAAGCACTTCTCCCATTGCAAGAACTATAGATCTAGTAGGCCAAACCAAACCGATAATTCGAAGAGACTTGCAAGGATATTATGAGCACACATAAAAAGTTCAGAGAAGAACCAAATATCTTTCATAGATAACCTTGATCATAAAATCACAACTCATCGGATCTCGACAAACACACCGCAAAAAGAGATTACATCGAATAGATCTCCTCGAAGACCGATGAGAACTTTGTACTGAGATCCAGAGAGAGAGAAGAAGCCATCTAGATACTAGCTACGGACCCGAAGGTCTGTGGTAAACTACTCACAACTCATGGTGAGGGCGTTGATGATCATGAAGAAGGCCTCCGTGATGGATCCCCCTCCGGTGGAGCTCCGGAACAGGCTCCAAGATGGGATCTCCATGGGAGCAGAAGGTACGGCGGTGGAATTAGGGTTTTCTCTCTATCTACGGAGTTTCTGGGGTACGTAGACTTATATAGGAAGAAGGAGGGCACCGGGGGATGCTCGGGGGCTCCACGAGGCAGGTGGGTGCGCCCCCACCCTCGTGCGCCACCACTTGATCCCTTGATGTGGTTCTCAAGCTCCACGTGCGTGATTTTCTCCAAAAATATCTCTCGCGAAGGTTTCATTCCGTTTGGACTCCGTTTGATATTCTTTTTCTGCAAAACCCGGAAACAGGCCAAAAAAACAGCAATCTGGACTGGGCCTTTGGGTTAGTAGGTTAGTCCCAAAAATGATATAAAAGTGAATGATAAAGCCCATTAAACATCCAAGACATCATAAATAATAGCATGGAACAATAAAAAATTATAGATATGTTGGAGACGTATCATGACGCCTATATACAATGATCATGCCTAGATATTCTCATAACTATCCGCTCTTCTATCAATTGCTCGACAGTAATTCGTTCACCCACCGTAGAAATCTTCTATCATGAGAGAAGTCACTAGTGAATCCTATGGCCCCCGGGTCTATTCTCATCATATTAATCTTCCATCAACTATTTACTTTACTTTGCATTATTTTCTTTCAATCTCTATATCAAAAATATTATCTTATCATATCTATCAGATCTCACTCTCGTAAGTGACCGAGAAGGGATTGACAACCCCTTTTATCGCATTGGCTGTGAGGTTCATATTTGTTTATGCAGGTGCGAGGGACTCGCGCGTGGTATCCTACTAGATTGATACCTTGGTTCTCAAAAACTGAGGGAAATACTTACGCTATTGTGATGCATCACCCTTTCCTCTTCGAGGGAATACAACGCAAGCTCGAGAAGTAGCAAGAAGAATTTCTGGTGCCGTTACCGGGGAGATCTACGCACAAGTCATATACCAAGTACCCATCACAAACTCTTATCCCTCGCATTACATTATTTGCCATTTGCCTCTCATTTTCCTCTCCCCCACTTCACCCTTGCCGTTTTATCGCCCTATTTCCATTCACCTTTTTGTTTGCTTGTGTTGCCATGTGCCTTCTATTTGCTTGCATCTTTGCTTGTTAAAAATCTATTGATATGTATCCACTTAAAGTGTTCTACTTGGATCATCTTTGATCCTTATGCGCTCGTGCTGAAACCCCAACTAGCCTAGTTGATGGGAAATCTTTAGATGAGCATGCTCATTTCGTGCGTCACCATTTGTCTGAAAAAGGGAGACTCTTATGAGATCAAATAAACAGATTGCTGGGTTATGCTTGGAATCTTTGTGAAATTTATGATTTTACTTGTTGCTCTAAGAACCCTAAAAAACACCTCCCCTACCTATGTGGGTTTAATGATAATGAAATCTTATCTTCTTATGCAAAGGGTGTTTATAGTTACTACGATATCAAACAAATTGAAGAATTTGTTGCTTAAAAGGGTGCTTATGAAGTTGCTTATTTGATTGAAAAGTATGATATTACTCTCTACGTATCTGAAATTTTTGACATACTTAAATATTGCTATGAAAACTATGCTCATAATGTCTATGTCAAAGAATTTATTGAAAGAATGACCGCTGCTTTGGAAGAAAATAATGATATGCATGTATCTATAGATAATTATAATTCTGATGATTTGATTGAAATATCCCTTGATGAACATGACGCTAGCTATTCTTGTGGCCATGATGCCAATATTTATGAAGATCAATTTGCTATAGTTCCTTATGTTAAACATGAGATCGTTGCTATTGCACCCATACTTGATAGTTCATTCGATGAAAAGCATGATTGCAATGATGTTATTATAAATTATCTTAATGTAAATTGTGTTAATGATATGCAAAACCTCAAGCTTGGGGATGCTAGTTTTGCTATGACTACTATTTGTTGCAATGATCATGATTGGGGTGATGCTTCTTACGATCTTGAAAATTTATTTAAACCCCATGATGAATGTAATATTGATAATAACGTTTGCAATAATATTGAAAGTGGGTTTGGAGGATTGTCAACTTTGGATCCCACATATTTGGAGTATGTTCAATCTTATGAATTTTTTGATAAAAGTGGGTTCGGAGAGGTCATGAATTTAGTTAATGTTGATCCCACTATTGCGGAAGAGTGTCAACTTCGTATACATGTGGATCATGTTGAGAATATGTTTTGTGATAGCTATATTGTTGAATTTTCTTATGATCCTACATGCAATTATTATGAGAGAGGAAAATATGGTTGTGGAAATTTTCATGTTACTAAATTACCTTTCGTTATTTTGAGATTGCTATTGTTTCTTTCTTCTTCCTTGCGTATGCTAGATCTTGCTTGTCTTGCTAATTTGTTTTTCTATAAAATGCCTATGCATAGGAAGTATGTTATACTTAGATGTGTTTGCCACGTGTTTTATGATGCTCTCTTTTTGCTTCAATTCTTATCTTTCATGTGAGCGTCATTGAATTCTCAAGCCTATCTTAATGGCTATAATGAAAGAGCTTGTTGGGAGGCAACCCAATTTTATTTTCTTTGCTTTTTGCTTCTGTTTAGTAATAAATAATTCATCTAGCTTCTGGATAGATGTGGTTTTGTGTTTTAATTAGTGTTTGTGCCAAGTAGAATCTTTGGGAAGACTTGGGTGAAGTCTTTGCGATCTTGCTGTAAAAAACAGAAACTTTTGCACTCATGAGATTAGCTGCCATTTTTTACTGGAAAGTGCTTTTAAGTTAGTTCTTTTTGAGGATGATTAATAGACAAATTTAACATGTCCACCAATTTTTTTAATTTTTTTTAGAGTTACATAAGTATTCGAAAGTTACAGATTGCTACAGACTGTTCTGTTTTTGACAGATTCCGTTTTTCGTGTGTTGTTTGCTTATTTTGATGAATCTGTGAGTAGTATCGGGGGGTATGAATCATAGAGAAGTTGGAATACAGTAGGTTTAACACCATTATAAACAAAGAATGAGTTCATTACAGTACCTTTGAATGGTGGTTTGGTTTCTTATACTAACGGAGCTCACGAGATTTCTGGCTAAGTTTTGTGTTGTGAAGTTTTCAAGTTTTGAGTAAGGATTTGATGGACTATGGAACAAAGAGTGGCAAGAGCCTAAGCTTGGGGATGCCCAAGGCACCCCAAGGTAAAATTCAAGGACAACCAAAAGCCTAAGCTTGGGGATGCCCCGGGAAGGCATCCCCTCTTTCGTCTTCGTCTATCGGTAACTTTACTTGAGACTATATTTTTATTCACCACATGATATGTGTTTTGCTTGGAGCGTAATTTATGATTTGAGTCTTTGCTTTTTAGTTTACCACAATCATCCTTGCTGCACACACCTTTTGAGAGAGATACATATGAATCGGAATTTATTAGAATACTCAATGTGCTTCACTTATATCTTTTGAGCTAGATAGTTTTGCTCTAGTGCTTCACTTATATCTTTTAGAGCACGGTGGTGGTTTTATTTTGTAGAAACTATTAATCTCTCATGCTTCACTTATATCTTTTTGAGAGTCTTTTAGAACTGCATGGTAATGTGCTTTGGTTATAAAACTAGTCCTAATATGATAGGCATCCAAGACGGGTATAGTAAAAACTTTCATAAAAGTGCATTGAATATTATTAGAAGTTTGATACTTGATGATTGTTTTGAAATATGAGGATGGTGATATTAGAGTCATGCTAGTAGAGTAGTTGTGAATTTGAGAAATACTTGTGTTAAAGTTTGCAAGTCCCGTAGCATACACATATGGTAACCGTTGTGTGAAAATTTTGAAGCATGAGGCATTTCATTGAGTGTCATCCTTTGTGTGGAGGTCGGGATTGCGCGATGGTTAACTCCTACCCCCCCCCCC
>LR738712.1:684758418-684782168 GCA_902687465.1 Secale cereale
CCCCCCCCCCCCCTAGGAGCATGCGTGTAGTACTTTGTTTTAATGACTTGAAGATTTTACAATAAGTATGTGAGTTTTTTATGACTAATGTTGAGTCCATGGATTATACGCACTCTCACCCTTCCACCATTGCTAGCCTCTCTTGTACCGCGCAACTTTCGCCGGTACCATACACCCACCTTATACCTTCCTCAAAACAGCCACCATACCTACCTATCATGGCATTTCCATAGCCACTCTGAGATATATTGCCATGCAACTTTCCACCGTTCCATTTATTATGACATGCTTCATCATTGTCATATTGCCATGCATGATCATGTAGTTGACATCGTATTTGGGGCTAGGCCACCATGCATAGTTTTTCTTACATGTCACTCTTGATTCATTGCACATCCCGGTACACTGCCGGAGGCATTCATATAGGGTCATACTTTGTTCTAGTATCGAGTTGTAATATTGAGTTGTAAATCAATAAAAGTGTGATGATCATCATTATTAGAGCATTGTCCCAAAGAAAAGAAAAAATCAAAAGAAGGAAGGAAAGGCCAAAGGAAAAAAGAAAGGCCCAAAAAAAGAAAAAGAAAAAGAAAAAGAAAAAAATAAAAAAAAGAGAAAAAAGAGAAAAAAAGGACAATGCTACTATCTTCTTCCACACTTGTGCTTCAAAGTAGCACCATGATCTTCATGATAGAGAGTCTCTTGTTTAGTCACTTTCATATACTAGTGGGAACTTGGCTTGTATATTCCAACAATGGGCTTCCTCAAACGCCCTAGGTCTTCATGAGCAAGCAAGTTGGATGCACACCCACTTAGTTTCTTTTGTTGAGCTTTCATACATTTATAGCTCTAGTGCATCCGTTGCATGGCAATCCCTACTCACTCACATTGATATCTACTGATGGGCATATCCATAGCCCATTGATACGCCTAGTTAATGTGAGACCATCTTCCCCTTTTGTCTTCTCTACAACCACCACTCTATTCCACCTATAATGCTATGTCCATGGCTCATGCTCATGTATTGCGTGAAAGTTGAAAAAGTTTGAAAAAAATTAAGTATGAAAAAATTGCTTGGCTGAAACCGGGGTTGTGCATGATTTGAGTATTTTGTGTGACGAACATGGAGCATAGACAAACTATATGATTTTGTAGGGATGAACTTTCTTTGGCCATGTTATTTTGAGAAGACATGATTGCTTTGTTAGTATGCTTGAAGTATTATTGTTCTTATGTCAATATAAACTTTTGTCTTGAATCTTTCGGATCTGAACATTCATGCCACAATAAAGAAAATTACATTGAGAATTATGTTGGTTAGCATTCCACATAAAAAATTCTGGTTTTATCATTTACCTACTCGAGGACGAGCAGGAATTAAGCTTGGGGATGCTTGATACGTCTCCAACGTATCTATAATTTTTGATTATTCCATGCTATTATATATTCTGTTTTGGATGTTTAATGGGCTTTATTATACTCTTTTATATTATTTTTGGGACTAACCTACTAACCCAAGGCCCACTGCAAATTGCTGTTCTTTTTTGCCTATTTCAGTGTTTCGTAGAAAAGGAATATCAAACGGAGTCCAAACGGAATGAAACCTTCGAGAGAGTTATTTTTGGAACGATATCAACACAGAAGACTTGGAGTACACGCCTGGAAGTTAGAGAGGCGGCCACGAGGGTTGGGAGCGCGCCTAGGGGGTAGGCGTGCCCCCCTCCCTCGTGGGCCCACTCTGGCTACCCTGACATGCCTCTTGAGCCTATATATACGCTCATACCCTGAAAACATCGAGGCAATCGACGAAACCCTAATTCCACCACCGCAACCTTCTGTACCCGTGAGATCCCATCTTGGGGCCTGTTCCGGAGCTCCGCTGGAGGGGGCATCGATCACGGAGGGCTTCTACATCAACACCATAGCCTCTCAGATGAGTTGTGAGTAGTTTACCACAGACCTTCGGGGCCATAGTTGTTAGCTAGATGGCTTCTTCTCTCTCTTTGGATCTCAATACAATGTTCTCCTCGATCTTCAAGGAGATCTATTTGATGTAATCTTTTTGCGGTGTGTTTGTCGAGATCCGATGAATTGTGGGTTTATGATCAAAATTATCTATGAACAATATTGGATTCTTTTCTGAAATCTTTTATGCATGATTTAAATATCCTTACAAGTCTCTTCGAATTATCGGTTTGGTTTGGCCTACTAGGTCTATAGTTCTTGCAATGGGAGAAGTGCTTGGCTTTGGGTTCAATCTTATGGTGTCCTTTCCCAGTGATAGCAGGGGCAGCAAGGCACGTATTGTATTGTTGCGATCAAGGATAAGAAGATATGGTTTATATCATATTTCTTGAGTTTATACATGTACATCATGTCATCTTGCTTAAGGCGTTACTCTGTTCTTATGAACTTAATACTCTAGATGCATGCTGGATAGTGGTCGATGTGTGGAGTAATAGTAGTAGATGCAGAATCGTTTCGGTCTACTTGTCATGGACGTGATGACTATATACAATGATCATGCCTAGATATTCTCATAACTATGCGCTCTTCTATCAATTGTTCGATAGTAATTCGTTCACCCACCATAGAAATCTGCTATCATGAGAGAAGCCACTAGTGAAACCTATGGCACCTGGGTCTAGTCTCATCATATTAATCTTCCATCAACTATTTACTTTACTTTGCATTATTTACTTTCAATCTCTATATCAAAAATACCAAAAGTATTATCTTATCTTATCTATCAAATCTAACTCTCGTAAGTGATCGAGAAGGGATTGACAACCCCTTTTATCGAGTTAGCTGCAAGGTTCTTATTTGTTTGTGTAGGTGCGAGGGACTAGCGCGTGGTCTCCTACTGGATTGATACCTTGGTTCTCAAAAGTGAGGGAAATACTTACTTACTGTGCTGCATCACCCTTTCCTCTTCGAGGGAATACACCGCAAGCTCGAGAAGTAGCATCTAGTAACATGACTTCCATAACAGGATTATCGTACCACTCTGCTGCGGAACGTACTCTGTTGTCCTACGAGGTTCGGTACTAACTTGATCTGAAGTTTCATGATTCTCATCATTAGCTTCCTCACTAATTGGTGTAGGCATCATGGGAACAATTTTCTGAGACGAGTCACTCTGCAATTCGAGAGATTGTACAATTACCTCATCAAGTTCTACTTTCCTCCCACTCACTTCTTTCGAGAGAAACTCATTCTATAGAAAGTATCCATTCTTAGCAACAAAAGTGCTGCCTTCGAATCTGTGATAGAATGTGTACCCAACCATTTCTTTTGGGTATGCTATGAAGACGCATTTCTTCGATTTGGGTTTGAGCTTATTAGGCTGAAGATTTTTCACATAAGCATCGCAACCCCAAACTTTAAGAAACGACAGCTTAGGTTTCTTGCCAAACCATAGTTCATACGGTGTCGTCTCAAAATATTTAGATGATGCCCTATTTAACGTAAATGCAACTATCTCTAATTCATAACCCCAAAACCATAGTGGTAAATCGGTAAGAGACATCATAGATCACACCATATCTAATAAAGTACGGTTACGATGTTCAGACACACCATTACGCTGTGGTGTTCAGGTGGCTTAGTTGCGAACTATTCCACATTGTTTTAAATGAAGACCAAACTCATAACTCAAATATTCTCCTCCATGATCATATCGTAGAAACTTTATTTTCTTGTTACGACGATTCTCTACTTCACTATGAAATTCTTTGAACTTTTCAAATGTTTCAGACTTATGTTTTATCAAGTAGATATACCCATATCTTCTCAAATAATCTGTGAAGGTCAGAAAATAATGATACTCTCTGCGAGCCTCGATACTCATCGGACCGCATACATCAGTATGTATTATTTCCAATAAGTCAGTTGCTCGCTCCATTGTCCCGTAGAACGGAGTTTTAGACATCTTGCCCATGAGGCATGGTTCGCAAGTATCAAATGATTCATAATCAAGTGATTCCAAAAGTCCATGTGCATGGAGTTTCTTCATGCGTTTTACACCAATATGACCTAAACGGCAGTGCCACAAACATGTTGCAATATCATTATCAACTTTGCATCTTTTGGCATCAATATTATGAATATGTGCATTTCCACGATCGAGATTTAACAAAAATAGACCACTCATCAAGGGTGCATGACCATAAAAGATATTACTCATATAAATAGAACAACCATTATTCTCTGATTTAAATGAATAACCATCTCGCAACAAACAAGATCCAGATATATTGTTCATGCTCAACGCTGGCACCAAATAACAATTATTTAGGTCCGAAACTAATCCCGGAAGTAGATGTAGAGGTAGCGTGCCGAGGGCAATCACATCGACTTTGGAACCATTTCCCACGTGCATCATCACCTCGTCCTTAGCCAATCTTTGTTTAATCCGTAGCCCCTTTTTAAAGTTACAAATATGAGCAACCGAACCAGTATCAAATACCCAGGCGCTACTACGAGCATTAGTAAGGTACACATCAATAACCTGTATATCAAATATACCTTTGTTCACTTTGCCATCCTTCTTATCCGCCAAATACTTGGGGCAGTTCCGCTTCCAGTGACCAGTCCCTTTGCAGTAGAAGCACTCAGTTTCAGGCTTGGCTCCAGACTTGGGTTTCTTCCTGGGAGTAGCAACTGGCTTGCTATTCTTCTTGAAGTTCCCCTTCTTTCCCTTGCCCTTTTTCTTGAAACTAGTGGTCTTGTTAACCATCAACACTTGATGCTCCTTTTGATTTCTACCACCGCAACTTTGAGCATTGCGAAGAGCTCAGGAATTGTCTTCTCCACCCCTTGCATATTATAGTTCATCACGAAGCCTTTATAGCTTGGAGGCGGTGATTGAAGAACTTTGTCAATAACAATATCATCTGGAATATTAACTCCCAGCTGAGTCATGTGGTTATGGTACCCATACATTCTGAGTATGTGTTCACTGACAGAACTGTTCTCCTCCATCTTGCAGCTATAGAACTTGTTGGAGACTTCATATCTCTCAACTCGGGAATTTTCTTGAAATATTAACTTCAACTCTTGGAACATCTCACATGATAATGACGTTCAAAACATCTTTGAAGTCCCGATTCTAAGCCGAAAAGCATGGCACACTGAACTATAGAGTAGTCATCAGACCGCGTCTGCCAGACGTTCAAAGCGTCCACATTAGCAGGAGGGGGCTTGTCACCTAGTGATGCATCAAGGACATAATTCTTCTGTGCAGCAATGAGGATAATCCTCACGTTATGGACCCGGTCCGTGTAGTTTCTACCATCATCTTTCAACTTAGTTTTCTCTAGGAACGCATTAAAATTCAAGGGAACAGTAGCACGTGCCATTAATCTACAACATAGATATACAAAAACTATCAGGACTAAGTTCATGATAAATTAATTTCAATTAATCATATTACTAAAGAACTCCCACTTAGATAGACATCCCTCAAGTCATCTAAATGATCACGTGATCCAAATCAACTAAACCATGTCCGATCATCACGTGAGATGGAGTAGCTTTCAATGGTGAACATCTTATGTTGATCATATCTACTATATGATTCATGTTCGACCTTTCGGTCTCCAGTGTTCCGAGGCCATGTCTATACATGCTAGGCTCGTCAAGTTTAACCCGATTATTCTGCACCTATAAAACTATCTTACACCTGTTGTATGTGAACGTAGAGCTTATCACACCCGATCATCACGTGGTGTCTCGGCACGACGAACTGTCGCAACGGTGCATACTCACGGAGAACACTTGTACCTTGAAATTTTAGTAAGGGATCATCTTATAATGCTACCTTCATTCTAAGCAAAATAAGATGCATAAAAAGATAAACATCACATGCAATCAAAATATGTGACATGATATGGCCATCATCATCTTGTGCTTTTGATCTCCATCTCCAAAGCATTGTCATGATCTCCATCGTCACTGGCTTGACACAATAATCTTCATCGTAGCGTCGTGGTCATCTTGCCAACTATTGCTTCTACTACTATCGCTAACTCATAGTGATAAAGTAAAGCAATTACATGAAGTTCACAATTCATACAATAAAGATACAACCATAAGGCTCCTGCCGGTTGCACATAATTTTCAAAACATGATCATCTCATACAATAACGTATAACTCATCACATCTTGACCTTATCACATCACAACATGCCCTTTAAAAACAAGTTAGACGTCCTCTACTTCGTTGTTGCAAGTTTTACGTGGCTGCTACAGGCTTCTAGCAAGAACCGTTCTTACCTACGGCACAAAAACCACAGCCATGATTTATCAAGTTTGCTATGTTAACCTTCAACAAGGACCGACCGCACTCAAATTCGATTCAACTAAAGCAAGAGAGATAGACACCCGCCAGCCACCTTTATGCAAACAAGTTGCACGTAACGGTGTAACCGGTCTCATGAACGCGGTCATGTAATGTTGGTCCGGGCCGCTTCATCTTACAATACCGCCGAATCAAAATAAGACGTTTGTGGTAAGCAGTATGGACATCACCGCCCACAACTCATTTGTGTTCTACTCGTGCATATCATCTACGCATAGACCGGGCTCATGATGCCATTGTTGGGAACATAGCATGCAGTTTCAAAAAAATTCTATGCTCACGCAAGATCTATCTAGGAGATGCATAGCAACGAGATGGGAAGAGTGTGTCTACGTACCATCATAGACCGAAAGTGGAAGCGTTAGATTAACGCGGTTGATGTAGTCGAACGTCTTCACGATTCAACCGATCAAGCACCGAACAACCGGCATCTCCAAGTTCTGAACACGTTCAGCTCGATGACGTCCCACGAACTCTTGATCCAGCAGAGTGTCGAGGGAGAGTTCAGGTAGCACGACGACGTGTTGACGGTGATGGTGAAGTAGATCGTGCAGGGCTTCGCCTAAGCACTATGACAATATGATCTAAGGTGTAAACTGTGGAGGGGGGCACTGCACACGGCTAAGAGAATAACAATTGTTCTTTGGGGTGCCCCCCGCCCCTGTATATAAAGGAGGAGGGGAGGAGGCGGCCGGCCTAAGGGTGCGCGCCATGGGAGGGGAGTCCTACTAGGACTCCACTCATAGTAGGATTAGGACCCCTTTTTTCCTTTTCTTAGATTGGAAGGATGGAAGGGAGAGGCAGGGCCGGTCCTGAGATTTTGGGGGCCCGGGGCGAAACAAAATTTTGGGGCCCCTACTATAAACAACATAAATAATAATGATTGTACTTATATATGAAAATTTACATATGAACACTTGAATTTATCCAAAAACATACATATGCAATAATTCTACATATTACCTTAAAAAATTATATCATTTTTCGATGCAAAGTCAGTTCTGATGAGGTTCATGTCAATCTCTTCCAATAATTTATTCTTGACGCATATTGATGCCCAACCATTAAAATTCTGATTAGTCATCCTTGACCACAAATAGTTTCTTGATAATATTAACTTTGAAAAGCTTCGTCTTTCAACTGATGCCACTGTCAGATGCCCTATAAATAAGATGCAATATAATAGAGACATTAGGATAACAACTAAATTCAGTGACATGCTCAAAAATCTCCATACCATTATACCATCTGGCAATGTGAAATTTAGAATCTTTAATAATTCAGAAAAAGGCAAAACTGGATGTTCATCAACACTAGCAGATTGTGCATATGCTCCCTAATGAATTAACCATACTTCAAACACACTAACATTAATTCCCCCGATGTTAATGTCAACGGTTGAAGGATGCGAGCTATGAATCATGTATGTGAGGGATAAAATACATAATTAGTAAGAACGGTAATATAATATACTCCCTCCATCCCAAAATTCTTATCTTACATTTGTCCAAATACGGATGTATCTAGTTACACTTTAGTGTTAGATACATCCGTATCTAGATAAATCTAAGACAAGAATTTTGGGACGGAGGGAGTACCTTGGATGAGTCGGCAACGGCGATCAGGCATTCAGCGTTTTGTACTCGCGGCTGGCTCTAGAGCTCGACGGATTGGTGATGATGTGCGTGTGCTTGTCCAGTGCCCAAGGTGAGAGAGCAAAGTGCGTACTGAATACTGGCTAGACACTCGAACGATTGGGAGGCCCCCGAATAGAATTCGGCGAGACGACGTACTGCTGATCAGAATTAGGAACGGAATTTGAAGAAAATGAGCAGGGACGCAAGTTCTTATGGCGAACAGGACGGCTGCTACTCCGCATCTCTCCTCCTTGATTTTTCGCGAAGTGACGGCGGTGGCGTATGTAGGCTGGAGACTTGGAATTAGGTATGCCACGTGATTGGAGGATGGATACGTGATGGAACATGAAGGAAACGAATTGCAAAAATAGAAAGGAATATGATGGTCTCGATACGTCTTCAGGCGTCCACGTTTGGCCATGGCCCATGGTTTTCTTAGCGCAAGCCCACAGGCTACCTTCATACACCCTGGGGAGGGGCCCCTGGATTCGGGGGGGCCGGGGCGGTCGCCCCCCTGCCCCCCCTCAGGACCGGGCCGGGGAGAAGAGAGGGAGAAGGAAAGTGGGGCCGCGCCCCCTCCCCTAGTCCAATTCGGACTCCCCTTGGGAGGCACGCCACCCCCTTGTGGGCTGCCCTCTCTCTCCCCTATGGCCCATGTAGGGCCAATACTTCCCCGACGGGTTCCGGTAGCCCCCGGGAACTCCGATATGTACCTGGTACCCCTCGGAACCCTTCCGGTGTCCGAATACTATTATCCAATATATCGATCTTTACCTCTCAACCATTTTGAGACTCCTCGTCATGCCCGTGATCTCATCCGGTACTTCGAACAATCTTCGGTCACAAAAAACACATAACTCTTAATATAAATCGACATCGAACGTTAAGCGTGTGGACCCTACGGGTTCGAGAACTATGTAGACATGACCGAGACATTTCTCCGATTAGTAACCAACAGCGAAACATGTGAGCTCATATTGGTTCCTACATATTCTACGAAGATCTTTATTGGCCAAACCGTAATGTCAACATACATTATTCCCTTTGTCATCGATATGTTAGTTGCCCGAGATTCGATCGTCGGTATCTTCATACCTAGTTCAATCTCATTACCAGCAAGTCTCTTTACTCGTTCTATAATTCATCATCTCACAACTAACTCATTAGTCACATTGCTTGCAAGGCTTCTTATGATGTGTATTACCGAGAGGGCCCAGAGATACATCTCCGATACTCGGAGTGACAAATCCTATTCTCGATCTATGCCAACCCAACGAACACCTTCGGAGATACCTATAGAGCATATTTATAATCACCCAGTTACGTTGTGATGTTTGATAGCACACAAGGCATTCCTCCAGTATCCGGGAGTTGCATAATCTCATAGTCGGAGGAACATGTATTTGAAATGAAGAAAGCAATACCAGTAAAACTGAACGATCAAAAAGCTAAGCTAATGAATGGGTCTTGTCCATCACATAATTCTCCTAATGATGTGATCCCATTAATCAAATGACAGCACATGTCTATGGTTAGGAAACTCAACCATCTTTGATTAATGAGCTAGTCTAGTAGAGGCTTACTAGGGACACTGTGTTTTGTCTATGTATCCACACATGTATCAAGTTTCCGGTTAATACAATTCTAGCATGAATAAAAGACATTTATCATGATATAAGGAAATATAAATAACAACTTTATTATTGCCTCTAGGGCATATTTCCTTTATCTTCCTCACATGTCTCTTCACTTGTTTCTTCATCCCTTGAGGGTTGACTAATCACTTTCTTGGCCTTCAAAACAAGATTGGAGTTCTTGGTTGCTTGAGCAGTTGCAAAGGTCTTCTTGGACTTGGTCTCCAAAAGAATAGAAGTGGAGAAAGTGGAGACAACTTGAGCCGCGGTCAACTTCTGATAATCTAGACGCTGATGTATCATCATGACCACGATATGTTCCGTGAGAACCATAGCATCTATGAACTTGTCCTTGATGAAGTAATCATTTTCCCAAGTGCACCCAAAGGTTCTCAAGTTGAGCACAAGAGATTTTAACCTTCGGTACACCTCTTCCGTGGACTCACCCTCATTCCTCACAAAGAGATTGACTTCTTGCTTGAGTAAAGCCAATCGAGATCTTCGAATAGATTCATCTCCTTCGAGAGCCTCCTCAAGACAATCCCAGATTTCCTTGGCAGTCTTAAGGAGCGCAATGGAGTCACTATAATCTTCGGCCACATCATTGCGTAGCATGTTGTCGGTGGTGGCATTGAGTTGATCATCAATAGCTTCTCTTGGAGTGAGATTCATTGGGTCCTTGGGGTTGAATCCATTGACCACAATCCACCAAAGTTGTGTTGAAGCACTGCGAATATGCGACTCCATATCTAGCTTCCATTTAGCAAACGCATTAGCTTTCAAAGGGGGCGGAGGCCCAACAGGATTAATACGAAGATGGTGCAAGGGTTGCAGTGAGTAAAAGGGTTACACGTCACTGTACTTGGGAACTTGAGTACGAGCCGGAGATGCAAGAGGTTCTCTCGAGTCATCCACATCATGAATGGATTTGGATCAAATGAGTTTGATGCGGATGTCGAGGGCTTCAAGAGAGCATCAATTTCCTCCTTGACCGAGGAACAAACTTCTTTCAACATTGAGGCTTTGAGGTCCACAAACATTGAAAGAATATTGGCCGCGGTCAGCGGAGCACCCGGGATAATAGGAGCAGCGGGAACAACAACCGGAGCACCAAGTACCTCGGTCGCGGTGGGGGTAGGTTTTAACCATCCTCCGCAACGTGTGCGCCACCTCCCTCATTCCCTAGATCGACCATATCCTCTAAGGTTGTAAAACCTTATATTAGAGCACGAGGCTCTGATACCAATTGAAAGGATCGATACGGTCGACTAGAGGGTGGGGGTGAATAGGAGACTACAAATTTTACTCTTTCTTGTCAATTTTAAGGTTTAGCGGATAAATAGGGTTCACTAAATATGCAACTAGGTGAACACAACCTATATGGCAAGCAAGCTTAAAGCAAAGTATGCTAGGCAACAATCTAATTAGCAAGCCAACAAGCATACAAGGCAAGTAAAGTGCGGGAAAGGATTAACCACAAGTGAGGCGAGGACGCGGATTTTATCCCGAAGTTCACTCTTCCTTGGGGAAGAGCTACTCTCCGTTTAGAGCGGTGCCGAAGCCAAACCTAGCGGAACGCCACCAAAGGCTCACCGTAATCTCTTTCGAGTCACCCCCAACGGATGAGCCTCGAATCACTCGAAGTTGGTCTTGAAGGCGACCACCACACCTTTACAAACTTCTCCGGAGCACACCACAAGGAAGGAAGCTTCCAGAGGAACCTCTAACCGCCTAGGACCCCAAGCTCCAAGAGTAACAAGTAAAAGGGGAAGAAATGTTGCGGGAACGCGATTTGGTTTGGTCAAGATGTAGATCGGGTCTTGCTCTCCCAATCCCCAAAGTTTCAACAAGTTTGGGTGGAGGGCTTGAGAGTATTGAGCAAAATGGAGTATAGCAATGGTGGAGCTCAACAAGACATTAGGGTTGAAGGTTGGAGGTGGAAGAAGGGGCTATTTATAGTGATCTTGGTCAGGTGGGGATTTCTGCCCATTGGACCCCGTGCGCACGGGGTACTCAGAGACTATCGCACCACCCCGTGCGCACCGGGGGGGGGGGGTTCAAAAGACCCCGTGTGCACGGGGTACCCAGAGAGTTTATGCAGCACCCGGTGCACACGGGGTACCTAGAGAGTTATGCGGTACCCCGTGCGCACGGGGTACCCAGTAACTTCTTGTTATAATCTCTCTGGGTACCACAAGCACACGCACACTTAAGATTTTAGGTGGTAGGAATGGATAGGCTAGTGTATAGGGTTCGGCAATGGCATTCCCACACAACTTTATCCACACAAATCCCTCTTAATAGTGCGGTCTTTCCTACTACTCGAAACAAACCAAAACTAAACCTTCGATTCGCCAGAAGACCACGCCTTTGACCTTTTTGAATTGGGGGGGGGGGGGTCGTACATCTCCATCACGAAGCACTTCGAACCAATATCCTGAGATACAATTTAGTAACCGATATTAGTTCAACTAACCACATCGTCATCACACCAAAATATAGTATAAGTGCGACTTGCACTTCTCACCCTTTCTTTGGAGAGAGGTGTGAGACGATAGAGTGAGGGGGAATGTATTTTGTTCCCCTACTAAAAAACATTTATATATGACAAAAAATGTTTCATGATCAGATGGTTCATTTCTCCAACAAACATAAATTCTCCGCCCTTGTGAAAAAGTATTCTTGATGAGATGAAAATATCTCACTTTTCAAATTTCCATTTTGAATACTAATTAAACAACTTCACACACTGTCTTAACAAAACCGATGTGGTTGTTCGACAACAAACTAGAAGCAATAATAAAAGGTTTGTGGATTACCTCAGGAATGGGAAACAAAATAATGAACAAATCGGACAGTGGAAATTATACAATAAAAAAAGGAAACATAAAGGGAGTGCCATATGTAGGGTACACAATCTCTACTACCTAAAATAAACGTAACGCTCCCTCTTCCCTCTTATGTCGTCCGACCTTTCGTCCACCCTTCCACGTACGAGAACCCACCCCCACCGATTTCCCTTCCCCTTCCCCTGATTTTCCTCCCCCTTCCACAGGGTTTTCTCGGTTTTTCTCTCTTATACTCGTTTTTTCATGTGCCCGTGAAAACCCAGCGTATCCCAAATATGGTAATCAATCAATTCACATATGGTAAGGACATAAACTCACGAAATATGCCAATTATGGTAATCAATCAATTCATGTATGGCAAGGTTATAAACTCGCGGAAATCAAATAGTTAATCAATCTCTGCCATAAACTCATCGGATCTTTTATGTATAAGGCCATAGATCATGGTGTTATCCAGATGTGCTTCATACCTATAAAAAATGTGAGTTTTAGCTAGAATTGTTTACGTTAAGCTATGGCTATTGACATACACGATTGATGTATGGCCCCGGTGCAACGCACAGGCAAATAGCTAGTAACTTTAAAAAAATCTAAGAAGGAAGGGAATCAACAATAGATAGGAAGTGAAGATGGTAAACTAAAACATAGAAAATTGTAAAATATTCTCTACTACCTAAAAGAAATGTAATGTTCCCTCTTCCCTCTTACGTCATCCCACCTTTCGTCCACCCCTCCACGTACGAGAACCTACCTCCACCGATTTCCCTTCCCCCGATTTTCCTCCCCCTTCCATCGGGTTTTCTCTCTTGTTTTTTCGTCTGCCCGTAAGAACCCAGCATATCCCAAATATGGTAATTCCGGTAATCAACCAATTCACATATGGTAAGGCCACAAACTCACAAAAATCTAAAATATGACAATTATGGTAATCCATCAATTCATGTATGCCAAGGTTATAAACTCGCGGAAACAAATAATTAATCAATATCTACCATAAACTCATCGGATCTCTTATGTATAAGGCCATAAATCATGGTCTTATCCAGATGTTCTTCATACCTATAAAAATGTGTGTTTTAGCTAGAATTGTTTACGTTGAGCTATGGCTATAGACATACACGATTGATGTTATACTACTGGACTATGTATGGCCCGGTGCAGCGCATTGGCAAATACTCCCTCCGTTCCAAAATAGATGACTCAACTTTAGTACAAAGATAGTATAAAACTGGATCATCTATTTTGGAATGGAGGGAGTAGCTAGTAAACTATAAAAAAGCTAAGAAGAATGGGATTCAACAATAGATAGGAAGTGAAGATGGTAAACTAAACACAGAAAATTGTAAAATATAAGTAAAACAAAATTGGGAAATGAAAAAACAAATATATGCATTGCCTTTTTATTGCGACAAACTCCAATCTATTCATCTTCAATTATGGCGGTATAAAGAACAATAGAGGTAACATAAATTACAGCCATGTATGTGCACCACCTAGCGACGACTACACGCACTAGAACCAGCCGAAGGTGCGCCGCCGTCATCGCCCCTCCATCACCGGAGCCGGGCAAACCTTCTTGTAGTAGATAGTCGTGCTAAGGCCCCATAGGAGCAGCGCACCAGAGTAGCAACCATCGTCGATGAAGAAAGTTGTAGATCAGAAGGATCAAACTTGTAAACACCTAAACGAACGAACGAAGACCAAACAGATCCACCAAAGAACGGCACCGACTGAACCCCGCGAGATCCGACGAAGATAAACCTCCACACATCCTCCGACGATGCTAGACGCGCCATCAGGGCGGGGATAGAACGTGGAAGACATTATTCCTACTAAGGGACATCGCCACTGCCACACAACCCCAACCAAGATGTTGAATCTAACAAGAATGAGAGTGGGGCCCCTCCTACCGACGGCCCGGGGAGGGGGAGGGGGCGGCATCGTCCGCACCTCCATGGTCTAGATACCATAGGAGAAGCGGCGGAACGGCGGCGGCGCTGACGGGAAAAAAGCTTTTCTTGTGGAGGAGGAAAGAGATACATTAGAACTAGTAGTCGTTTTGCTTATCTATGTTTTTGAAAAGCAGGACCAAAAGTAAACCAACACCCATGATTGTTGCAAAGACACCATCTAGTTACAAAGCGGCCCGAACTAATTCTGCAAATTGTTGTATGTGCAAGAAATCTATTTATTTCTCCTTTCATCTCAATATAAGGAAAATTAGAAGTTTTATTATGTTATAAATGTATGTTTAAGATAGAATCCATCGAGCAAAATAATTGAAACTGGATAAAAAAAACATGTATATCTACCATAACAGTGGAGGGGGAGGGAGAGTCGTCAACCACAATGCTTCCACTTGCGTTCACGGTGACGCTGGTACTCTCATCGATAAGTCCTGAGATGGAGCTTATATCGTCGACGTGCGGTTAGGTCTCCTTGCCTGGCCTTCGCCTTGTTCTTCGCGTTGAAGGTCTGTGCTTCAGATTTTTGCCTCTAGTATCTCTAGCAATGTGAGGCGACTTCCCCACTGTAGTTATTAGGACTACCTGGCTCCGGCGATGGAGACTTAGTGTTGGTATGCTTCATATTAATTACGCAAAGTTCTCCATATTATGAACTAAACATACCATGCCACCGTCAGAATTTAACCTCCCATGATTTAATAAGTTAGCAATCTAGCGAAACAATTGGCTGAAAGTTTTTTTTTTGGCTGAAAGTTAATACTCCTACGTTTCAATTTTTTCCCTCATTAGAAAAAAGTACAGTTGTGAAATCGGTTATCATTGATGTAGAATAAGCCTTTTCTTTAATCTAGTTATTTAAATTGCACACAGCATTAAAACTTCGTTCGAAGCTGCAAAGCAAAAAACCATACATGGACGTGGCCGAAACACCGGCATATGAGTGCATGAGTATGCACGTAGTCCCATATGATAGCTAGACGATGCATCATGCACTTAAAAAAACCTATATTCATTTTGCAACCTCTATATTTGTGTTTTCGTGCGCCAGTCTCACAAAAAGCAACCTTGAATTAATGGGTATATCACGTAGAAATCTTGAAAAGTTGAAAATATTTTGAACATGAGAGAGAGAGAGAGAGAGAGAGAGAGAGAGAGAGATGGAACATAAGTGTGTCAAATTTATCTACTTCATAGGTTATTAATTAGTATCTTTGTATATACATATAAACAAAGATATGTAGATACGTACACAATTGATTGGTTAATTTATTAAATCATTTTACCATGAAGTGACATTAATTGACCTAAGTCAAGAAATCTCCTATAAATGGAATTTTGTGTGCTGGATGTGGGAAGAATGGTCACCAAAATAAAGAGAAAAGATATGCTTACCTTCACTGGTAATGCTTGAATCATATATGTACCCTAGTTAATCATGAGGAGATATTGACACATGTGTCACTAGCAGCCAAAACTGAATGGAGATCCTGTGTGCCATATATATTTGAGAGCGGCGGATACCATGGTTTGAGTGTCATGCATGCACACTGGATGTGTGTTCTATCTATCCAGACCAAGTTGACCAACACTCAATAGGCCTGCATGTGTTGTTTCTAGCAATCTTCTTGCGTATATTTGGAGGCCTGTGGCAATTATTTGCATGGCAAACCAATAAAAAATATTTTTTTCAAAGGCACAATGTCGAAGTCAACTTAGAATAGTTTGGCATATTCCTCAGAGGCTCAGAAGAATTATCTCAACTATAGTTGAATCTACTATTGTGTGGACCGACAAACTATCAATTTGCCAAATTAATTAGCGAAAGTAGGACTGCACACAAGAGGCTATAAATACACTATCTTACTCTGCACTCTCCATCCCCAAGCTATAACCCATCTGGCCATCTTCATAGTTCATACTACTCATAATTCTATAGTGTTCAACTATCTAGTCTCTCATGGATTCAATAGTTAACCAGGGGTGGACCTCATCTGAGGTAGACGAGGCAAGGTCACTAATTGCTAGGCTCAACACTAACAAAATCATGTACGACGACAACGATGAGAAGAACAAGCAGCACAACTACATCGTGAATTCTCTCCATGCAGTGTTCCCTTCAAAGACCATGAAACAGGTAATAGATCTTTATGTTGATATCGCCACAGAAATGCATTCGACCCAATCGAGGGAGGTGGCCCATGTCACTAGTGGTAGCCCACAAAACAGTTTCACCTTTCGTGACCCTGTAAACGGTAACTATGAGCTACCGGGGGAGGAGAATGGTGCTAGCAGCACCCACAGTGTCTACGCCATGGGTGACCATGCGAATGAAAACTTTGGGGTACGAGATGAGGAGGCAACAATCATGGACAATAATGGATTGTCCTTTGGTTGTGCAATGGAGGATACGGGGATCACAGTGACGGGTGAGGAACCGCTGATGGTAGAGAACAACAAGATGGAAGTGTTGGAGAACAATATTTCCATAGATCAACCAGTTGTTGCCCCACATCAATGGGGTTTTTGGACTGCCGGGGAACACAGGTTCGTCCATGGTTGTATACTCTTTTTTGTCATGTAGTTTTAATTATTGTTTGTTTTAAGTGAACATCTACTAATTATGAATATTGTGCAAATTTATTATGTGAAATTAGTAGCTTATGTTTGTGATGATATTGTACTTTACTAAATGTACACATGGACACTGGCATTTCCATTTACAGCATGGGTGGCCTTGTTAATGAAAATTTCAAGGTACAAGAGGATGAGGACACGGCCATGGATGATAATGGATTTCCATATTGTTGTGCACTGGAGGATACTACAATCACAAAGACCGAGGAGGCTCCAATGATGGTAGACAAGAACAAGATGGTGGTGTTGGAGAACAATACTTCCAATGATCGACCAGTTGTTGCCCCACATCAACGAAAGTTATGGACCACAGAGGAACACAAGTTAGTCAACAACTATATTCTTCCTTGTTGTTCTTTATTTAAAATCAACGTATGCTAATTAAGCATGTCTGCAATTTTTTTTATGAGGCAGGTAGGTTAAATTTGCAATGATATTGCACTTTACTAAATGTATATATGGACGTTTCCAATTTACATTTTTGATAAATACTAATCCCTGCAAATTAGAGATTAATGAACTTTCTTATCTTTCTTTTCTTTCTGGCTTAACAAATTTATGTGATTTGACCTTGATTAAATAATAGAAAGGCAGTGAATAGGCTATTAAATTCCAATATGGTACGTCTTGTCCCAATCAAATAGATTATACATATACTGTTGTTTCACTACAGAAAAATAGAGGTATGATAATTTTGTAATTGTAATATGTTTCTGTTATCAATATGTTACAAAATGTCCATTCACTTATGTACTTCAGATATACATATATTCTATCTAGTACCCGTAAATCAACAAAAATAATCATGTGTTGTTGTAGTGCTTCGAACCTATCAAATATGTATTTTGTTTCAATCTATATTAGTTGCTTCAATAAAACAACTCCACGATTCATCTTTCGGTCAACAATTTAACCTAACTATCCTCTTGAACATTTATGTCCACAGGTCGTTTCTTTATGGACTGGAAGTCTACGGTCGTGGCGACTGGAAAAACATATCCAAGCATTTCGTCACCACTAAGACCCCTGTCCAAGTTTCAAGCCATGCACACAAGTTTTTCAAGAGAATACAGAAAAAGGCATCGTCAGGGACAAAGCGTTACAGCATCAATGATGTCAGGCTCGACGACAATGAGCTATTGGCAGCAAATAATATTTCTGCCCCCCGGCAAGCCCTTTCTTTCACAGGCCTCAACAATGACCCAAGCTTTAAGTTGCAGGCTCCGACCAGCTCATGCACAGTCATGAGCAACCTAACTCAGTGCTCCCCTTCCATATATAATCAACAAGTGGGTCAGCAGCCAATGTGGAGTGAGCAACAGATGATGGGTTCTGTTGCAGCTGTAATGGACGGGGTAGGAAACTATGTGCCTGATGGCCAACAAGGGTCAGCTTATTTTTATCTTGGCAATATATGAACAAGATGCAGTAGATCGTAGGCTTGGGCCATGTCTGGAATGCTAGCCAGGCATGTGTCCCATGAATAAACAGACGGTCCTCCTAAAGATGGCAACATAACATGCTCAAGACATTATAGCCGGCATGTGTGCTTAAGAATGAATAAATAGTTTTGTTTCTATATATAAAAAACATTTCATCTTCGATAGTCTCATCATCTTAATAGTGTTTGTCATCTCCCTTATTTCGTAAGACTATATATTGTTGTTGTATTACCATACGAAAGTGTACATGTTGTCTCGATATGTGGCCCTCACTGTTGTATCATAATATATCATACATGATTGTTGACTACATCACGAGATTGCAATCACCCCATGAAAGAGCACAGCAATCTTAGCAAAAGGTTAAATATTTGTTGACTAAATCAAATAAGATTCAGTTGCCAAATTACTTGAAAATCAGACCTTCTACTCGATAGTCAGATCCTACTATACTAACACTAGTTTATCGAAAGCATGCATGTTGGGTCTTCCTGTTTTTAGTTATAAAAACCTTAACCTCATCACCATCATTTTAATCCCAACACTCTCCATAATATTAAATCCGTGTCTCTGATAACGGAGAATGAAGAGATCAGAGGCATGACTGGCACTTATTGAGGTGTTTTCATGTTAAGTTCTTCTTGCTCTAAAGACCTAGGTTGGGACGGCTTGGAAGATTATATATGACGAAATGGCAGAGATGGCCATAAGAAGAAATTAGCAGATGAACATTCATCGGAATGCTCATAAAGAAACATTGGGCAGTGTTTTTCTTTCCTTCTTTTGGCTACATGAGTTGATCCAGTCCCCTGAAGTTCTTTTGCACAATTGTAACTTAGACCGTTGGCTCATATCTATCATATTTTCTTCCATCAACATGAGGATTTATGGGGAGTCTGTAATCAGTATACTAATAGATAGAGACATGGACGTACATATTGGAAGTATATGGACAGTTGAGAAGAATGAGTAGGAGGCTGAGATGCAGAAGTGGAAGATGCCGCTAGTCCAAGATAATGCGGTGGAGGTGCTATAGAAGCATTCGGTTATCAATCAGCAATTCCACAAAAACGGGTGCTTCGGGCAAAGGAAAAAAGACATACTCAATCATTTGTTACGTCCTTGTCGTTTTCCCCAATTAGCTTTCTTGTTGTTGTTGTCTTTGCACTGTTTTTAGTTGTACGTGCATGTTGCTTCTGTCATGTATAGTGCTTCAGCAAGTGTTGCGATATGGATTAATAGAGACAGATTTACAGGTTTAGTTTTCTTTTTCTTAGTGAACTATAGACTTATTATTATCTCTGGTTATCTACTAATTTCAGCTACTTTTAAAAAGTGCCTCTTAGAGAGGTTGAGTGATGGGAACTACTCGATCTTGATTAATGCATTGCTTTGGTCTCATGGTTGTGATGTTGGTCGTTAATGGGTGGAATCTCAACTGACTGGCCCTGCTCTATGTCAGTGGGAAGTGGAAATTTCCCATACCGCATCATGCCAGGCTCTATTCAGAGTCGCTCAAACCCTTAATCTTACCTCTAAAAGGGGAAAACTTGTATGCTAAAGAGAACATGTACAACAGACCCACTCCTTCCATAATTTCAAGGCCTGAGGCAACAGGGAGTTTACCAGTCGCACGGGAAAGAGGCCAAGACGTCCACCATCTAGAGATCAAGATTGGAAGGCTCAGGGCCTTAGCAACCAGGAGACTAGGAAAGGAAGGCGTTCAACCGATTCAAGACCAGGTATAAAATACCCGTGTGCCGAAACCAGAAGGGGACAACTTCTACTTCGACGGCCAAAACGACGAAAGCGAAGCCCTAGTTTACACCAAGATTAGATCCGATCTTAGACATAATAGAGCCCCTGTTGAGATTATAAAGCACATGGCCCGGATATAAAGGGCACACTCCCTTTGAACTACGACTGATTCAGAAGAGCACAACAGAGCTAATAGAGCCCCTGTTGTTTATTGCTGCAGGTGAACAGACTTCACATGTCAAATGAGGTTCGGAAAACTCATTCTAGACATAATAGTGCAGGATCTCGTGGACAAAAAATGCATCTGCACTTTATTCATATGCTAGAAAGCACGGACACGCCAGTTTTTGCCGAATTGCCGTCCTGACACGGCGGGATACGGGGATACGGCGGGACACGGCGGGATACGCGAATTCTGGAGTATCCCCGAAATTCGTATTAAAAAAAAAGAAAAAAATACAGGGATACGCCGGGACACGTCTGGGACACGTTTGGGATACGGCCCAGCCCAGAAACACCCCCGGCCCAGCCACGGCCCAATATATAACCCTATTTTGCAGGGTCTCCAGCGTGCCCTAGACGAGCTGCTCCCTGCCTCCCAGACCGAACAGAAGGAGCCGCCAGCCCTCCACCTTCTGGATCGAAGGTGCCACCACCTGGACTCACCGGCGCCGGCGCCGGAGACTCCTGGATTCGACGGCGACTCCTCCATCCAGCACCAGCAGCAGCAGTCTCTCCCTCCTCGCAGCTGTAGGTAACCCAGCACCCAGCAGCTTCTCCATTCTTCAACCTCTTCCTCTTTTATTCTTCAGAAGTTCAGATTCAGATTGTGATGCTGCTTGTGCTGCTGCCTACTGCTGAATTTGACAGCTTGTGCTGCTGCTCACTTGCTAGTGTTCATTGTTTTTGTTGTTCAAGTGTTCATTGTCCTGCTAGTGCTAGTGCAGTAGTGCTCATTGTTGTGATGTGCTCGTACTTGTTGATAGGTAGCAACTAGCAAGTGGCAGTGGCATGGCTTCTGGGAGCGCCACAGCTGGTAGCCAATCGTCCGTGGGTGAGAGTGAAGGTAAATGGCATTGCAAATTGGGTAAGCAAAGCAAACATCTTTTTTACTGTTTTTCATGTGTTCTTATTGTGGGACAGAATATATCTTCTACTCTTCTAATCTTCTTTACAATTTGTGTTTGATGTGTTTTGCAAGATGCAACTTGCAATGACATGGGGGGACGAGGATCGATCAAGCAGCTGATAAAAGAGACACCAAATGGGGCAGTACTCTAGTGTCTAGTCTATTCTTTATTTTGATCTCTTTCTCTTTAATTTTATGTCTTAACTCTATATTAAATGGCATATTTTTATTTTATTTTATATATACTCGCCGTATCCCCGAATGGCTGTTTTTGGAAAATGCCGTATCCCGTATCCCCGTATGCGTATCCCCGTCTTTCCGTCCCCGTGTCCGTGCTTCCTAGTTCATATGTACTCAATCCCACATAAGAAAATTCCAATTCTGACAGATATCTCAATAGGTGGCCCTGACTGTTGTACCATGATTTGCCTACATTACGAGATTGCAATCACCCCATGAAAAAGCAGAGGAATCTTAGCAAAAAGTTAAATATTCGTTAACTAAATTAAATAAGATTCAGTTGCCAAATTACTTGAAAATCAGACCTTCTACTCGACAGTCAGATCCTACTATACTAACACTAGTTTATCAAAAGCATGCACGTTTTGCTCTTCCCATTTTCCGTCCAAGAGCCCTAGTAATTAATATTGTGTGGTGTTGCTACGTTGCGGCAATGTAATGCCTGTATATATAAATACTAGCAGGCGCGGCGGCACGCCGCACCCGACAGGAAGCCTGGGCGAACCCGTTGTTGGCCAAATTATGGCTATTCTGTTGGTGCTCGTAAACCATGCCCTTTTAGGCCACACGTCAAACTGTGCACTGCACAAAAGAGTAGTATTGTGTTGGGCAAAATACATGATGAATTAAGTAATGTGGTGCATTATAAAAAGAGACAACATATATTACCACAAACCAGAGAACATACTGGTACAGTTTCTTGGATAGTAGGAGTTTCTTAAAAAATTGAGTAGAAGGGAAAAAAGTAGTTTCATAAGAATTGTAAATGATGGGCATATACATGACATAATAGGTACAGTCATGGTAGCTGCGGGACAGCATATGTATACGTGATCGAGTGCTGGCATTTACATTTTTCTAGTACTGCGGACTAAAGGTCTAACAATTAGATATATGAGCACAAAGTTGTGCTGTAGTTTTACAAAATGAGGCTGCTTGATGGCTCGGATTCTTTGTGCTAGTTCATCTGGATAGCGATATTTGCTTCCGCTGCGAGGAGAGTTGCTCTAGTCACTTAAAACTTCAGTGGCTCTTATACTATACACGAAAACTCGACTTCAATTGTACCTATCCCTAAAATTATTAATCTTAAGGGCTTTAAAAGAAAAGGAATGTAGTGCTTATACTGTGAAATGCTAGGTGGAATTTCTTAAAATTGTGTCTCGGGGAAAATGTTTTAAGTATTGTGATGACTAAATTATCTATAGAATGTGACCAAGCTACCAGATTAGTATTTCTTGCTAAAGAATACATCAGAAAACAAAGGATGACAAAGTAAATCATGACATAGAGAACACACATCAACTTTTGCACGTTCCTATTGAAAGCATGGCATAGACCACAAATCAACTTTTAACGTTCCTATCGAGGCAGATGAGGATACATACCCTATGCCTTATTAGGAGAATTAATCTCAAGCCCTGACAATCACAGCAACAGGTCCAAAAATGTCAATCCCTCAAGGATAGTAACTACATAGTGATTTCACACTGCAATGTAGACTGTACATACCATCCAGGCTGCTAACCTAATGGCATAACTATACATACCTGCAAGGCAAACAAATTCATCAGCCCAAACTAGAATAAGATGATCGTCCTGAGAAACACATAATGAAGCATAATATCCAAATTTTCCAAATGATGACATGGTTCAGAACGTTCAAATTTTCCAAATGATGACGATGTCCAGATTTGGTTTTCCAAAGTAAGGCATGAGCAATCTTCATCCTTCACTGTAGACAGGGAGAGGAATTCGGCGATGCACCTCATTAGGTGCAGCTCCCATTTATTTAAATTTTTAAAACTTCAGATATCCTCCTTATTTCCATATTCTAATCAGCCCCTTGAAGTTCATATTTGAACTCCATTAATCATCTTACTAACTCACAATTGGAAGGACGGTGGCTTGGTGAAGTAGGCAGATTGCACCTCTAAATGAACTATTTTTCCATTCTGATTCAGGCATCTTAAATTTTAAAAACATCACCGATTCTTCTTATATTTCAGTGTCATATTCCAAAGCCTGCTGAAAAGGACCAACATGTATAACCCATCGAAGGCCTCCCACGAGTGCCCAGGGGCGGGGGGGGGGGGGGG